>OY804584.1:111205182-111797065 GCA_963680875.1 Bathymodiolus brooksi
ATTGGAATCCTGTATAAACTGAACTCTGAATAAACTGAAATCCTGTATAAACTGAACCCTGAATAAACTGGAATCCTGTATCAACTGAACTTTGAATAAACTGAAATCCTGTATAAACTGAACCCTGAATAAGCTGGAATCCTGTATAAACTGAACCTTGAATAAACTGGAATCCCATATCAACAGAACCCTGAATAAACTGAAATCCTGTATAAACTAAACCCTGAATAAACTGGAATCCTGTATAAACTGAACCCTGAATAAACTGGAATCCTGTATAAACTGAACCCTGAATAAACTGGAATCCTGTATAAACTGAACCCTGAATAAACTGGAATCCTGTATAAACTGAACCCTGAATAAACTGAAATCATGTATAAACTGAACCCTGAATAAACTGGAATATAGGATTAAACGCATTTTTTCCGGAGTTTATTGATGTATAACCTGGACCAAGTCACTCACAAACTTTCATAAAAGTCCTTCGTTTGTTTGTGAGTGACTTGGTCCAGGTTATACATCAATAAACTCCGGAAAAAATGCGTTTAATCCTTATAATTCTGTAACTAAGTATTTTTTTTCCATTTGTTTTGAAAATTTACTATCCCCAGTACGCACACATACATTCCATTGATGTGTGTCGGCCATGAATAACAAAATGAACTAACCTTGTTTAAGTTGTTTTCCTACATTGATAACTAGACGGTGATGTAATTAAGTTACTGATATTTTCCAATTTGATGGCATTTTGCATTTAGCTACTCAAACAAGTAAAATGCTCACAAAATCGTAAAATAAATCAGTAACCAACTTGTGTCAATCAGCGTCCCTTGTAAACAACGTCACAGGATGACGATATATTACAAAATTCAAAGTCGATAGATGGTTGTCTTAAGTATTTTTTCCGGAATTTTTTGTACAAGCTTTTTTTTTCATTGGCATTTATTTTTTTATTTCATATCTAACAATAATTGTTGATTATTAACAATAAACATTGTTTCTTTTTTTCTTTTTTTTTATTATCGGGATCCAAGCCGTCATTTTGTTTACATTACGAAAAAAGTAGTCCGGTGAACATCGTCTATCGAAAAATAAACTGACAAAAACCCCGCCTCCATAAGCGCTTAAACCCAATCAGAGTATAGGATTTCTAATTATGTAAATCATATAAGAATTATTCCTGTATAAACTGAACCCTTAATAAACTGAAATCCTGTATAAACTGAACCCTGAATAAACTGGAATCCTGTATAGACTGAACCCTAAATAAACTGGAATCCTGTATTAACTGAACTTTGAATAAACTGGAATCCTGTATAAACTGAACCCTTAATAAACTGAAATCCTGTATAAACTGAACCCTTAATAAACTGGAATCCTGTACAAACTGAACTCTGAATAAACTGAAATCCTGTATAAACTGAACCCTGAATAAACTGGAATCCTGTATAAACTGAACTTGGAATAAAGTGAAATCCTGTATAAACTGAACCCTGAATAAACTGAAATCCTGTATAAACTGAACCCTGATTAAACTGGAACCCTGAATAAACTGGAATCCTGTATAAACTGAACCCTGAATAAACTGGAATCCTGTATGAACTGAACCTTGAATAAACTGGAATCCTGTATAAACTGAACCCTGAATAAACTGAAATCATGTATAAACTGAACCCTGAATAAACTGGAATATAGGATTAAACGCATTTTTTATTTGTTTGTGAGTGACTTGGTCCAGGTTATACATCAATAAACTCCGGAAAAAATGTGTTTAATCCTTATAATTCTGTAACTAAGTATTTTTTTTTTCATTTTTTTTTTTAAATTTACTATCCCCAGTACGCACACATACATTCCATTGATGTGTGTCGGCCATGAATAACAAAATGAACTAACCTTGTTTAAGTTGTTTTCCTACATTGATAACTAGACGGTGATGTAATTAAGTTACTGATATTTTCCAATTTGATGGCATTTTGCATTTAGCTACTCAAACAAGTAAAATGCTCACAAAATCGTAAAATAAATCAGTAACCAGCTTGTGTCAATCAGCGTCCCTTGTAAACAACGTCACAGGATGACAATATATTACAAAAGTCAAAGTCGATAGATGGTTGTCTTAAGTATTTTTTCCGGAATTTTTGTACAAGCTTTTTTTTTCATTGGCATTTATTTTTTTATTTCATATCAAACAATAATTGTTGATTATTAACAATAAACATTGTTTCTTTTATCTTTTTTTATTATCGGGAATCCAAGCCGCCATTTTGTTTACATTACGAAAAAAGTAGTCCGGTGAACATCGTCTATCGAAAAATAAACTGACAAAAACCCCACCTCCATAAGCGCTTATACCCAATCAGAGTATAGGATTTCTAATTATGTAAATCATATAAGAATTATTCCTGTATAAACTGAACCCTTAATAAACTGGAATCCTGTATAGACTGAACCCTAAATAAACTGGAATCCTGTATTAACTGAACTTTGAATAAACTGGAATCCTGTATTAACTGAACCCTTAATAAACTGGAATCCTGTACAAACTGAACTTGGAATAAACTGAAATCCTGTATAAACTGAACTTGGAATAAACTGAACTTGGAATAAACTGAAATCCTGTATAAACTGAACCCTGAATAAACTGGAATCCTGTATAAACTGAACTTTGAATAAACTGGAATCATGTATAGACTGAACCCTAAATAAACTGGAATCCTGTATAAACTGAACTTTTAATAAACTGGATTCCTGTATAAACTAAACCCTTAATAAACTGGAATCCTGTATAAACTGAACCCTTAATAAATTGGAATCCTGTATAAACTGAACTCTGAATAAACTGAAATCCTGTATAAACTGAACCCTGAATAAACTGGAATCATGTATAAACTGAACTTGGAATAAACTGAAATCCTGTATAAACTGAACCCTGAATAAACTGGAATCCTGTACAAACTGAACTCTGAATAAACTGAAATCCTGTATAAACTGAACCCTGAATAAACTGAACTTGGAATAAACTGAAATCCTGTATAAACTGAACCCTGAATAAACTGGAATCCTGTATAAACTGAACTTTGAATAAACTGAAATCCTGTATAAACTGAATCCTGAATAAACTGGAATCCTGTATAAACTGAAATCCTGTATAAACTGAACCCTGAATAAACTGGAATCCTGTATAAACTGAACTTTGAATAAACTGAAATCCTGTATAAACTGAACCCTGAATAAACTGGAATCCTGTATAAACTGAACTTTGAATAAACTGGAATCATGTATAGACTGAACCCTAAATAAACTGGAATCCTGTATAAACTGAACTTTTAATAAACTGGATTCCTGTATAAACTAAACCCTTAATAAACTGGAATCCTGTATAAACTGAACCCTTAATAAATTGGAATCCTGTATAAACTGAACTCTGAATAAACTGAAATCCTGTATAAACTGAACCCTGAATAAACTGGAATCCTGTATCAACTGAACTTTGAATAAACTGAAATCCTGTATAAACTGAACCCTGAATAAGCTGGAATCCTGTATAAACTGAACCTTGAATAAACTGGAATCCCATATCAACAGAACCCTGAATAAACTGAAATCCTGTATAAACTAAACCCTGAATAAACTGGAATCCTGTATAAACTGAACCCTGAATAAACTGGAATCCTGTATAAACTGAACCCTGAATAAACTGGAATCCTGTATAAACTGAACCCTGAATAAACTGGAATCCTGTATAAACTGAACCCTGAATAAACTGAAATCATGTATAAACTGAACCCTGAATAAACTGGAATATAGGATTAAACGCATTTTTTCCGGAGTTTATTGATGTATAACCTGGACCAAGTCACTCACAAACTTTCATAAAAGTCCTTCGTTTGTTTGTGAGTGACTTGGTCCAGGTTATACATCAATAAACTCCGGAAAAAATGCGTTTAATCCTTATAATTCTGTAACTAAGTATTTTTTTTCCATTTGTTTTGAAAATTTACTATCCCCAGTACGCACACATACATTCCATTGATGTGTGTCGGCCATGAATAACAAAATGAACTAACCTTGTTTAAGTTGTTTTCCTACATTGATAACTAGACGGTGATGTAATTAAGTTACTGATATTTTCCAATTTGATGGCATTTTGCATTTAGCTACTCAAACAAGTAAAATGCTCACAAAATCGTAAAATAAATCAGTAACCAACTTGTGTCAATCAGCGTCCCTTGTAAACAACGTCACAGGATGACGATATATTACAAAATTCAAAGTCGATAGATGGTTGTCTTAAGTATTTTTTCCGGAATTTTTTGTACAAGCTTTTTTTTTCATTGGCATTTATTTTTTTATTTCATATCTAACAATAATTGTTGATTATTAACAATAAACATTGTTTCTTTTTTTCTTTTTTTTTATTATCGGGATCCAAGCCGTCATTTTGTTTACATTACGAAAAAAGTAGTCCGGTGAACATCGTCTATCGAAAAATAAACTGACAAAAACCCCGCCTCCATAAGCGCTTAAACCCAATCAGAGTATAGGATTTCTAATTATGTAAATCATATAAGAATTATTCCTGTATAAACTGAACCCTTAATAAACTGAAATCCTGTATAAACTGAACCCTGAATAAACTGGAATCCTGTATAGACTGAACCCTAAATAAACTGGAATCCTGTATTAACTGAACTTTGAATAAACTGGAATCCTGTATAAACTGAACCCTTAATAAACTGAAATCCTGTATAAACTGAACCCTTAATAAACTGGAATCCTGTACAAACTGAACTCTGAATAAACTGAAATCCTGTATAAACTGAACCCTGAATAAACTGGAATCCTGTATAAACTGAACTTGGAATAAAGTGAAATCCTGTATAAACTGAACCCTGAATAAACTGAAATCCTGTATAAACTGAACCCTGATTAAACTGGAACCCTGAATAAACTGGAATCCTGTATAAACTGAACCCTGAATAAACTGGAATCCTGTATGAACTGAACCTTGAATAAACTGGAATCCTGTATAAACTGAACCCTGAATAAACTGAAATCATGTATAAACTGAACCCTGAATAAACTGGAATATAGGATTAAACGCATTTTTTATTTGTTTGTGAGTGACTTGGTCCAGGTTATACATCAATAAACTCCGGAAAAAATGTGTTTAATCCTTATAATTCTGTAACTAAGTATTTTTTTTTTCATTTTTTTTTTTAAATTTACTATCCCCAGTACGCACACATACATTCCATTGATGTGTGTCGGCCATGAATAACAAAATGAACTAACCTTGTTTAAGTTGTTTTCCTACATTGATAACTAGACGGTGATGTAATTAAGTTACTGATATTTTCCAATTTGATGGCATTTTGCATTTAGCTACTCAAACAAGTAAAATGCTCACAAAATCGTAAAATAAATCAGTAACCAGCTTGTGTCAATCAGCGTCCCTTGTAAACAACGTCACAGGATGACAATATATTACAAAAGTCAAAGTCGATAGATGGTTGTCTTAAGTATTTTTTCCGGAATTTTTGTACAAGCTTTTTTTTTCATTGGCATTTATTTTTTTATTTCATATCAAACAATAATTGTTGATTATTAACAATAAACATTGTTTCTTTTATCTTTTTTTATTATCGGGAATCCAAGCCGCCATTTTGTTTACATTACGAAAAAAGTAGTCCGGTGAACATCGTCTATCGAAAAATAAACTGACAAAAACCCCACCTCCATAAGCGCTTATACCCAATCAGAGTATAGGATTTCTAATTATGTAAATCATATAAGAATTATTCCTGTATAAACTGAACCCTTAATAAACTGGAATCCTGTATAGACTGAACCCTAAATAAACTGGAATCCTGTATTAACTGAACTTTGAATAAACTGGAATCCTGTATTAACTGAACCCTTAATAAACTGGAATCCTGTACAAACTGAACTTGGAATAAACTGAAATCCTGTATAAACTGAACTTGGAATAAACTGAACTTGGAATAAACTGAAATCCTGTATAAACTGAACCCTGAATAAACTGGAATCCTGTATAAACTGAACTTTGAATAAACTGGAATCATGTATAGACTGAACCCTAAATAAACTGGAATCCTGTATAAACTGAACTTTTAATAAACTGGATTCCTGTATAAACTAAACCCTTAATAAACTGGAATCCTGTATAAACTGAACCCTTAATAAATTGGAATCCTGTATAAACTGAACTCTGAATAAACTGAAATCCTGTATAAACTGAACCCTGAATAAACTGGAATCATGTATAAACTGAACTTGGAATAAACTGAAATCCTGTATAAACTGAACCCTGAATAAACTGGAATCCTGTACAAACTGAACTCTGAATAAACTGAAATCCTGTATAAACTGAACCCTGAATAAACTGAACTTGGAATAAACTGAAATCCTGTATAAACTGAACCCTGAATAAACTGGAATCCTGTATAAACTGAACTTTGAATAAACTGAAATCCTGTATAAACTGAATCCTGAATAAACTGGAATCCTGTATAAACTGAAATCCTGTATAAACTGAACCCTGAATAAACTGGAATCCTGTATAAACTGAACTTTGAATAAACTGAAATCCTGTATAAACTGAACCCTGAATAAACTGGAATCCTGTATAAACTGAACTTTGAATAAACTGGAATCATGTATAGACTGAACCCTAAATAAACTGGAATCCTGTATAAACTGAACTTTTAATAAACTGGATTCCTGTATAAACTAAACCCTTAATAAACTGGAATCCTGTATAAACTGAACCCTTAATAAATTGGAATCCTGTATAAACTGAACTCTGAATAAACTGAAATCCTGTATAAACTGAACCCTGAATAAACTGGAATCCTGTATCAACTGAACTTTGAATAAACTGAAATCCTGTATAAACTGAACCCTGAATAAGCTGGAATCCTGTATAAACTGAACCTTGAATAAACTGGAATCCCATATCAACAGAACCCTGAATAAACTGAAATCCTGTATAAACTAAACCCTGAATAAACTGGAATCCTGTATAAACTGAACCCTGAATAAACTGGAATCCTGTATAAACTGAACCCTGAATAAACTGGAATCCTGTATAAACTGAACCCTGAATAAACTGGAATCCTGTATAAACTGAACCCTGAATAAACTGAAATCATGTATAAACTGAACCCTGAATAAACTGGAATATAGGATTAAACGCATTTTTTCCGGAGTTTATTGATGTATAACCTGGACCAAGTCACTCACAAACTTTCATAAAAGTCCTTCGTTTGTTTGTGAGTGACTTGGTCCAGGTTATACATCAATAAACTCCGGAAAAAATGCGTTTAATCCTTATAATTCTGTAACTAAGTATTTTTTTTCCATTTGTTTTGAAAATTTACTATCCCCAGTACGCACACATACATTCCATTGATGTGTGTCGGCCATGAATAACAAAATGAACTAACCTTGTTTAAGTTGTTTTCCTACATTGATAACTAGACGGTGATGTAATTAAGTTACTGATATTTTCCAATTTGATGGCATTTTGCATTTAGCTACTCAAACAAGTAAAATGCTCACAAAATCGTAAAATAAATCAGTAACCAACTTGTGTCAATCAGCGTCCCTTGTAAACAACGTCACAGGATGACGATATATTACAAAATTCAAAGTCGATAGATGGTTGTCTTAAGTATTTTTTCCGGAATTTTTTGTACAAGCTTTTTTTTTCATTGGCATTTATTTTTTTATTTCATATCTAACAATAATTGTTGATTATTAACAATAAACATTGTTTCTTTTTTTCTTTTTTTTTATTATCGGGATCCAAGCCGTCATTTTGTTTACATTACGAAAAAAGTAGTCCGGTGAACATCGTCTATCGAAAAATAAACTGACAAAAACCCCGCCTCCATAAGCGCTTAAACCCAATCAGAGTATAGGATTTCTAATTATGTAAATCATATAAGAATTATTCCTGTATAAACTGAACCCTTAATAAACTGAAATCCTGTATAAACTGAACCCTGAATAAACTGGAATCCTGTATAGACTGAACCCTAAATAAACTGGAATCCTGTATTAACTGAACTTTGAATAAACTGGAATCCTGTATAAACTGAACCCTTAATAAACTGAAATCCTGTATAAACTGAACCCTTAATAAACTGGAATCCTGTACAAACTGAACTCTGAATAAACTGAAATCCTGTATAAACTGAACCCTGAATAAACTGGAATCCTGTATAAACTGAACTTGGAATAAAGTGAAATCCTGTATAAACTGAACCCTGAATAAACTGAAATCCTGTATAAACTGAACCCTGATTAAACTGGAACCCTGAATAAACTGGAATCCTGTATAAACTGAACCCTGAATAAACTGGAATCCTGTATGAACTGAACCTTGAATAAACTGGAATCCTGTATAAACTGAACCCTGAATAAACTGAAATCATGTATAAACTGAACCCTGAATAAACTGGAATATAGGATTAAACGCATTTTTTATTTGTTTGTGAGTGACTTGGTCCAGGTTATACATCAATAAACTCCGGAAAAAATGTGTTTAATCCTTATAATTCTGTAACTAAGTATTTTTTTTTTCATTTTTTTTTTTAAATTTACTATCCCCAGTACGCACACATACATTCCATTGATGTGTGTCGGCCATGAATAACAAAATGAACTAACCTTGTTTAAGTTGTTTTCCTACATTGATAACTAGACGGTGATGTAATTAAGTTACTGATATTTTCCAATTTGATGGCATTTTGCATTTAGCTACTCAAACAAGTAAAATGCTCACAAAATCGTAAAATAAATCAGTAACCAGCTTGTGTCAATCAGCGTCCCTTGTAAACAACGTCACAGGATGACAATATATTACAAAAGTCAAAGTCGATAGATGGTTGTCTTAAGTATTTTTTCCGGAATTTTTGTACAAGCTTTTTTTTTCATTGGCATTTATTTTTTTATTTCATATCAAACAATAATTGTTGATTATTAACAATAAACATTGTTTCTTTTATCTTTTTTTATTATCGGGAATCCAAGCCGCCATTTTGTTTACATTACGAAAAAAGTAGTCCGGTGAACATCGTCTATCGAAAAATAAACTGACAAAAACCCCACCTCCATAAGCGCTTATACCCAATCAGAGTATAGGATTTCTAATTATGTAAATCATATAAGAATTATTCCTGTATAAACTGAACCCTTAATAAACTGGAATCCTGTATAGACTGAACCCTAAATAAACTGGAATCCTGTATTAACTGAACTTTGAATAAACTGGAATCCTGTATTAACTGAACCCTTAATAAACTGGAATCCTGTACAAACTGAACTTGGAATAAACTGAAATCCTGTATAAACTGAACTTGGAATAAACTGAACTTGGAATAAACTGAAATCCTGTATAAACTGAACCCTGAATAAACTGGAATCCTGTATAAACTGAACTTTGAATAAACTGGAATCATGTATAGACTGAACCCTAAATAAACTGGAATCCTGTATAAACTGAACTTTTAATAAACTGGATTCCTGTATAAACTAAACCCTTAATAAACTGGAATCCTGTATAAACTGAACCCTTAATAAATTGGAATCCTGTATAAACTGAACTCTGAATAAACTGAAATCCTGTATAAACTGAACCCTGAATAAACTGGAATCATGTATAAACTGAACTTGGAATAAACTGAAATCCTGTATAAACTGAACCCTGAATAAACTGGAATCCTGTACAAACTGAACTCTGAATAAACTGAAATCCTGTATAAACTGAACTCTGAATAAACTGAACTTGGAATAAACTGAAATCCTGTATAAACTGAACCCTGAATAAACTGGAATCCTGTATAAACTGAACTTTGAATAAACTGAAATCCTGTATAAACTGAATCCTGAATAAACTGGAATCCTGTATAAACTGAAATCCTGTATAAACTGAACCCTGAATAAACTGGAATCCTGTATAAACTGAACTTTGAATAAACTGAAATCCTGTATAAACTGAACCCTGAATAAACTGGAATCCTGTATAAACTGAACTTTGAATAAACTGGAATCATGTATAGACTGAACCCTAAATAAACTGGAATCCTGTATAAACTGAACTTTTAATAAACTGGATTCCTGTATAAACTAAACCCTTAATAAACTGGAATCCTGTATAAACTGAACCCTTAATAAATTGGAATCCTGTATAAACTGAACTCTGAATAAACTGAAATCCTGTATAAACTGAACCCTGAATAAACTGGAATCCTGTATCAACTGAACTTTGAATAAACTGAAATCCTGTATAAACTGAACCCTGAATAAGCTGGAATCCTGTATAAACTGAACCTTGAATAAACTGGAATCCCATATCAACAGAACCCTGAATAAACTGAAATCCTGTATAAACTAAACCCTGAATAAACTGGAATCCTGTATAAACTGAACCCTGAATAAACTGGAATCCTGTATAAACTGAACCCTGAATAAACTGGAATCCTGTATAAACTGAACCCTGAATAAACTGGAATCCTGTATAAACTGAACCCTGAATAAACTGAAATCATGTATAAACTGAACCCTGAATAAACTGGAATATAGGATTAAACGCATTTTTTCCGGAGTTTATTGATGTATAACCTGGACCAAGTCACTCACAAACTTTCATAAAAGTCCTTCGTTTGTTTGTGAGTGACTTGGTCCAGGTTATACATCAATAAACTCCGGAAAAAATGCGTTTAATCCTTATAATTCTGTAACTAAGTATTTTTTTTCCATTTGTTTTGAAAATTTACTATCCCCAGTACGCACACATACATTCCATTGATGTGTGTCGGCCATGAATAACAAAATGAACTAACCTTGTTTAAGTTGTTTTCCTACATTGATAACTAGACGGTGATGTAATTAAGTTACTGATATTTTCCAATTTGATGGCATTTTGCATTTAGCTACTCAAACAAGTAAAATGCTCACAAAATCGTAAAATAAATCAGTAACCAGCTTGTGTCAATCAGCGTCCCTTGTAAACAACGTCACAGGATGACGATATATTACAAAATTCAAAGTCGATAGATGGTTGTCTTAAGTATTTTTTCCGGAATTTTTTGTACAAGCTTTTTTTTTCATTGGCATTTATTTTTTTATTTCATATCTAACAATAATTGTTGATTATTAACAATAAACATTGTTTCTTTTTTTCTTTTTTTTTATTATCGGGATCCAAGCCGTCATTTTGTTTACATTACGAAAAAAGTAGTCCGGTGAACATCGTCTATCGAAAAATAAACTGACAAAAACCCCGCCTCCATAAGCGCTTAAACCCAATCAGAGTATAGGATTTCTAATTATGTAAATCATATAAGAATTATTCCTGTATAAACTGAACCCTTAATAAACTGAAATCCTGTATAAACTGAACCCTGAATAAACTGGAATCCTGTATAGACTGAACCCTAAATAAACTGGAATCCTGTATTAACTGAACTTTGAATAAACTGGAATCCTGTATAAACTGAACCCTTAATAAACTGAAATCCTGTATAAACTGAACCCTTAATAAACTGGAATCCTGTACAAACTGAACTCTGAATAAACTGAAATCCTGTATAAACTGAACCCTGAATAAACTGGAATCCTGTATAAACTGAACTTGGAATAAAGTGAAATCCTGTATAAACTGAACCCTGAATAAACTGAAATCCTGTATAAACTGAACCCTGATTAAACTGGAACCCTGAATAAACTGGAATCCTGTATAAACTGAACCCTGAATAAACTGGAATCCTGTATGAACTGAACCTTGAATAAACTGGAATCCTGTATAAACTGAACCCTGAATAAACTGAAATCATGTATAAACTGAACCCTGAATAAACTGGAATATAGGATTAAACGCATTTTTTATTTGTTTGTGAGTGACTTGGTCCAGGTTATACATCAATAAACTCCGGAAAAAATGTGTTTAATCCTTATAATTCTGTAACTAAGTATTTTTTTTTTCATTTTTTTTTTTAAATTTACTATCCCCAGTACGCACACATACATTCCATTGATGTGTGTCGGCCATGAATAACAAAATGAACTAACCTTGTTTAAGTTGTTTTCCTACATTGATAACTAGACGGTGATGTAATTAAGTTACTGATATTTTCCAATTTGATGGCATTTTGCATTTAGCTACTCAAACAAGTAAAATGCTCACAAAATCGTAAAATAAATCAGTAACCAGCTTGTGTCAATCAGCGTCCCTTGTAAACAACGTCACAGGATGACAATATATTACAAAAGTCAAAGTCGATAGATGGTTGTCTTAAGTATTTTTTCCGGAATTTTTGTACAAGCTTTTTTTTTCATTGGCATTTATTTTTTTATTTCATATCAAACAATAATTGTTGATTATTAACAATAAACATTGTTTCTTTTATCTTTTTTTAATTATCGGGAATCCAAGCCGCCATTTTGTTTACATTACGAAAAAAGTAGTCCGGTGAACATCGTCTATCGAAAAATAAACTGACAAAAACCCCGCCTCCATAAGCGCTTATACCCAATCAGAGTATAGGATTTCTAATTATGTAAATCATATAAGAATTATTCCTGTATAAACTGAACCCTTAATAAACTGGAATCCTGTATAGACTGAACCCTAAATAAACTGGAATCCTGTATTAACTGAACTTTGAATAAACTGGAATCCTGTATTAACTGAACCCTTAATAAACTGGAATCCTGTACAAACTGAACTTGGAATAAACTGAAATCCTGTATAAACTGAACTTGGAATAAACTGAACTTGGAATAAACTGAAATCCTGTATAAACTGAACCCTGAATAAACTGGAATCCTGTATAAACTGAACTTGGAATAAACTGAAATCCTGTATAAACTGAACCCTGAATAAACTGGAATCCTGTACAAACTGAACTCTGAATAAACTGAAATCCTGTATAAACTGAACCCTGAATAAACTGAACTTGGAATAAACTGAACTTGGAATAAACTGAAATCCTGTATAAACTGAACCCTGAATAAACTGGAATCCTGTATAAACTGAACTTTGAATAAACTGAAATCCTGTATAAACTGAATCCTGAATAAACTGGAATCCTGTATAAACTGAAATCCTGTATAAACTGAACCCTGAATAAACTGGAATCCTGTATAAACTGAACTTTGAATAAACTGAAATCCTGTATAAACTGAACCCTGAATAAACTGGAATCCTGTATAAACTGAACTTTGAATAAACTGGATTCCTGTATAAACTGAACCCTTAATAAACTGGAATCCTGTATAAACTGAACCCTTAATAAATTGGAATCCTGTATAAACTGAACTCTGAATAAACTGAAATCCTGTATAAACTGAACCCTGAATAAACTGGAATCCTGTATCAACTGAACTTTGAATAAACTGAAATCCTGTATAAACTGAACCCTGAATAAGCTGGAATCCTGTATAAACTGAACCTTGAATAAACTGGAATCCCATATCAACAGAACCCTGAATAAACTGAAATCCTGTATAAACTGAACCCTGAATAAACTGGAATCCTGTATAAACTGAACCCTGAATAAACTGGAATCCTGTATAAACTGAACCCTGAATAAACTGGAATCCTGTATAAACTGAACCCTGAATAAACTGGAATCCTGTATAAACTGAACCCTGAATAAACTGAAATCATGTATAAACTGAACCCTGAATAAACTGGAATATAGGATTAAACGCATTTTTTCCGGAGTTTATTGAAGTATAACCTGGACCAATTCACTCACAAACAAATAAAAGTCCAAAGGACTTTTATGAAAGTTTGTGAGTGACTTGGTCCAGGTTATACATCAATAAACTCCGGAAAAAATGTGTTTAATCCTTATAATTCTGTAACTAAGTATTTTTTTTCCATTTGTTTTGAAAATTTACTATCCCCAGTACGCACACATACATTCCATTGATGTGTGTCGGCCATGAATAACAAAATGAACTAACCTTGTTTAAGTTGTTTTCCTACATTGATAACTAGACGGTGATGTAATTATGTTACTGATATTTTCCAATTTGATGGCATTTTGCATTTAGCTACTCAAACAAGTAAAATGCTCACAAAATCGTAAAATAAATCAGTAACCAGCTTGTGTCAATCAGCGTCCCTTGTAAACAACGTCACAGGATGACGATATATTACAAAATTCAAAGTCGATAGATGGTTGTCTTAAGTATTTTTTACGGAATTTTTTGTACAAGCTTTTTTTTTCATTGGCATTTATTTTTTTATTTCATATCTAACAATAATTGTTGATTATTAACAATAAACATTGTTTCTTTTATCTTTTTTTATTATCGGGAATCCAAGCCGTCATTTTGTTTACAATACGAAAAAAGTAATCCGGTGAACATCGTCTATCGAAAAATAAACTGACAAAAACCCCGCCTCCATAAGCGCTTATACCCAATCAGAGTATAGGATTTCTAATTATGTAAATCATATAAGAATTATTCCTGTATAAACTGAACCCTTAATAAACTGAAATCCTGTATAAACTGAACCCTGAATAAACTGGAATCCTGTATAGACTGAACCCTAAATAAACTGGAATCCTGTATTAACTGAACTTTGAATAAACTGGAATCCTGTATAAACTGAACCCTTAATAAACTGAAATCCTGTATAAACTGAACCCTTAATAAACTGGAATCCTGTACAAACTGAACTCTGAATAAACTGAAATCCTGTATAAACTGAACCCGGAATAAACTGGAATCCTGTATAAACTGAACTTGGAATAAAGTGAAATCCTGTATAAACTGAACCCTGAATAAACTGGAATCCTGTATAAACTGAACTTTGAATAAACTGAAATCCTGTATAAACTGAACCCTGATTAAACTAGAATCCTGTATAAACTGAAATCCTGTATAAACTGAACCCTGAATAAACTGGAATCCTGTATAAACTGAACTTTGAATAAACTGGAATCCTGTAAAAACTGAATCCTGAATAAACTGGAATCCTGTATAAACTGAACCCTGAATAAACTGGAATCCTGTATAAACTGAACCCTGAATAAACTGGAATCCTGTATGAACTGAACCTTGAATAAACTGGAATCCTGTATAAACTGAACCCTGAATAAACTGAAATCATGTATAAACTGAACCCTGAATAAACTGGAATATAGGATTAAACGCATTTTTTCCGGAGTTTATTGAAGTATAACCTGGACCAATTCACTCACAAACAAATAAAAGTCCAAAGGACTTTTATGAAAGTTTGTGAGTGACTTGGTCCAGGTTATACATCAATAAACTCCGGAAAAAATGCGTTTAATCCTTATAATTCTGTAACTAAGTATTTTTTTTCCATTTGTTTTGAAAATTTACTATCCCCAGTACGCACACATACATTCCATTGATGTGTGTCGGCCATGAATAACAAAATGAACTAACCTTGTTTAAGTTGTTTTCCTACATTGATAACTAGACGGTGATGTAATTAAGTTACTGATATTTTCCAATTTGATGGCATTTTGCATTTAGCTACTCAAACAAGTAAAATGCTCACAAAATCGTAAAATAAATCAGTAACCAGCTTGTGTCAATCAGCGTCCCTTGTAAACAACGTCACAGGATGACAATATATTACAAAAGTCAAAGTCGATAGATGGTTGTCTTAAGTATTTTTTCCGGAATTTTTGTACAAGCTTTTTTTTTCATTGGCATTTATTTTTTTATTTCATATCAAACAATAATTGTTGATTATTAACAATAAACATTGTTTCTTTTATCTTTTTTTATTATCGGGAATCCAAGCCGCCATTTTGTTTACATTACGAAAAAAGTAGTCCGGTGAACATCGTCTATCGAAAAATAAACTGACAAAAACCCCACCTCCATAAGCGCTTATACCCAATCAGAGTATAGGATTTCTAATTATGTAAATCATATAAGAATTATTCCTGTATAAACTGAACCCTTAATAAACTGGAATCCTGTATAGACTGAACCCTAAATAAACTGGAATCCTGTATTAACTGAACCTTGAATAAACTGGAATCCTGTATTAACTGAACCCTTAATAAACTGGAATCCTGTACAAACTGAACTCTGAATAAACTGAAATCCTGTATAAACTGAACCCTGAATAAACTGGAATCCTGTATAAACTGAACTTGGAATAAACTGAAATCCTGTATAAACTGAACTTGGAATAAACTGAACTTGGAATAAACTGAAATCCTGTATAAACTGAACCCTGAATAAACTGGAATCCTGTATAAACTGAACTTTGAATAAACTGAAATCCTGTATAAACTGAACCCTGAATAAACTGGAATCCTGTACAAACTGAACTCTGAATAAACTGAAATCCTGTATAAACTGAACCCTGAATAAACTGAACTTGGAATAAACTGAACTTGGAATAAACTGAAATCCTGTATAAACTGAACCCTGAATAAACTGGAATCCTGTATAAACTGAACTTTGAATAAACTGAATCCTGAATAAACTGGAATCCTGTATAAACTGAAATCCTGTATAAACTGAACCCTGAATAAACTGGAATCCTGTATAAACTGAACTTTGAATAAACTGAAATCCTGTATAAACTGAACCCTGAATAAACTGGAATCCTGTATAAACTGAACTTTGAATAAACTGGAATCATGTATAGACTGAACCCTAAATAAACTGGAATCCTGTATAAACTGAACTTTTAATAAACTGGATTCCTGTATAAACTGAACCCTTAATAAACTGGAATCCTGTATAAACTGAACCCTTAATAAATTGGAATCCTGTATAAACTGAACTCTGAATAAACTGAAATCCTGTATAAACTGAACCCTGAATAAACTGGAATCCTGTATCAACTGAACTTTGAATAAACTGAAATCCTGTATAAACTGAACCCTGAATAAGCTGGAATCCTGTATAAACTGAACCTTGAATAAACTGGAATCCCATATCAACAGAACCCTGAATAAACTGAAATCCTGTATAAACTGAACCCTGAATAAACTGGAATCCTGTATAAACTGAACCCTGAATAAACTGGAATCCTGTATAAACTGAACCCTGAATAAACTGGAATCCTGTATAAACTGAACCCTGAATAAACTGGAATCCTGTATAAACTGAACCCTGAATAAACTGAAATCATGTATAAACTGAACCCTGAATAAACTGGAATATAGGATTAAACGCATTTTTTCCGGAGTTTATTGAAGTATAACCTGGACCAATTCACTCACAAACAAATAAAAGTCCAAAGGACTTTTATGAAAGTTTGTGAGTGACTTGGTCCAGGTTATACATCAATAAACTCCGGAAAAAATGCGTTTAATCCTTATAATTCTGTAACTAAGTATTTTTTTTCCATTTGTTTTGAAAATTTACTATCCCCAGTACGCACACATACATTCCATTGATGTGTGTCGGCCATGAATAACAAAATGAACTAACCTTGTTTAAGTTGTTTTCCTACATTGATAACTAGATGGTGATGTAATTAAGTTACTGATATTTTCCAATTTGATGGCATTTTGCATTTAGCTACTCAAACAAGTAAAATGCTCACAAAATCGTAAAATAAATCAGTAACCAGCTTGTGTCAATCAGCGTCCCTTGTAAACAACGTCACAGGATGACGATATATTACAAAATTCAAAGTCGATAGATGGTTGTCTTAAGTATTTTTTACGGAATTTTTTGTACAAGCTTTTTTTTTCATTGGCATTTATTTTTTTATTTCATATCTAACAATAATTGTTGATTATTAACAATAAACATTGTTTCTTTTATCTTTTTTTATTATCGGGAATCCAAGCCGTCATTTTGTTTACAATACGAAAAAAGTAGTCCGGTGAACATCGTCTATCGAAAAATAAACTGACAAAAACCCCGCCTCCATAAGCACGTATATCCAATCAGAGTATAGGATTTCTAATTATGTAAATCATATAAGAATTATTCCTGTATAAACTGAACCCTTAATAAACTGGAATCCTGTATAGACTGAACCCTAAATAAACTGGAATCCTGTATTAACTGAACTTTGAATAAACTGGAATCCTGTATTAACTGAACCCTTAATAAACTGGAATCCTGTACAAACTGAACTCTGAATAAACTGAAATCCTGTATAAACTGAACCCTGAATAAACTGGAATCCTGTATAAACTGAACCTGGAATAAGCTGAAATCCTGTATAAACTGAACCCTGAATAAACTGGAATCCTGTATAAACTGAACTTTGAATAAACTGAAATCCTGTATAAACTGAACCCTGAATAAACTGGAATCCTGTACAAACTGAATTCTGAATAAACTGAAATCCTGTATAAACTGAACCCTGAATAAACTGGAATCCTGTATAAACTGAACTTGGAATAAACTGAACTTGGAATAAACTGAAATCCTGTATAAACTGAACCCTGAATAAACTGAACTTTGAATAAACTGAAATCCTGTATAAACTGAATCCTGAATAAACTGGAATCCTCTATAAACTGAAATCCTGTATAAACTGAACCCTGAATAAACTGGAATCCTGTATAAACTGAACTTTGAATAAACTGAAATCCTGTATAAACTGAACCCTGAATAAACTGGAATCCTGTATAAACTGAACTTTGAATAAACTGGAATCATGTATAGACTGAACCCTAAATAAACTGGAATCCTGTATAAACTGAACTTTTAATAAACGGGATTCCTGTATAAACTGAACCCTTAATAAACTGGAATCCTGTATAAACTGAACCCTTAATAAATTGGAATCCTGTATAAATTGAACTCTGAATAAACTGAAATCCTGTATAAACTGAACCCTGAATAAACTGGAATCCTGTATCAACTGAACTTTGAATAAACTGAAATCCTGTATAAACTGAACCCTGAATAAGCTGGAATCCTGTATAAACTGAACCTTGAATAAACTGGAATCCCATATAAACAGAACCCTGAATAAGCTGAAATCCTGTATAAACTGAACCCTGAATAAACTGGAATCCTGTATTAACTGAACCCTGAATAAACTGGAATCCTGTATAAACTGAACCCTGAATAAACTGGAATCCTGTATAAACTGAACCCTGAATAAACTGGAATCCTGTATAAACTGAACCCTGAATAAACTGAAATCATGTATAAACTGAACCCTGAATAAACTGGAATATAGGATTAAACCCATTTTTTCCGGAGTTTATTGAAGTATAACCTGGACCAATTCACTCACAAACAAATAAAAGTCCAAAGGACTTTTATTAAAGTTTGTGAGTGACTTGGTCCAGGTTATACATCAATAAACTCCGAAAAAAATGCATTTATTCCTTATAATTCTGTAACTAAGTATTTTTTTTCCATTTGTTTTGAAAATTTACTATCCCCAGTATGCACACATACATTCCATTGATGTGTGTCGGCCATGAATAACAAAATGAACTAACCTTGTTTAAGTTGTTTTCCTACATTAAAAACTAGACGGTGATGTAATTAAGTTACTGATATTTTCCAATTTGATGGCATTTTGCATTTAGCTACTCAAACAAGTAAAATGCTCACAAAATCGTAAAATAAATCAGTAACCAGCTTGTGTCAATCAGCGTCCCTTATAAACAACGTCACAGGATGACGATATATTACAAAATTCAAAGTCGATAGATGGTTGTCTTAAGTATTTTTTCCGAAATGTTTTGTACAAGCTTTTTTTTTCATTGGCATTTATTTTTTTATTTCATATCTAACAATAATTGTTGATTATTAACAATAAACATTGTTTCTTTTTTTTTTTTTTTTTATTATCGGGAATCCAAGCCGTCATTTTCTTTACATGACGAAAAAAGTAGTCCGGTGAACATCGTCTATCGAAAAATAAACTGACAAAAACCCCGCCTCCATAAGCGCTTATACCCAATCAGAGTATAGGATTTCTAATTATGTAAATCATATAAGAATTATTCCTGTATAAACTGAACCCTTAATAAACTGGAATCCTGTATAGACTGAACCCTAAATAAACTGGAATCCTGTATTAACTGAACTTTGAATAAACTGGAATCCTGTATTAACTGAACCCTTATTAATCTGGAATCCTGTACAAACTGAACTCTGAATAAACTGGAATCCTGTATAAACTGAACTTGGAATAAACTGAAATCCTGTATAAACTGAATCCTGAATAAACTGGAATCCTGTATAAACTGAAATCCTGTATAAACTGAACCCTGAATAAACTGGAATCCTGTATAAACTGAACTTTGAATAAACTGAAATCCTGTATAAACTGAACCCTGAATAAACCAGAATCCTGTATAAACTGAACTTTGAATAAACTGGAATCATGTATAGACTGAACCCTAAATAAACTGGAATCTTGTATAAACTGAACTTTTAATAAACTGGATTCCTGTTTAAACTGAACCCTTAATAAACTGGAATCCTGTATAAACTGAACTTTGAATAAACTGAAATCCTGTATAAACTGAACCCTGAATAAACTGGAATCCTGTACAAACTGAACTCTGAATAAACTGAAATCCTGTATAAACTGAACCCTGAATAAACTGGAATCCTGTATCAACTGAACTTTGAATAAACTGAAATCCTGTATAAACTGAACCCTGAATAAGCTGGAATCCTGTATAAACTGAACCTTGAATAAACTGGAATCCCATATCAACAGAACCCTGAATAAACTGAAATCCTGTATAAACTGAACCCTGAATAAACTGGAATCCTGTATAAACTGAACCCTGAATAAACTGGAATCCTGTATAAACTGAACCCTGAATAAACTGGAATCCTGTATAAACTGAACCCTGAATAAACTGGAATCCTGTATAAACTGAACCCTGAATAAACTGAAATCATGTATAAACTGAACCCTGAATAAACTGGAATATAGGATTAAACGCATTTTTCCCGGAGTTTATTGAAGTATAACCTGGACCAATTCACTCACAAACAAATAAAAGTCCAAAGGACTTTTATGAAAGTTTGTGAGTGACTTGGTCCAGGTTATACATCAATAAACTCTGGAAAAAATGCGTTTAATCCTTATAATTCTGTAACTAAGTATTTTTTTTCCATTTGTTTTGAAAATTTACTATCCCCAGTACGCACACATACATTCCATTGATGTGTGTCGGCCATGAATAACAAAATGAACTAACCTTGTTTAAGTTGTTTTCCTACATTGATAACTAGACGGTGATGTAATTAAGTTACTGATATTTTCCAATTTGATGGCATTTTGCATTTAGCTACTCAAACAAGTAAAATGCTCACAAAATCGTAAAATAAATCAGTAACCAGCTTGTGTCAATCAGCGTCCCTTGTAAACAACGTCACAGGATGACGATATATTACAAAATTCAAAGTCGATAGATGGTTGTCTTAAGTATTTTTTACGGAATTTTTTGTACAAGCTTTTTTTTTCATTGGCATTTATTTTTTTATTTCATATCTAACAATAATTGTTGATTATTAACAATAAACATTGTTTCTTTTATCTTTTTTTATTATTGGGAATCCAAGCCGTCATTTTGTTTACAATACGAAAAAAGTAGTCCGGTGAACATCGTCTATTGAAAAATAAACTGACAAAAACCCCGCCTCCATAAGCACGTATATCCAATCAGAGTATAGGATTTCTAATTATGTAAATCATATAAGAATTATTCCTGTATAAACTGAACCCTTAATAAACTGGAATCCTGTATAGACTGAACCCTAAATAAACTGGAATCCTGTATTAACTGAACTTTGAATAAACTGGAATCCTGTATTAACTGAACCCTTAATAAACTGGAATCCTGTACAAACTGAACTCTGAATAAACTGAAATCCTGTATAAACTGAACCCTGAATAAACTGGAATCCTGTATAAACTGAACTTGGAATAAACTGATATCCTGTATAAACTGAACTTGGAATAAACTGAAATCCTGTATAAACTGAACCCTGAATAAACTGGAATCCTGTATAAACTGAACCCTGAATAAACTGGAATCCTGTACAAACTGAATTCTGAATAAACTGAAATCCTGTATAAACTGAACCCTGAATAAACTGGAATCCTGTATAAACTGAACTTGGAATAAACTGAAATCCTGTATAAACTGAACCCTGAATAAACTGGAATCCTGTACAAACTGAATTCTGAATAAACTGAAATCCTGTATAAACTGAACCCTGAATAAACTGGAATCCTGTATAAACTGAACTTGGAATAAACTGAAATCCTGTATAAACTGAACCCTGAATAAACTGGAATCCTGTATAAACTGAACTTTGAATAAACTGAAATCCTGTATAAACTGAATCCTGAATAAACTGGAATCCTCTATAAACTGAAATCCTGTATAAACTGAACCCTGAATAAACTGGAATCCTGTATAAACTGAAATCCTGTATAAACTGAACCCTGAATAAACTGGAATCCTGTATAAACTGAACTTTGAATAAACTGGAATCATGTATAGACTGAACCCTAAATAAACTGGAATCCTGTATAAACTGAACTTTGAATAAACTGAAATCCTGTATAAACTGAACCCTGAATAAACCAGAATCCTGTATAAACTGAACTTTGAATAAACTGGAATCATGTATAGACTGAACCCTAAATAAACTGGAATCTTGTATAAACTGAACTTTTAATAAACTGGATTCCTGTTTAAACTGAACCCTTAATAAACTGGAATCCTGTATAAACTGAACTTTGAATAAACTGAAATCCTGTATAAACTGAACCCTGAATAAACTGGAATCCTGTACAAACTGAACTCTGAATAAACTGAAATCCTGTATAAACTGAACCCTGAATAAACTGGAATCCTGTATCAACTGAACTTTGAATAAACTGAAATCCTGTATAAACTGAACCCTGAATAAGCTGGAATCCTGTATAAACTGAACCTTGAATAAACTGGAATCCCATATCAACAGAACCCTGAATAAACTGAAATCCTGTATAAACTGAACCCTGAATAAACTGGAATCCTGTATAAACTGAACCCTGAATAAACTGGAATCCTGTATAAACTGAACCCTGAATAAACTGGAATCCTGTATAAACTGAACCCTGAATAAACTGGAATCCTGTATAAACTGAACCCTGAATAAACTGAAATCATGTATAAACTGAACCCTGAATAAACTGGAATATAGGATTAAACGCATTTTTTCCGGAGTTTATTGAAGTATAACCTGGACCAATTCACTCACAAACAAATAAAAGTCCAAAGGACTTTTATTAAAGTTTGTGAGTGACTTGGTCCAGGTTATACATCAATAAACTCCGGAAAAAATGCGTTTAATCCTTATAATTCTGTAACTAAGTATTTTTTTTCTATTTGTTTTGAAAATTTACTATCCCCAGTACGCACACATACATTCCATTGATGTGTGTCGGCCATGAATAACAAAATGAACTAACCTTGTTTAAGTTGTTTTCCTACATTGATAACTAGACGGTGATGTAATTAAGTTACTGATATTTTCCAATTTGATGGCATTTTGCATTTAGCTACTCAAACAAGTAAAATGCTCACAAAATCGTAAAATAAATCAGTAACCAGCTTGTGTCAATCAGCGTCCCTTGTAAACAACGTCACAGGATGACGATATATTACAAAATTCAAAGTCGATAGATGGTTGTCTTAAGTATTTTTTACGGAATTTTTTGTACAAGCTTTTTTTTTCATTGGCATTTATTTTTTTATTTCATATCTAACAATAATTGTTGATTATTAACAATAAACATTGTTTCTTTTATCTTTTTTTATTATCGGGAATCCAAGCCGTCATTTTGTTTACAATACGAAAAAAGTAGTCCGGTGAACATCGTCTATCGAAAAATAAACTGACAAAAACCCCGCCTCCATAAGCACGTATATCCAATCAGAGTATAGGATTTCTAATTATGTAAATCATATAAGAATTATTCCTGTATAAACTGAACCCTTAATAAACTGGAATCCTGTATAGACTGAACCCTAAATAAACTGGAATCCTGTATTAACTGAACTTTGAATAAACTGGAATCCTGTATTAACTGAACCCTTAATAAACTGGAATCCTGTACAAACTGAAATCCTGAATAAACTGAAATCCTGTATAAACTGAACCCTGAATAAACTGGAATCCTGTATAAACTGAACTTGGAATAAACTGATATCCTGTATAAACTGAACTTGGAATAAACTGAAATCCTGTATAAACTGAACCCTGAATAAACTGGAATCCTGTATAAACTGAACTTTGAATAAACTGAAATCCTGTATAAACTGAACCCTGAATAAACTGGAATCCTGTACAAACTGAATTCTGAATAAACTGAAATCCTGTATAAACTGAACCCTGAATAAACTGGAATCCTGTATAAACTGAACTTGGAATAAACTGAACTTGGAATAAACTGAAATCCTGTATAAACTGAACCCTGAATAAACTGGAATCCTGTATAAACTGAACTTTGAATAAACTGAAATCCTGTATAAACTGAATCCTGAATAAACTGGAATCCTGTATAAACTGAACTTTGAATAAACTGAAATCCTATATAAACTGAACCCTGAATAAACTGGAATCCTGTATAAACTGAACTTTGAATAAACTGGAATCATGTATAGACTGAACCCTAAATAAACTGGAATCCTGTATAAACTGAACTTTTAATAAACGGGATTCCTGTATAAACTGAACCCTTAATAAACTGGAATCCTGTATAAACTGAACCCTTAATAAATTGGAATCCTGTATAAACTGAACTCTGAATAAACTGAAATCCTGTATAAACTGAACCCTGAATAAACTGGAATCCTGTATCAACTGAACTTTGAATAAACTGAAATCCTGTATAAACTGAACCCTGAATAAGCTGGAATCCTGTATAAACTGAACCTTGAATAAACTGGAATCCCATATAAACAGAACCCTGAATAAGCTGAAATCCTGTATAAACTGAACCCTGAATAAACTGGAATCCTGTATTAACTGAACCCTGAATAAACTGGAATCCTGTATAAACTGAACCCTGAATAAACTGGAATCCTGTATAAACTGAACCCTGAATAAACTGGAATCCTGTATAAACTGAACCCTGAATAAACTGAAATCATGTATAAACTGAACCCTGAATAAACTGGAATATAGGATTAAACCCATTTTTTCCGGAGTTTATTGAAGTATAACCTGGACCAATTCACTCACAAACAAATAAAGTCCGAAGGACTTTTATGAAAGTTTGTGAGTGACTTGGTCCAGGTTATACATCAATAAACTCCGAAAAAAATGCATTTATTCCTTATAATTCTGTAACTAAGTATTTTTTTTCCATTTGTTTTGAAAATTTACTATCCCCAGTATGCACACATACATTCCATTGATGTGTGTCGGCCATGAATAACAAAATGAACTAACCTTGTTTAAGTTGTTTTCCTACATTAAAAACTAGACGGTGATGTAATTAAGTTACTGATATTTTCCAATTTGATGGCATTTTGCATTTAGCTACTCAAACAAGTAAAATGCTCACAAAATCGTAAAATAAATCAGTAACCAGCTTGTGTCAATCAGCGTCCCTTATAAACAACGTCACAGGATGACGATATATTACAAAATTCAAAGTCGATAGATGGTTGTCTTAAGTATTTTTTCCGAAATGTTTTGTACAAGCTTTTTTTTTCATTGGCATTTATTTTTTTATTTCATATCTAACAATAATTGTTGATTATTAACAATAAACATTGTTTCTTTTTTTTTTTTTTTTTATTATCGGGAATCCAAGCCGTCATTTTGTTTACATTACGAAAAAAGTAGTCCGGTGAACATCGTCTATCGAAAAATAAACTGACAAAAACCCCGCCTCCATAAGCGCTTATACCCAATCAGAGTATAGGATTTCTAATTATGTAAATCATATAAGAATTATTCCTGTATAAACTGAACCCTTAATAAACTGGAATCCTGTATAGACTGAACCCTAAATAAACTGGAATCCTGTATAAACTGAACTTGGAATAAACTGAAATCCTGTATAAACTGAATCCTGAATAAACTGGAATCCTGTATAAACTGAAATCCTGTATAAACTGAACCCTGAATAAACTGGAATCCTGTATAAACTGAACTTTGAATAAACTGAAATCCTGTATAAACTGAACCCTGAATAAACCAGAATCCTGTATAAACTGAACTTTGAATAAACTGGAATCATGTATAGACTGAACCCTAAATAAACTGGAATCTTGTATAAACTGAACTTTTAATAAACTGGATTCCTGTTTAAACTGAACCCTTAATAAACTGGAATCCTGTATAAACTGAACTTTGAATAAACTGGAATCCTGTATAAACTGAACCCTGAATAAACTGGAATCCTGTACAAACTGAACTCTGAATAAACTGAAATCCTGTATAAACTGAACCCTGAATAAACTGGAATCCTGTATCAACTGAACTTTGAATAAACTGAAATCCTGTATAAACTGAACCCTGAATAAGCTGGAATCCTGTATAAACTGAACCTTGAATAAACTGGAATCCCATATCAACAGAACCCTGAATAAACTGAAATCCTGTATAAACTGAACCCTGAATAAACTGGAATCCTGTATAAACTGAACCCTGAATAAACTGGAATCCTGTATAAACTGAACCCTGAATAAACTGGAATCCTGTATAAACTGAACCCTGAATAAACTGGAATCCTGTATAAACTGAACCCTGAATAAACTGAAATCATGTATAAACTGAACCCTGAATAAACTGGAATATAGGATTAAACGCATTTTTCC
Organism: Bathymodiolus brooksi; assembly: GCA_963680875.1. NCBI lineage: Eukaryota > Metazoa > Mollusca > Bivalvia > Mytilida > Modiolidae > Bathymodiolus > Bathymodiolus brooksi. The sequence goes on from OY804584.1 coordinate 111,231,999, forward strand.
CGGTGTTTATTGAAGTATAACCTGGACCAATTCACTCACAAACAAATAAAAGTCCAAAGGACTTTTATGAAAGTTTGTGAGTGACTTGGTCCAGGTTATACATCAATAAACTCTGGAAAAAATGCGTTTAATCCTTATAATTCTGTAACTAAGTATTTTTTTTCCATTTGTTTTGAAAATTTACTATCCCCAGTACGCACACATACATTCCATTGATGTGTGTCGGCCATGAATAACAAAATGAACTAACCTTGTTTAAGTTGTTTTCCTACATTGATAACTAGACGGTGATGTAATTAAGTTACTGATATTTTCCAATTTGATGGCATTTTGCATTTAGCTACTCAAACAAGTAAAATGCTCACAAAATCGTAAAATAAATCAGTAACCAGCTTGTGTCAATCAGCGTCCCTTGTAAACAACGTCACAGGATGACGATATATTACAAAATTCAAAGTCGATAGATGGTTGTCTTAAGTATTTTTTACGGAATTTTTTGTACAAGCTTTTTTTTTCATTGGCATTTATTTTTTTATTTCATATCTAACAATAATTGTTGATTATTAACAATAAACATTGTTTCTTTTATCTTTTTTTATTATTGGGAATCCAAGCCGTCATTTTGTTTACAATGCGAAAAAAGTAGTCCGGTGAACATCGTCTATTGAAAAATAAACTGACAAAAACCCCGCCTCCATAAGCACGTATATCCAATCAGAGTATAGGATTTCTAATTATGTAAATCATATAAGAATTATTCCTGTATAAACTGAACCCTTAATAAACTGGAATCCTGTATAGACTGAACCCTAAATAAACTGGAATCCTGTATTAACTGAACTTTGAATAAACTGGAATCCTGTATTAACTGAACCCTTAATAAACTGGAATCCTGTACAAACTGAACTCTGAATAAACTGAAATCCTGTATAAACTGAACCCTGAATAAACTGGAATCCTGTATAAACTGAACTTGGAATAAACTGATATCCTGTATAAACTGAACTTGGAATAAACTGAAATCCTGTATAAACTGAACCCTGAATAAACTGGAATCCTGTATAAACTGAACTTTGAATAAACTGAAATCCTGTATAAACTGAACCCTGAATAAACTGGAATCCTGTACAAACTGAATTCTGAATAAACTGAAATCCTGTATAAACTGAACCCTGAATAAACTGGAATCCTGTATAAACTGAACTTGGAATAAACTGAACTTGGAATAAACTGAAATCCTGTATAAACTGAACCCTGAATAAACTGGAATCCTGTATAAACTGAAATCCTGTATAAACTGAATCCTGAATAAACTGGAATCCTCTATAAACTGAAATCCTGTATAAACTGAACCCTGAATAAACTGGAATCCTGTATAAACTGAACTTTGAATAAACTGAAATCCTGTATAAACTGAACCCTGAATAAACTGGAATCCTGTATAAACTGAACTTTCAATAAACTGGAATCATGTATAGACTGAACCCTAAATAAACTGGAATCCTGTATAAACTGAACTTTGAATAAACTGAAATCCTGTATAAACTGAACCCTGAATAAACCAGAATCCTGTATAAACTGAACTTTGAATAAACTGGAATCATGTATAGACTGAACCCTAAATAAACTGGAATCTTGTATAAACTGAACTTTTAATAAACTGGATTCCTGTTTAAACTGAACCCTTAATAAACTGGAATCCTGTATAAACTGAACTTTGAATAAACTGAAATCCTGTATAAACTGAACCCTGAATAAACTGGAATCCTGTACAAACTGAACTCTGAATAAACTGAAATCCTGTATAAACTGAACCCTGAATAAACTGGAATCCTGTATCAACTGAACTTTGAATAAACTGAAATCCTGTATAAACTGAACCCTGAATAAGCTGGAATCCTGTATAAACTGAACCTTGAATAAACTGGAATCCCATATCAACAGAACCCTGAATAAACTGAAATCCTGTATAAACTGAACCCTGAATAAACTGGAATCCTGTATAAACTGAACCCTGAATAAACTGAAATCATGTATAAACTGAACCCTGAATAAACTGGAATATAGGATTAAACGCATTTTTTCCGGAGTTTATTGAAGTATAACCTGGACCAATTCACTCACAAACAAATAAAAGTCCAAAGGACTTTTATTAAAGTTTGTGAGTGACTTGGTCCAGGTTATACATCAATAAACTCCGGAAAAAATGCGTTTAATCCTTATAATTCTGTAACTAAGTATTTTTTTTCCATTTGTTTTGAAAATTTACTATCCCCAGTACGCACACATACATTCCATTGATGTGTGTCGGCCATGAATAACAAAATGAACTAACCTTGTTTAAGTTGTTTTCCTACATTGATAACTAGACGGTGATGTAATTAAGTTACTGATATTTTCCAATTTGATGGCATTTTGCATTTAGCTACTCAAACAAGTAAAATGCTCACAAAATCGTAAAATAAATCAGTAACCAGCTTGTGTCAATCAGCGTCCCTTGTAAACAACGTCACAGGATGACGATATATTACAAAATTCAAAGTCGATAGATGGTTGTCTTAAGTATTTTTTACGGAATTTTTTGTACAAGCTTTTTTTTTCATTGGCATTTATTTTTTTATTTCATATCTAACAATAATTGTTGATTATTAACAATAAACATTGTTTCTTTTATCTTTTTTTATTATCGGGAATCCAAGCCGTCATTTTGTTTACAATACGAAAAAAGTAGTCCGGTGAACATCGTCTATCGAAAAATAAACTGACAAAAACCCCGCCTCCATAAGCACGTATATCCAATCAGAGTATAGGATTTCTAATTATGTAAATCATATAAGAATTATTCCTGTATAAACTGAACCCTTAATAAACTGGAATCCTGTATTAACTGAACTTTGAATAAACTGGAATCCTGTATTAACTGAACCCTTAATAAACTGGAATCCTGTACAAACTGAACTCTGAATAAACTGAAATCCTGTATAAACTGAACCCTGAATAAACTGGAATCCTGTATAAACTGAACTTGGAATAAACTGAACTTGGAATAAACTGAAATCCTGTATAAACTGAACTTGGAATAAAATGAACTTGGAATAAACTGAAATCCTGTATAAACTGAACCCTGAATAAACTGGAATCCTGTATAAACTGAACTTTGAATAAACTGAAATCCTGTATAAACTGAACCCTGAATAAACTGGAATCCTGTACAAACTGAACTCTGAATAAACTGAAATCCTGTATAAACTGAACCCTGAATAAACTGAACTTGGAATAAACTGAACTTGGAATAAACTGAAATCCTGTTTAAACTGAACCCTGAATAAACTGGAATCCTGTATAAACTGAACTTTGAATAAACTGAAATCCTGTATAAACTGAATCCTGAATAAACTGGAATCCTCTATAAACTGAAATCCTGTATAAACTGAACCCTGAATAAACTGGAATCCTGTATAAACTGAACTTTGAATAAACTGAAATCCTGTATAAACCGAACCCTGAATAAACTAGAATCCTGTATAAACTGAACTTTGAATAAACTGGAATCATGTATAGACTGAACCCTAAATAAACTGGAATCCTGTATAAACTGAACTTTTAATAAACTAGATTCCTGTATAAACTGAACCCTTAATAAACTGGAATCCTGTATAAACTGAACCCTTAATAAATTGGAATCCTGTATAAACTGAACTCTGAATAAACTGAAATCCTGTATAAACTGAACCCTGAATAAACTGGAATCATGTATCAACTGAACTTTGAATAAACTGAAATCCTGTATAAACTGAAGCCTGAATAAGCTGGAATCCTGTATAAACTGAACCTTGAATAAACTGGAATCCCATATAAACAGAACCCTGAATAAACTGAAATCCTGTATAAACTGAACCCTGAATAAACTGGAATTCTGTATAAACTGAACCCTGAATAAACTGGAATCCTGTATAAACTGAACCCTGAATAAACTGGAATCCTGTATAAACTGAACCCTGAATAAACTGGAATCCTGTATAAACTGAACCCTGAATAAACTGAAATCATGTAATTTTGCATTTAGCTACTCAAACAAGTAAAATGCTCACAAAATCGTAAAATAAATCAGTAACCAGCTTGTGTCAATCAGCGTCCCTTGTAAACAACGTCACAGGATGACGATATATTACAAATGTCAAAGTCGATAGATGGTTGTCTTAAGTATTTTTTTCGGTATTTTTGTACAAGCTTTTTTTTCATTGGCATTTATTTTTTTATTTCAAATCTAACAATGATTGTTGATTATTAACAATAAACATTGTTTCTTTTATCTTTTTTTATTATCGGGAATCCAAGCCGCCATTTTGTTTACATTGCAAAAAAAGTAGTCCGGTGAACATCGTCTATCGAAAAATAAACTGACAAAAACCCCGCCTCCATAAGCGCTTATATCCAATCAGAGTATAGGATTTCTAATTATGTAATTCATATAAGAATTATTCCTGTATAAACTGAACCCTTAATAAACTGGAATCCTGTATAAACTGAACCCTGAATAAACTGGAATCCTGTATAGACTGAACCCTAAATAAACTGGAATCCTGTATTAACTGAATTTTGAATAAACTGGAATCCTGTATAAACTGAACCCTTAATAAACTGAAATCCTGTATAAACTGAACAATTAATAAACTGAAATCCTGTATAAACTGAACCCTGAATAAACTGGAATCCTGTATAAACGGAACTTAGAATAAACTGAAATCCTGTATAAACTGAACCCTGAATAAACTGGAATCCTGTATAAACTGAACTTTGAATAAACTGAAATCCTGTATAAACTGAACCCTGAATAAACTGGAATCCTGTATAAACTGAAATCCTGTATAAACTGAACCCTGAATAAACTGGAATCCTGTATAAACTGAACTTTGAATAAACTGAAATCCTGTATAAACTGAACCCTGAATAAACTGGAATCCTGTATAAACTGAACTTTGAATAAACTGGAATCATGTATAGACTGAACCCTGAATAAACTGAACTTTTAATAAACTGGATTCCTGTATAAACTGAACCCTTGATAAACTGGAATCCTGTATAAACTGAACCCTTAATAAACTGGAATCCTGTATAAACTGAACTCTGAATAAACTGAAATCATGTATAAACTGAACCCTGAATAAACTGGAATCCTGTATCAACTGAACTTTGAATAAGCTGAAATCTTGTATAAACTGAACCCTGAATAAACTGGAATCCTGTATAAACTGAACCCTGAATAAACTAGAATCCTGTATAAACTGAACCCTGAATAAATAAACTGGAATCATGTATAAAGTGAACTTTGAATAAACTGAAATCCTGTATAAACTGAACCCTGAATAAACTGAAATCATGTATAAACTGAACCCTGAATAAACTGGAATATAGGATTAAACGCATTTTTTCCGGAGTTTATTGATGTATAACCTGGACCAATTCACTCACAAACAAATAAAAGTCCGAAGGACTTTTATGAAATTTTGTTAGTGACTTGGTCCAGGTTATACATCAATAAACTCCGGGAAAAATGCGTTTAATCCTTATAATTCTGTAACTAAGTATTTATTTTTTTTCATTTGTTTTGAAAATTTACTATCCCCAGTACGCACACATACATTCCATTGATGTGTGTCGGCCATGAATAACAAAATGAACTAACCTTGTTTAAGTTGTTTTCCTACATTGATAACTAGACGGTGATGTAATTAAGTTACTGATATTTTCCAATTTGATGGCATTTTGCATTTAGCTACTCAAACAAGTAAAATGCTCACAAAATCGTAAAATAAATCAGTAACCAGCTTGTGTCAATCAGCGTCCCTTGTAAACAACGTCACAGGATGACGATATATTACAAAAGTCAAAGTCGATAGATGGTTGTCTTAAGTATTTTTTCCGGAATTTTTGTACAAGCTTTTTTTTTCATTGGCATTTATTTTTTTATTTCATATCAAACAATAATTGTTGATTATTAACAATAAACATTGTTTCTTTTATCTTTTTTTATTATCGGGAATCCAAGCCGTCATTTTGTTTACATTACGAAAAAAGTAGTCCGGTGAACATCGTCTATCGAAAAATAAACTGACAAAAACCCCGCCTCCATAAGCGCTTATACCCAATCAGAGTATAGGATTTCTAATTATGTAAATCATATAAGAATTATTCCTGTATAAACTGAACCCTTAATAAACTGGAATCCTGTATTAACTGAACTTTGAATAAACTGGAATCCTGTATTAACTGAACCCTTAATAAACTGGAATCCTGTACAAACTGAACTCTGAATAAACTGAAATCCTGTATAAACTGAACCCTGAATAAACTGGAATCCTGTATAAACTGAACTTGGAATAAACTGAAATCCTGTATAAACTGAACTTGGAATAAAATGAACTTGGAATAAACTGAAATCCTGTATAAACTGAACCCTGAATAAACTGGAATCCTGTATAAACTGAACTTTGAATAAACTGAAATCCTGTATAAACTGAACCCTGAATAAACTGGAATCCTGTACAAACTGAACTCTGAATAAACTGAAATCCTGTATAAACTGAACCCTGAATAAACTGAACTTGGAATAAACTGAAATCCTGTTTAAACTGAACCCTGAATAAACTGGAATCCTGTATAAACTGAACTTTGAATAAACTGAAATCCTGTATAAACTGAATCCTGAATAAACTGGAATCCTCTATTAACTGAAATCCTGTATAAACTGAACCCTGAATAAACTGGAATCCTGTATAAACTGAACTTTGAATAAACTGAAATCCTGTATAAACCGAACCCTGAATAAACTAGAATCCTGTATAAACTGAACTTTGAATAAACTGGAATCATGTATAGACTGAACCCTAAATAAACTGGAATCCTGTATAAACTGAACTTTTAATAAACTAGATTCCTGTATAAACTGAACCCTTAATAAACTGGAATCCTGTATAAACTGAACCCTTAATAAATTGGAATCCTGTATAAACTGAACTCTGAATAAACTGAAATCCTGTATAAACTGAACCCTGAATAAACTGGAATCCTGTATCAACTGAACTTTGAATAAACTGAAATCCTGTATAAACTGAACCCTGAATAAGCTGGAATCCTGTATAAACTGAACCTTGAATAAACTGGAATCCCATATAAACAGAACCCTGAATAAACTGAAATCCTGTATAAACTGAACCCTGAATAAACTGAACCCTGAATAAACTGGAATCCTGTATAAACTGAACCCTGAATAAACTGGAATCCTGTATAAACTGAACCCTGAATAAACTGGAATCCTGTATAAACTGAACCCTGAATAAACTGAAATCATGTAATTTTGCATTTAGCTACTCAAACAAGTAAAATGCTCACAAAATCGTAAAATAAATCAGTAACCAGCTTGTGTCAATCAGCGTCCCTTGTAAACAACGTCACAGGATGACGATATATTACAAATGTCAAAGTCGATAGATGGTTGTCTTAAGTATTTTTTTCGGTATTTTTGTACAAGCTTTTTTTTCATTGGCATTTATTTTTTTATTTCAAATCTAACAATGATTGTTGATTATTAACAATAAACATTGTTTCTTTTATCTTTTTTTATTATCGGGAATCCAAGCCGCCATTTTGTTTACATTGCAAAAAAAGTAGTCCGGTGAACATCGTCTATCGAAAAATAAACTGACAAAAACCCCGCCTCCATAAGCGCTTATATCCAATCAGAGTATAGGATTTCTAATTATGTAATTCATATAAGAATTATTCCTGTATAAACTGAACCCTTAATAAACTGGAATCCTGTATAAACTGAACCCTGAATAAACTGGAATCCTGTATAGACTGAACCCTAAATAAACTGGAATCCTGTATTAACTGAATTTTGAATAAACTGGAATCCTGTATAAACTGAACCCTTAATAAACTGAAATCCTGTATAAACTGAACAATTAATAAACTGAAATCCTGTATAAACTGAACCCTGAATAAACTGGAATCCTGTATAAACGGAACTTAGAATAAACTGAAATCCTGTATAAACTGAACCCTGAATAAACTGGAATCCTGTATAAACTGAACTTTGAATAAACTGAAATCCTGTATAAACTGAACCCTGAATAAACTGGAATCCTGTATAAACTGAAATCCTGTATAAACTGAACCCTGAATAAACTGGAATCCTGTATAAACTGAACTTTGAATAAACTGAAATCCTGTATAAACTGAACCCTGAATAAACTGGAATCCTGTATAAACTGAACTTTGAATAAACTGGAATCATGTATAGACTGAACCCTGAATAAACTGAACTTTTAATAAACTGGATTCCTGTATAAACTGAACCCTTGATAAACTGGAATCCTGTATAAACTGAACCCTTAATAAACTGGAATCCTGTATAAACTGAACTCTGAATAAACTGAAATCATGTATAAACTGAACCCTGAATAAACTGGAATCCTGTATCAACTGAACTTTGAATAAGCTGAAATCTTGTATAAACTGAACCCTGAATAAACTGGAATCCTGTATAAACTGAACCCTGAATAAACTAGAATCCTGTATAAACTGAACCCTGAATAAATAAACTGGAATCATGTATAAAGTGAACTTTGAATAAACTGAAATCCTGTATAAACTGAACCCTGAATAAACTGGAATCCTGTATAAAGTGAACCCTGAATAAACTGGAATCCCATATCAACAGAACCCGGAATAAACTGAAATCCTGTATAAACTGAACCCTGAATAAACTGGAATCCTGTATAAACTGAACATGGAATAAACTGAACTTGGAATAAACTGAACTTGGAATAAACTGAAATCATGTATAAACTGAACCCTTAATAAACTGGAATCCTGTATAAACTGAACTTTGAATAAACTGGAATCATGTATAGACTGAATCCTAAATAAACTGGAATCCTGTATAAACTGAACTTTTAATAAACTGGATTCCTGTATAAACTGAACCCTTAATAAACTGGAATCCTGTATAAACTGAACCCTTAATAAACTGGAATCCTGTATAAACTGAACTTTGAATAAACTGAAATCCTGTATAAACTGAACCCTGAATAAACTGGAATCCTGTATAAACTGAAATCCTGTATAAACTGAACCCTGAATAAACTGGAATCCTGTATAAAATGAACTTTGAATAAACTGAAATCCTGTATAAACTGAACCCTGAATTAACAGGAATCCTGTATAAACTAAACTTTGAATAAACTGGAATCATGTATAGACTGAACCCTAAATAAACTGGAATCCTGTATAAACTGAACTTTTAATAAACTGGATTCCTGTATAAACTGAACTCTTAATAAACTGGAATCCTGTATAAACTGAACCCTTAATAAACTGGAATCCTGTATAAACTGAACTCTGAATAAACTGAAATCATGTATAAACTGAACCCTGAATAAACTGGAATACTGTATCAACTGAACTTTGAATAAGCTGAAATCTTGTATAAACTGAACCCTGAATAAACTGGAATCATGTATAATCTGAACCCCAAATAAACTAGAATCCTGTATAAACTGAACCCTGAATAAATAAACTGGAATCATGTATAAACTGAACTTTGAATAAACTGAAATCCTGTATAAACTGAACCCTGAATAAACTGGAATCCCATATCAACAGAACCCTGAATAAACTGAAATGCTGTATAAACTGAACCCTGAATAAACTGGAATCCTGTATAAACTGAACCCTGAATAAACTGGAATCCTGTATAAACTGAACCCTGAATAAACTGGAATCCTGTATAAACTGAACCCTGAATAAACTGGAATCCTGTATAAACTGAACCCTGAATAAACTGGAATCCTGTATAAACTGAACCCTTAATAAACTGGAATCCTATGAAAACTGAATCCTGAATAAACTGGATTCCTGTATAAACTGAACCCTGAATAAACTGGAATCCTGTATAAACTGAACCCTGAATAAACTGGAATCCTGTATAAACTGAACCCCGAATAAACTAGAATCCTGTATAAACTGAACCCTGAATAAATAAACTGGAATCATGTATAAACTGAACTTTGAATAAACTGAAATCCTGTATAAACTGAACCGTAAATAAACTGGAATCCTGTATAAACTGAACCCTGAATAAACTGGAATCCCATATCAACAGAACCCTGAATAAACTGAAATCCTGTATAAACTGAACCCTGAATAAACTGGAATCCTGTATAAACTGAACTTGGAATAAACTGAAATCATGTATAAACTGAACCCTTAATAAACTGGAATCCTGTATAAACTGAACTTTGAATAAACTGGAATCATGTATAGACTGAATCCTAAATAAACTGGAATCCTGTATAAACTGAACTTTTAATAAACTGGATTCCTGTATAAACTGAACCCTTAATAAACTGGAATCCTGTATATACTGAACCCTTAATAAACTGGAATCCTGTATAAACTGAACTTTGAATAAACTGAAATCCTGTATAAACTGAACCCTGAATAAACTGGAATCCTGTATAAACTGAAATCCTGTATAAACTGAACCCTGAATAAACTGGAATCCTGTATAAACTGAACTTTGAATAAACTGAAATCCTGTATAAACTGAACCCTGAATTAACAGGAATCCTGTATAAACTGAACTTTGAATAAACTGGAATCATGTATAGACTGAACCCTAAATAAACTGGAATCCTGTATAAACTGAACTTTTAATAAACTGGATTCCTGTATAAACTGAACTCTTAATAAACTGGAATCCTGTATAAACTGAACCCTTAATAAACTGGAATCCTGTATAAACTGAACTCTGAATAAACTGAAATCATGTATAAACTGAACCCTGAATAAACTGGAATACTGTATCAACTGAACTTTGAATAAGCTGAAATCTTGTATAAACTGAACCCTGAATAAACTGGAATCCTGTATAATCTGAACCCCGAATAAACTAGAATCCTGTATAAACTGAACCCTGAATAAATAAACTGGAATCATGTATAAACTGAACTTTGAATAAACTGAAATCCTGTATAAACTGAACCCTGAATAAACTGGAATCCCATATCAACAGAACCCTGAATAAACTGAAATGCTGTATAAACTGAACCCTGAATAAACTGGAATCCTGTATAAACTGAACCCTGAATAAACTGGAATCCTGTATAAACTGAACCCTGAATAAACTGGAATCCTGTATAAACTGAACCCTGAATAAACTGGAATCCTGTATAAACTGAACCCTGAATAAACTGGAATCCTGTATAAACTGAACTTTGAATAAACTGAAATCCTGTATAAACTGAACCCTGAATAAACTGGAATCCTGTATAAACTGAAATCCTGTATAAACTGAACCCTGAATAAACTGGAATCCTGTATAAACTGAACCCTGAATAAACTGGAATCCTGTATAAACTGAACCCTGAATAAACTGGAATCCTGTATAAACTGAAATCCTGTATAAACTGAACCCTGAATAAACTGAAATCCTGTATAAACTGAACTCTGAATAAACTGGAATCCTGTATAGACTGAACCCTGAATAAACTGGAATCCTGTATAAACTGAACTTTTAATAAACTGGATTCCTGTATAAACTGAACCCTTAATAAACTGGAATCCTGTATAAACTGAACCCTTAATAAACTGGAATCCTGTATAAACTGAACTCTGAATAAACTGAAATCCTGTATAAACTGAACCCTGAATAAACTGGAATCCTGTATCAACTGAACTTTGAATAAACTCAAATCTTGTATAAACTGAACCCTGAATAAACTGGAATCCTGTATAAACTGAACCCCGAATAAACTAGAATCCTGTATAAACTGAACCCTGAATAAATAAACTGAACTTTGAATAAACTGAATTCCTGTATAAACTGAACCCTGAATAAGCTGGAATCCTGTATAAACTGAATCCTGAATAAACTGGAATCCCATATCAACAGAACCCTGAATAAACTGAAATCCTGTATAAACTGAACCCTGAATAAACTGGAATCCTGTATAAACTGAACCCTGAATAAACTGGAATCCTGTATAAACTGAACCCTGAATAAACTGGAATCCTGTATAAACTGAACCCTGAATAAACTGAAATCCTGTTTAAGCTGAACCCTGAATAAACTAGAATCCCATATAAACTGAACCCTGAATAAACTAGAATCCTGTATAAACTGAACCCTGAATAAACTGGAATCCTGTATAAACTGAACCCTGAATAAACTGGAATCCTGTATAAACTGAACCCTGAATAAACTGGAATCCTGTATAAACTTATCTTTACATTGTAGGAAATCTTTGTTAAGATAACATGTATAAATACCTGTTTATTATATTCTGAATACACACATTGGTCCCAATGAGGTTAAGTTCTCACAGGTTTCACTGGCATATGATTATCAGTACCAAAACCACACATTTATTTGTCAGAAGGCATCTCTTTATATGTTAAGCCATTAAAATTGATACTCAAGAAAATAAATATAACCACAGTAGTTTTCATATGTAAAATATAAGGCAGGCATTTTACATGAAGAAGAGTTTGAAGATACCAAAGGGGTAATCAGAATCCGTATATCAAAGAAGAACAGACAACACAATGGCCAAAAGAAAAAGTACAAAAGGACAAACAATGATCTACAAAACATACATGTATATAAAACTAAAGATCGAGTAACACGAACCCCACTAAAAACCGGGGGTGAACTCAGGTGCTCCGGAAGAGTGAGCAGTTCCTGCTCCACTAGTGGCACCCATCGTATTAATCTAGTTACAAACCCGGTAATAAGTCATGTATACACTGAAAACATGGTGGAACTGTTCCGACAGTGTTGCATTTATATTTTGTTTAATTTCATTAGTTTGGAATTGCCAATCATTCAAGTTTTCATAGCACATTTGTTGTGAAAAGAATTTATCCAAAATGGAGACATCAAAGTTTTAGCTATACGTTAACCCATGTCAAAGGTCACCTAATCAAAATAAAATTAAAGAGTTGTTGGTTTTTTTTTATTTTTTTTATACACTAACATTTAATGATATTCTGTATGAGATCAGGTCAGGATTCATACATATATTCAACTGACCAATAAGTGATGAGCTTACTATTACTAAACCCTAGCACATAGTGAGAGCTGTTTTTCAATTGGTCAATATATTTAAATCCTTGATTGAACGGTAAAAGCAGTGCAGTGGGGACCCTACCTACACAACCACTCAGGAATAAAACTGTAAATGTTGATCAAATTAAAGATATATTTATTGTATTGGTACTTCCAACAAAATCAGTGCTTAAACATTAAAAACATGCTGTACACAACATACACAGATTAGCATGGGGCTGTTATGCTAGTGAGGCCCCAAGGCAATTATGCCAATGCATTAAGACGGCACTGCCTTTTTATTGTAGAGAATGAAACTCCAACTATTAGCATTGTTAGCGGAAATAACAGAATAAATGCAGAAGTCAACTCTTCAATAGAAATGGTGTTTACTGGACAGGATGATAAAACCTTTTTTTATGACATCATAAATCAGCCAGTTGCTGGATTCATTGCTGACAATTCTACGGGAAATTTGTCTTTAAGATGGACGCCTGCAAATGTCAATGCTGAAAGAATAAGGTAGTTTGTTAGTTTTGTTAAAGCATTCTTCAAATGGATATATATATATATGTCTGAAAATTAAACCAAACAGTGTTAGAATTAGATTTTTGAGCTGTCAAAATGTTTTTCTTCCTTCGACGGGATTTGAACTCACACCATTGATACACTGCAGCACCATTCGCTTAGCCTTATGTCCAGCGCCCTCGACCACATCCACTCGACCACATTTTTATATAGTAAAACCTGCCCATGTGGTCACCTTTTTCTTGTCCTGTCATAGCAAATTTCATATGAATTGAACCTCTTTAAAGAGGTCACCTGTCTTATAAGGCCACTTTATCTCTGTTCTAAAGGTCATGTACTAATCCTCTTAATACAGGTTTGACTGTAGTTCTTACTCTATAATTTTTTTATTCACCATGACCAAAGCCCAATTGAGCTTTTTGTATCATTTGTTGTCCTTCTGTTAATCAGTTATAGTTAACTTGATGACATTTTAATCTTTTCCTGCAAAGATGCTCATTTACATATATTTCAGGTTTACTGTAGAAGCCTATTATAATGTTATATATGGGGTACCTTTAGGTTTTTTCTATTGTATATTTCAGGTTTACTGCAAAAGCCTATTATAATGTTATGTATGGGGTACCTTTAGGTTTTTTTCTATTGTATATTCCAGGTTTACTGTAGAAGCCTATTATAATGTTATGTATGGGGTACCTTTAGGTTTTTTCTATTGTATATTCCAGGTTTACTGTAGAAGCCTATTATAATATTATGTATGGGGTACCTTTAGGTTTTTTCTATTGTATATTCCAGGTTTACTGTAGAAGCCTATTATAATGTTATGTATGGGGTACCTTTAGGTTTTTTCTATTGTATATTCCAGGTTTACTGTAGAAGTCTATTATAATGTTATGTATGGGGTACCTTTAGGTTTTTTCTATTGTATATTCCAGGTTTACTGTAGAAGCCTATTATAATGTTATGTATGGGGTACCTTTAGGTTTTTTCTATTGTATATTCCAGGTTTACTGTAGAAGTCTATTATAATGTTATGTATGGGGTACCTTTAGGTTTTTTCTATTGTATATTCCAGGTTTACTGTAGAAGCCTATTATAATGTTATGTATGGGGTACCTTTAGGTTTTTTCTATTGTATATTCCAGGGTTACTGTAGAAGCCTATTATAATATTATGTATGGGGTACCTTTAGGTTTTTTCTATTGTATATTCCAGGTTTACTGTAGAAGCCTATTATAATGTTATGTATGGGGTACCTTTAGGTTTTGTCTATTGTATATTCCAGGGTTACTGTAGAAGCCTATTATAATGTTATGTATGGGGTACCTTTAGGTTTTGTCTATTGTATATTCCAGGTTTACTGTAGAAGCCTATTATAATGTTATGTATGGGGTACCTTTAGGTTTTGTCTATTGTATATTCCAGGGTTACTGTAGAAGCCTATTATAATATTATGTATGGGGTACCTTTAGGTTTTTTCTATTGTATATTCCAGGTTTACTGTAGAAGCCTATTATAATGTTATGTATGGGGTACCTTTAGGTTTTTTCTATTGTATATTCCAGGGTTACTGTAGAAGCCTATTATAATGTTATGTATGGGGTACCTTTAGGTTTTTTCTATTGTATATTCCAGGGTTACTGTAGAAGCCTATTATAATGTTATGTATGGGGTACCTTTAGGTTTTTTCTATTGTATATTCCAGGGTTACAGCACAAGACAGTGATGGTTTGACAGCAGAGGCTATTGAGATAGAGATTATATTGTGTAGTGGTTGTAACAATCAGGGGTCATGTGATTATAACAACACAAGAAATCAGACCAACAACTACTTCAAACTTTCCTACTGTATCTGTAGTACTGGATACTCAGGTATGTATGGCTATTTTAGTAATTTTTAACTCGTATAAGATCACACCCTTCCATAAAAAAATAAAACTCAAAAATAAAAATGACCTCATGTGTGGGATATACTTTGAACCGTATTTTACGCACTGTAGGTTGAGACATTTTTACTTCTAAATTCAAAATGTAAATTTACCATTATATGCATTTGAAAAAATATTTCAGCTAAACCCATATTCCACATAGAGGTTTATTCCAGAAAATGGGACAATTAGACCTTTAGTTCACATAGACTTGAAGTCCAGAAAATATTTCAGTTAGACCCATCGTCCACATGAATCTGTAGTCCAGAAAAATGCAATTAGACCAATAAACCACATAGTAGTCCAAAATGTATTTTGAATAGCTCTATAATCCACATACACTTATAGTCCTGAAAAAAAGTATGGTTAAATAAATGTCTATTAAATGTACTTTTAAATTGGCTTTCTCTACAACAGGTGACCTCTGATGATCTGTATAACTCTGTTATTTTCTTTTACATGGTAGTCACATTGACTTTCCATTTTCAAATCAGCAATTTTTGTTACATTTAGCAAAAAACAAAAAAACAAACTTTTATTACATTTTTGTTAATAATACAATATTTAAACAGAATACATTACAGTATCAGAAAAAAATAATTATAGTTATAGAAAAATTCAAATTATTTATTTATTTTTTTTTTTTATTGCTCATGTGTTTGATAATCCTATGACCATATTTTTCAGGAAAAAAATGTCACTGGTCAAGTTCAGGTGCATTATATACCCATACCCCTTTACAAATTCATCTTTCAGGATAAAAAGTGTGTAATATACATGGACAGAGACGGTTTTTTAGCTCACCTGGCCATAGGCCATGTGAGCTTTTGTCATGGGTAAGCGTCCGTCGTCCGTCCGTCCGTCCGTTAGCTTTTCACATTTAAATCTTCTTCTCTGAAACCGCTGAACAGAAATCAGCCAAACTTGCCAGAAATGTTCACTGGATGGTCCTCTACCAGATTTGTGTTTTTGGTGCTGATTTGAAATCCAACATGGCTGCCAGGGTCCATAATGTGTTCTCATTGGCTGAAATTTTAAAAATCTTCTTGTCAGAAACCACTAAGTCAATTGAATTGTGACTTTGCAGGAATGATCATTGGGTGGTCCTGTACTAAAATTGTGAATCGTTTGCCGATCGGAAATTCAAGATGGCCGCCATGACTCGACTTAGTTTAACATTGGACCCTATGGGAATTTCACATTTTCATCTTTTTTTCTGAAACCACAAAACAGATTTGAACCAAACTTGGCAGAAATGTTCATTGGATGGTCATATACAAGATTTTTGTTTTTGACACTGATTTGAAATCCAACATGGCTGCCAGGGTCCATAATGTGTTCTCATTGGCTGAAATTTTAAAAATCTTCTTGTCAGAAACCACTAAGTCAATTGAATTGTGACTTTGCAGGAATGATCATTGGGTGGTCCTGTACTAAAATTGTGAATCGTTTGCCGATCGGAAATTCAAGATGGCCACCATGACTCGACTTAGTTTAACATAGGACCCTATGGGAATTTCACATTTTCATCTTTTTTTCTGAAACCACAAAACAGATTTGAACCAAACTTGGCAGAAATATTCATTGGATGGTCATATACAAGATTTTTGTTTTTGGCGCTGATCGGAAATCCAACATGGCTGCCAGGGCCCATAATGTGTTCTGATTGGTTGAAATTTTAAAAATCTTCTTGTTAGAAACCACTAAGCCAATTGAATTGTGACTTTGCAGGAATGATCATTGGGTGGGCCTGTACTAAACTTGTGAATCGTTTGCCGATCGGAAATTCAAGATGGCCGCCATGACTCGACTTAGTTTAACATAGGACCCTATGGGAATTTCACATTTTCATCTTTTTTTCTGAAACAACAAAACAGATTTGAATCAAACTTGGCAGAAATGTTCATTGGATGGTCATATACAAGATTTTTGTTTTTGGCCCTGATCGGAAATCCAACATGGCTGCCAGGGCCCATAATGTGTTCTGATTGGTTGAAATTTTAAAAATCTTCTTGTTAGAAACCACTAAGCCAATTGAATTGTGACTTTGCAGGAATGATCATTGGGTGGTCCTGTACTAAACTTGTGAATCGTTTGCCGATCAGAAATTCAAGATGGCCGCCATGACTCGACTTAGTTTAACATTGGACCCTATGGGAATTTCACATTTTCATCTTTTTTTCTGAAACAACAAAACAGATTTGAATCAAACTTGGCAGAAATGTTCATTGGATGGTCATATACAAGATTTTTGTTTTTGGTGCTGATCGGAAATCCAACATGGCTGCCAGGGCCTATAATGTGTTCTGATTGGTCGAAATTTTGACTCGACTTAATTTTAACATTGGACCCTATGGAAAAAATGTTTAAAAGTCTTCTCCTCTGAAACCAGTAAGTCAGTTTAAAGCAAACATGGGATGAATGGTCCTTAGGTGGTCAACTTTCAAAATTATGCCCTGTGACCCCGACCTCCATCCAAGATGGCAACCATCAGCGAACATAGTTTTAACATAGGACCCTATGGGAAATATATTTAAAAATCTTCTTCTCTGAAACCAGTAAGCCAATTTAAAGCAAACATGGCATGGATGGTCCTTAAGTGGTCAATTTTCAAAATTGTGTCCAGTGACCCTGACCTCCATCCAAGATGGCCACCTTCAGCAGACATACTGTAGTTTTAACATAGGACCCTATGGGAAAAAATGTTTTAAAATCTTCTCCTCTGAAACTAGTAAGCCAATATAGCAAACATGTCATCGATGGTCCTTAGGTGGTCAACTTCCAAAATTGTGTTCAGTGATCCCGATATCGGTTCAAAATGGCCACCGTCAGCAGACATAGTTTTAACATAGGACCCTATGGGAAAATTGTTTAAAAGTCTTCTCTTCTGAAACCAGTCAGCCAATTTAAAGCAAACATGGCATGGATGGTCCTTGGGTAGTATACTTTCAAAATTGTGTCCGGTGACCACGACCTCCATCCAAGATGGCTGCCATGAGCAGACATAGTTTTAACATAGAACCCTATGGCAGTATGGGATTTGAATAGTAACTTAGATGTATTCAGCATGCAGACATTCTTAAGAGGGCTTATTTATGTCAGGTGAGCGATACAGGCTCATCTGAGCCTCTAGTAGTTGCTAATACAATAAGTGCTGTCATTTTTTAGAGCGTCTTTTGGAGGTCGCGACCTTTATTACAAACAGGAAAAGTCGATATCGCTTTATTTTCGTATAAAATGTAAATTAGATGGTTTGACAGAAAAAGTTCTCTTTTAATGATATAATTTTATTCTCAATATTCCGCCTTTAACAATACGCAAATTTTGTTTAAAACAATTAAATCGAAAATAATATATGAAAGTCCGCGTATATCATCAATAAAGTGGTACGAAAATAAAGCTGAGAAAACGCAGATTAGTACGACACAGATTTTGTTTTTGTAATCCTCGAGGCGATAATGGCAAACGTAGGCTAAAGTTTGGTACCAGAGACATTTTTACAGTCAAATTATGACGTCACGATATATATTCGTAGATAACGACGTGTTCAAACGCTTGCATTTTCGTTTAATATTTCATGATCTACACTAAAGTTATATCAAATTAAAGAGCAGAAAACGATCTTTTTAACGAGGTAGGTTTCGTCAGAAAAGCCACACGATTAAAACAAGAAAACGGGTTAAATCGGCAAAATACCGTTACGTCCACAATGATGTTGTATTAGTGATGCACCAGGTTAATATTGTTATAAGACTCTTATAACAAAAACTTGTAGTGTCATCATTGCGTGTGACATAATTTGGTGAAAATTTTTAATATGTACCTCCCCCTCCCCTCCCCCCTTTTTTTAGTTCACTTGGACCAAAGGTCCATGTGAACTATTGCCATCACTTGGCGTCCGTCGTCTGTAAACTTTTCACATTTCAAGCTTTTTCTCCGAAACCACTGGGCCTATTGGAACCAAACTTAACAGGAATGTTCCTTGGATGGTCCTCTACAAAGTTACTGTTTTTCGTTCCAGTCGGATATTCAACATGGCTGCCAGGGCCAATAATATGCTCTGATTGGCTGAAATTTCAAAGATCTTCTTCTCTGAAACTAATGAACTGACTGAACCCAAACTGTAAACGAATGATCATTGGAATGTCCTTTACCAAGTTTCTGTTTTTTATGCCGATCGGAAATCCAAGATGGCCACCACCGCAGGACATAGATTAACATTGGACCCTATGGGAAAATATTCAAATGCCTTCTTCTCAGAAACTACAAATATGATTAAAGCCAAACTGTACATGAATGTTCATTGGATGGTTCTCTACAATCTTAAGGTTTTTTGTTCCAATATGAAATTCAAAATGGCAGCTACAGCAGGACTTAGTTTAACATTGGACCCTATGGGAATTTTTTTTTCAAAATGCTTCTTCTCTGAAACCACTTGGACAATTGAAACCAAACTGACCAGGAATGATCATTGGAAGGTCCTCTACAAAGTTTCTGTTTTATATGCTGATCGGAAATTCAAGATGGCCACCACCGCAATACATAGATTAACATTGAACCCTATGGGAAAATGTTCAAATGCCTTCTTCTCAGAAACTACAAATATGATTAAAGCCAAACTGTACATGAATGTTCATTGGATGGTCCTCTACAAACTTTACATTTTTTGTTTCGATATGAAATTCAAAATGGCGGCTATGGCAGAACTTAGTTTAACATTGAACCCTATGGGAAAAATGTTTCAAAACGCTTCTTCTCTGAAACCACTTGGACAATTGAAACCAAACTGCCCAGGAATGATCATTGGAGGTTCTCTACAAAGTTTATGTTTTTTATGCCGATTGAAAATTCAAGATGGCCACCACCGCAGGACATAGATTAACATTGGACCCTATGGGAAAATGTTCAAATGCCTTCATCTCAGAAACTACAAATATGATTAAAGCCAAAACTGTACATGAATGTTCATTGGATGGTCCTCTACAAACTTTATGTTTTTTGTTTCGATATGAAATTCAAAATGGCGGCTACGGCAGGACTTAGTTTAACATTGGACCCTATGGGAAAAATGTTTCAAAACGCTTCTTCTCTGAAACCTCTTGGATAATTGAAACCAAACTGCACAGGAATGATCATTGGAAGGTCCTCTACAAAGTGTGTGTTTTTTATGCCGATCGGAAATCCAAGATGGCCACCACCACAGGACATAGATTAACATTGGACCCTATGGGAAAATGTTCAAATGCCTTCTTCTCGGAAACTATAAATATGATTAAAGCCAAACTGTACATGAATGTTCATTGGATGGTCCTCTACAAACTTTACGTTTTTTGTTCTGATATGAAATTCAAAATGGCGGCTTCGGCAGGACTTAGTTTAACATTGGACCCTATGGGGAAAATGTTTCAAAACGCTTCTTCTCTGAAACCACTTGGACAGTTGAAACCAAACTGCCCAGGAATGATCATTGGAAGGTCCTCTACAAAATTTCTGTTTTTTATGCCGATCGGAAATCCAAGATGGCTGCCACCACAGGTCATAGTATTAACACAGGACCATATGGGGAAAATACAGAAATATATTCTTCTCTGAAGCTATTGCACTGATTGAACCTAAACTGCATCAATCATTGGAAGTTCCTTTACAAACTTTGTGTTTTTTATGTTGATCGTAATTCCAAGATGACTACCACTGCAGGACATAGTTTTTACATAGGACCAATTGGTTCTTTTTATAACCAGGTGAACGATACAGGCTCTTGAGAGCCTCTGGTTTTTTAGCTCACCTGGCCATAGGCCATGTGAGCTTTTGTCATGGGTAAGCATCCGTCGTCCGTCCGTCCGTCCGTCCGTTAGCTTTTCACATTTAAATCTTCTTCTCTGAAACCACTGAACAGAAATCAGCCAAACTTGCCAGAAATGTTCACTGGATGGTCCTCTACCAGAATTGTGTTTTTGGTGCTGATTTGAAATCCAACATGGCTCCCAGGGTCCATAATGTGTTCTCATTGGCTGAAATTTTAAAAATCTTCTTGTCAGAAACCACTAAGTCAATTGAATTGTGACTTTGCAGGAATGATCATTGGGTGGTCCTGTACTAAAATTGTGAATCGTTTGCCGATCGGAAATTCAAGATGGCCGCCATGACTCGACTTAGTTTAACATTGGACCCTATGGGAATTTCACATTTTCATCTTTTTTTCTGAAACCACAAAACAGATTTGAACCAAACTTGGCAGAAATGTTCATTGGATGGTAATATACAAGATTTTTGTTTTTGGCGCTGATCGGAAATCCAACATGGCTGCCAGGGCCCATAATGTGTTCTGATTGGTTGAAATTTTAAAAATCTTCTTGTTAGAAACCACTAAGCCAATTGAATTGTGACTTTGCAGGAATGATCATTGGGTGGTCCTGTACTAAACTTGTGAATCGTTTGCGGATCGGAAATTCAAGATGGCCACCATGACTCGACTTAGTTTAACATTGGACCCTATGGGAATTTCACATTTTCATCTTTTTTTCTGAAACCACAAAACAGATTTGAATCAAACTTGGCAGAAATGTTCATTGGATGGTCATATACAAGATTTTTGTTTTTGGCGCTGATCGGAAATCCAACATGGCTGCCAGGGCCCATAATGTGTTCTGATTGGTCGAAATTTTAAAAATCTTCTTGTTAGAAACCACTAAGCCAATTGAATTGTGGCTTTGCAGGAATGATCATTGGGTGGTCCTGTACTAAAGTTGTGAATCGTTTGCTGATCGGAAATTCAAGATGGCCACCATGACTCGACTTAGTTTAACATAGGACCCTATGGGAATTTCACATTTTCATCTTTTTTTCTGAAACAACAAAACAGATTTGAATCAAACTTGGCAGAAATGTTCATTGGATGGTCATATACAAGATTTTTGTTTTTGGTGCTGATCGGAAATCCAACATGGCTGCCAGGGCCTATAATGTGTTCTGATTGGTCGAAATTTTGACTCGACTTAATTTTAACATTGGACCCTATGGAAAAAATGTTTAAAAGTCTTCTCCTCTGAAACCAGTAAGTCAGTTTAAAGCAAACATGGGATGAATGGTCCTTAGGTGGTCAACTTTCAAAATTATGCCCTGTGACCCCGACCTCCATCCAAGATGGCAACCATCAGCGAACATAGTTTTAACATAGGACCCTATGGGAAATATATTTAAAAATCTTCTTCTCTGAAACCAGTAAGCCAATTTAAAGCAAACATGGCATGGATGGTCCTTAAGTGGTCAATTTTCAAAATTGTGTCCAGTGACCCTGACCTCCATCCAAGATGGCCACCTTCAGCAGACATACTGTAGTTTTAACATAGGACCCTATGGGAAAAAATGTTTTAAAATCTTCTCCTCTGAAACTAGTAAGCCAATATAGCAAACATGTCATCGATGGTCCTTAGGTGGTCAACTTCCAAAATTGTGTTCAGTGATCCCGATATCGGTTCAAAATGGCCACCGTCAGCAGACATAGTTTTAACATAGGACCCTATGGGAAAATTGTTTAAAAGTCTTCTCTTCTGAAACCAGTCAGCCAATTTAAAGCAAACATGGCATGGATGGTCCTTGGGTAGTATACTTTCAAAATTGTGTCCGGTGACCACGACCTCCATCCAAGATGGCTGCCATGAGCAGACATAGTTTTAACATAGAACCCTATGACAGTATGGGATTTGAATAGTAACTTAGATGTATTCAGCATGCAGACATTCTTAAGAGGACTTATGTATGTCAGGTGAGCGATACAGGCTCACCTGAGCCTCTAGTTTTATTTCTATTTTTAGGTGATGACTGTGAAACTGATACAAATGCTTGTGCCGACAGTCCATGTGCTTTGGGACGTAACTGTAGTGATCTGACACCAGCAGAGGAAGTACAGTTTGGTAGGACATACAACTGCTCCAGTTGCCCTGCGGGGTACAATATCACGGCAGATGAGAAATGTGAAGGTAAGACTTTTAACTACAAAAATGCAAATTGGCCCATCAACATAAAAGAAATGAATTTTGAATTCTTTGCATAGAAGAAGTTAACCTCTCATGAGCCAATGTAATGTCAGAGAAACTTCCCAATAGGAAAATAGCAAAAACAAGACAACCTTATAATAATCATCAATATCCAATTTATTATTGGCATATAGCAAAATTTCAAGAATGCAGAAAATATTGTTATTCTTTATCAATTGGCACATGTACAATACAGATATTTAGTACCTAACATATGAAAATGCTGTATTTTGATTGGTTAATCAGTGTGAACTATTTTTGAACAGTACACTTGACAACGGGTGACTATACCTGGCGACGGGAACTATATCAGTTTCAAACGATTTCCTGCAGGAACTATACCTGTGGCATAGATTTTCCCGCGTAATTTTTATATATTTTTGTCAAGATTTAACTCCCTTAAAATAGACTCGCGCTGTAGTCTGCTGTCAACATGGCCAGTTGGCAATGCAAATATAATGTTGCATTGTAAATTTTATTATTATTATTATTTTGAATTTGAGTGTGTTTTTCTTTTTTGTCTGGAATGAGATGTTATAAATATATTATTGTCTTCTCCCTCGAGAACAGTTTTCCTATAGTGTTGTCTGGTGAGGTATATAGTGCCCTCGCCGTTGGCTCAGGCACTATACCTCACCAGACAATACTATAGGAGAACAGTTCCCTCAGGAGTAGACAATAATAGAATAATATTGCTTGGTTTCTTTTTGATAATGTTGTGGAGATATAGTTACATTACAATCATCAATTCTATTGCAGCAATTTTTCCTTCTATTTTTAGATATTGGCGAATGTTTATCAAGTTTGTTTTAGTATATTGCATTATTTTTGTTTCTATTTTTAGATATTGATGAATGTTTATCTAGTTTGACTAACAACTGTCCAGCCAATAGTAATTGTACAAACAATGACGGGAGCTACACATGTACTTGTCATAGTGGGTTTAGTAAAGTTGGATCTCTTTGTCGAGGTACGTAGTTCTTATCCTCTGTAGACCCACAGTTTTGTATCAGGCCGAAACTCTGCATTTTTTGGAGTGTATAATTATATTGTTGGAGGAAACTTGACTACCTGTCAAATACCAAAGATCTGCTGCAAGTCAATGACAAATTGTCAAATTAAATTGTTTTGAGCGATATGTCCCCTCAGACATGACACCTATGTAATACATATATATTGTCAGAAAATACAAAACTTATTTGTACGACTTTAGTAACAGGTTAACAAAACAAGATTCTGGTAATATGTTCTCGTCTGTTTCACAGAGAGAAAGTGAACATGAGTGTGGCTGACTGCTCTCACCTGTTTATATCTCTATGTCAAAAGGTCCAAAACTACTGTCAAATTTTACTGAAAAGAAAAGAAACAAGAAATATCTGTCCTATTGTTTTCAAGAGTGTTCTCATTATTTTTCCCCTTCGAACGAAGAGAGACATATTGTTTTAGTATGATTTTTTCTTCCGCTTCTGCTTCTCTCAGCGAAGCTTGTCCGGACCATAACTTTTTTAGCTCACCTGATCCAAAGGGTCATGTGAGCTATTGCCATCACTTGGCGTCCGTCGTCGTCGTCCGTCCATCGTCCGTCGTCCGTAGTACGTCGTAAACTTTTTCAAAAATCTTCTCCTCTGAAAGTACTAGACCAATGGAAACCAAACTTGGTCTGAATCATCACTAGGGTGTCTAGTCTCAAAATTGTGTCCGGTGATGCCGTGCACCAACCAACATGGCCGCTGTTACTAAAAATAGAACATATGGTAAAATTGCAGGTTTTGGTAATAACTCAAAAACCGTTAATAATATCAAAAATCTGACATGGGATAAAAATGATCAGCACATCAAGATCTACCTACCCTGCAATTTTGAAGTAAATCTGATTACCCATCTTGGAGTTATTGCCCTTTTTTTCATCAAATTTTCAAAATTTTAATACTTTTCGTCCTTTATTTCAAAAATTATAAGAGACAGGTGGTAAGTTGAAACTGCAAACATGTTCAGCATGTCAAGATCTACCTACCCTGCAAAAAATGGCCAAAACTGCTCTATTTTAAGCCAGAAAGTGTCCAAATTTGAACTGTATAAGCATAATGATGAGCTTTTTAACATATATTACAGGATTTTTTATGAACTTTGAACTTTTGCCTATTTTGACCGATTATGCAAATTAGAAAAAAGGGGGTATGAAATTAAAAAAAATCTTCTCCTCTGAAAATACTGAGCCAATCTCAACCAAACTTTGCTGAAATGATTCTTGTGTGGTCCCCTTTCAAAATTGTGTCCGTCAGCGCCGTCCTGTATCCAAGATGGCCGCCATGACTAAAAATAGAAATTTCTTCCAATGGCCAAAACTGCTCTATTTTAAGCCAGAAAGTGCCCAAATTTGAACTGTATAAGCATAATGATGAGCTTTTTAACATATATTACGTGATTTTTTTATGAACTTTGAACTTTTGCCTATTTTGACCGATTATGCAAATTAGAAAATGGGGGGATGAAATTTAAAAAAAATCTTCTCCTCTGAAACTACTGAGCCAATCTCAACCAAACTTTGCTGAGATGATTCTTGGGTGGTCCTCTTCCAAATTCGTGTCCGGCATTTCAGAACACAGACCAAGATGGCCGCCACAGCCGAACTTAATTTAACATAGGACCCTATGGGAAATTCCCATAACAATCTTGTCTGAAACCATTTGCTCAATAAGAAATTTTTTTGGATGAAATAGTCATTGGATGGTTCTCTTCCAAAAATGTGTCCGGCAGTTCGGCCCTTCAATTAATTTTTTTTTTAATTTTAATACTTTTCGTGTTATATTTCAAAAACTATAAGAGATAGATGTGCACCATGTCGAGATCTACCTATCTTGTAATTTTGAAGTAAATCTGATTACCCATCTTGGAGTTCTTGCCCTTTTTTCATCAATTTTTTTTTTTTAAATTAATACTTTTCGTCTTATATTTCAAAAATTATAAGAGATAAAGGTTAAGTTTAAATTGCAAAATTTTGCAGCATGTCAAGATCTTCCTACCCTGCAATTTTGAAGTAATTCCCATTACCCATTTTGGAGTTATTTCCCTTTTTTCATCAAATTTTCAAAATTTTAATACTTTTCGTCCTTTATTTAAAAAATTATAAGAGACAGGCGGTAAGTTGAAACTGCAAACATGTTCAGCATGTCAAGATCTACCTACCCTGCAATTTTGAAGTAAATCCCATTACCCATTTTGACCAATTATGCAAATTAGAGAAAAGGGGGGATGAAATTTAAAAAAAAATCTTCTCCTCAGAAACCACTGGGCCAATTGCAACCAAACTTTTGTGGAATGATCCTTCGATGGCCCCCTTCCAAATTTGTGTCCGGTGATCCCGACTTCCAACCAAGCTAAAAATAGAAAAAAGGGGGAATGAAATTAAAAAAAAAAATCTTCTCCTCTGAAACTACTGAGCCAATCTCAACCAAACTTTGCTGAAATGATCCGTGGGTGGTCCCCTTTCAAAATTGTGTCCGTCAGCGCCGTCCTGTATCCAAGATGGCCACCGTTACTAAAAATAGAAATTTCTTCAAATGGCCAAAACTGCTCTATTTTAAGCCAGAAAGTGTCCAAATTTGAACTGTATAAGCATAATGATGAGCTTTTTAACATTTATTACAGGATTTTTTATGAACTTTGAACTTTTGCCTATTTTGACCGATTATGCAAATTAGAAAACAGGGGGATGAAATTAAAAAAATCTTCTCTGAAAATACTGAGCCAATCTCAACCAAACTTTGCTGAAATGATCCTTGTGTGGTCCCCTTTCAAAATTGTGTCCGTCAGCGCCGTCCTGTATCCAAGATGGCCGCCATGACTAAAAATAGAAATTTCTTCCAATGGCCAAAACTGCTCTATTTTAAGCCAGAAAGTGCCCAAATTTGAACTGTATAAGCATAATGATGAGCTTTTTAACATATATTACGTGATTTTTTTATGAACTTTGAACTTTTGCCTATTTTGACCGATTCTGCAAATTAGAAAATGGGGGATAAATTTAAAAAAAATCTTCCCCTCTGAAACTACTGAGCCAATCTCAACCAAACTTTGCTGAGATGATTCTTGGGTGGTCCTCTTCCAAATTTGTGTCCGGCATTTCAGAACACAGACCAAGATGGCCGCCACAGCCGAACTTAATTTAACATAGGACCCTATGGGAAATTCCCATAACAATCTTATTGTCTGAAACCATTTGCTCAGTAAGAAAATTTTTTTGATGAAATAGTCATTGGATGGTTCTCTTCCAAAAATGTGTCCGGCAGTTCGGCTCTTCAATCAATTTTTTTTTTAATTTTAATACTTTTCGTGTTATATTTCAAAAACTATAAGAGATAGATGTGCACCATGTCGAGATCTACCTATCTTGCAATTTTGAAGTAAATCTGATTACCCATCTTGGAGTTCTTGCCCTTTTTTCATCAATTTAAAAAAAAAAAAAAGTAATACTTTTCGTCTTATATTTCAAAAACTATAAGAGATAAAGGTTAAGTTTAAATTGCAAAAAATTGCAGCATGTCAAGATCTTCCTACCCTGCAATTTTGAAGTAGATCCCATTACCCATTTTGGAGTTATTGGAGTTTTTTCATCAAAATGTTCTCAATTTTAATACTATCATCTTATATCTCAAAAACTATTAGAAATAGAGGGAAAGTTTAAAGTGCAAAAATGTTCAGCATGTCAAGATCTACAAAAATTTTCCCACACTTAAAAATGTGCGACAACTGTGTGAAGAGTTATTCCTCTTGAAATGCATTTTTTTGTTGACTCACTGCTTTTGGTTACTCAAATAATCAAAGGGAAGCAACTCTATTACAAAATGTGAAGTAGGAAAAGCTAAATTTTGAGAATCATTGACATATATGTTTTTTTACAGCAATTTTGATAACTTATATTAAAGGGGCCAACTTTTTTTGTAGAAGGGGTCTGCAATGACGAAGGCTACATTTGTTAATTTTTTTTACCGAAGTTATCAAGTTTTTTTGACTGATGTTATTATACCCAGGTGAGCTATACAGGCTCCTGGTTGTCTTTCCATATAGGTCAATTGTATTTGGTATGTGGGTGCATGACCATAAGGCGGTGTGTCGCATACCATAATGACCTTCGTGGGACATTGACCTTTGACCTCAAGGTCAAATAGTTGTTTTTATGCGCCCGTCTTTAAGACGGGACGTATTATGGTATACCTCTGTCCGTCCGTCCGTCCGTTTCACATGTCGTGCTCTAACTTAAGAACTCCTTGGCCAATTCACTTTAAATTTCACAGAGTTATTGGAATTGATGGTCTTACGGTCTGTATACTTTATGGTGAAATTTCAAATTTTCATTCCAGAGTTATGGGACTTTATTCATCAAATTGTACATGATTTTAAGGCAATTTTTCGTATGTCACTCTGTAAATTGAGAACCCCTTGCCAATTCACTTCAAACTTCGCATAGTTATTGGAATTGATAGTCTTATGGTCTGTATACATTTTGGTCAAATTTCAATTTTTCATTCCAGAGTTATGGGACTTTATTCATCAAATTGTAGGCGATTTTTCGTATGTCGCCCTGTAAATTGAGAACCCCTTGGCCAATTCACTTTAAACTTCGAACAGTTATTGGAATTGGTAGTCTTACTGTCTGTATACTTTTTGGTGAAATTTAGATTTTTCATTCCAGAGTTATGGGACTTAAACTATTATAGTGTATTATTTCAACATAAATATTGTATAAATGTTCCAATTCATGTTTATGGTGCAGCTGTTGGTGAAATTTAGATTTTTCATTCAAGAGTTATCGGAAAGAAAGTCTTTACAAATATTGTATGAATGTTGACGACGGGCGTATCATGCGCTCTTGGCACAGCTGTTTATTTAAATAGTATTTTCTTTTCCGGGCTATAACATTTTTGTCTTTCGAGATACAGATCCCTCCAAGTGTATCAACGATCAAACACTCAGGTCGGACACAGAGTTTTGTCGGACTTTACTCTTAAAAATGTCCGACAAATGTCCGACCAAATTGTCCGACAAGTGTCCGACCAAATCCTCCCAGGTCGGAGTGAGAGTCTCCGATCTCAGATAGTTAAACTGTAAACAGGAAACGTCCCCAAATTCTGCTTACCGATAAATTTGTGCATAAAGAAACATGCGTATCTTAGTAAAGCTGAAGTAAATGAGTGATCACGGGCGATATATATACAATAATATCCATGAATAAAATGTATCAACATGCAGTACCCATGTTTTAAGTGCACTAGAAGTGAATATTAATATGTCCCTATGTACTCGCGACAATCGATGCCAAGGCCCTTTCACTTGTTGCAGACAGTTGCCGGTTTACGATATCGGGTACGTCTGCTCTTTTACGTGTTTGCCAAATGTAGGGCGAACGAACCCGGGTAAATAATTCTAATTTATACATTTATTTCTTCAAAGGCAAATTTGGATTACAATTAATCAGTAAAATTTAAGTTTTATTTTGTTTATGGCGAATGGGTCATAAATCCGTAAATCCCTTTTTTTGTTCTTGAAAATTGGCAGTGTGCGAAGTCCTGATATAGGTGAAATAATATTTTATTAGTGTATTCTACGGTTTTTTTTACAGTTTACCTGTCAAAACATCACCCATCTCAGCATGTTGTCGCATCGTGCATTCATGATATACAAATACACCTATCACAGGTGTGAAAAAAAACGTTGCTCAAGACTCTTTTTACTAAGACTTATAAACATAGATAACTATTCTGCATTTTCGATTTTCAAGCCGTCTTCCAATTTATTTGTACTTAAAAAATAAATTTATATCTTTTTTCTTTTTATGTGTATAAATATCTTAATAAAATAAATACATTTACGGTGAGAAATTATTATACGTCATGATATCGTTATTTAGCTAAATACTTATTAGACAGATTTTTTTTTAAAACAATTTTTGTCTTTTTAATTGATAACTGACCCAAGCTAAATAAATGAAATGTGACTTAATGTGTTAATTATATAAATCCTTGCCTTCTATAAATTTTAATTTCTTATCTAATTCTTATTCTTATTTAACAATATGGTCAGGTTGTTATTTTCATTGAATGGCTTCACAGTAGGGGCTCTTCCTGTATATTGGTTGCATCCTGTATATTACAACTGACAGCTAATGCATGACAAACAATTTTAATCAGCCATCATTATCATGAAATACATTTTTTAATCTCTATTTTGAAGATGACACCTAATTCCCATCACCTAATCCAAATTAGTATAGTATAGGAGTACCGTATTTTTCGGACGATAAATCTAGATAAAAATGACGATTTTGTTCACAGTACAAAAAATGTATACCTTTATTTTGCTGTAGGTTTATTTCTGAATAAGAAGACTCGTATCATCGATGTTCTTGGTGTTATTTTTTTTTTTAAATAAAGCAATAAAAGTATACTAACAGGGGGTGCAATTCTGGGGATAAAATATTCAACATCCGAAAAAAATCAATATTCAATGATTGAAGTGTTATCGAAAATCAGTTCAACATTGTATTTTATAATAAAATATATACTATAAAAAGTGTATCTTGTGGAAAAAAATCACAGGGTGATATAAAATTATTATCACAAAATATCTAAATATAGCTATAGCTTTCCATCAAACACGAGCATGCGCACGTGATTGTAGTAAAAAATGGCGGTTGCAATACATCTCACAGTGAACGTGTAGAACAAGCTTTTTATACTAAATATACTGGAAAATAATTTATATCAATTTCGTTACTTAATCGATATTTTATTGTAATAATTTATATGAGGCTATGGGTGTTTAAACGTCACTTGTCAACAATATTTCAGTTATATATTGACCTTTGAGCTACCTTTTCTGGCGCGAATATGGTGCAAGGTAGAAATACACTAGGGTATTTACGTAACCGGACATTCTACATACCGGAAAGAAAGTACGCTTACAAGTATGCATCTATCACAAAATGTTTGACATGTTCACCTCGAGAAATGTAAAAAAAATCTTTAGATATCCACTCTCACGTCCGACCAAATTGTCGGACTTAGAGTGTTGACTCTCAATTTAAATTTACTTCAATGATTGCAAATGTACCTACAAACAAATAGTAATAAAAAACAACAACATTAAATAGAATTAATTATAATTGTTCTCCCCCTGGCACCTGAAAATTTGTGTCAACAAGATATTCCTTCCATTATTGACACCTGTAACCTGAGCTAATTAATTCATATCAAGCTGGCTGTAATACCTAGTCCAATACACATATTGCCGTCACAGATGAACAAGTATAGGGACTTGAAATATTTGTAAACGGAATATTGTGTAACTTTAGCGGTGATTTTTGCATCCGTTATTTCACCTTTATATGGATATCACACTCCGAAAGAATTATCTCTTATTCATTCATGTACACAGCCGTACCGGCCTCACTGACTCTGTTTTAAGTGACAACAGATTTTTTTTTTTAAATCGTCAGTGATTTCTCCAAACAAACAAAGTCAAAACGCAAACTTAAGTCGAATTTTTACTCAAATTTAATTTGGTTTGTTAAGAAAACTTTTTTCGAGAAATCCAAGCCAGGCTGGACTCAGCGTATATAATTTTAAAGTTTAGATTTCGGAAAAGTTACGATATTTCTAGCATTCCGATTGTAATCGTAAAATGTCAATGTACTAGAAAGATCTATTAAAATTAAACAGATTAAAGAAACACAAACGGTGTAACTCGAAATTATTGTACAATTCTTTGATTATGAGGTGCTCCTATGCATCGAACGACTGTTGTGCCCGAGCGTGACAAATATTGACCTTGGAGCTACCTTTCCTGGCGCGAATATGGTGCAAGGTAAAAATACACTAGGGTATTTACGTACCCGCACATTCTACACACCGGAAAGAAAGTACGCTTACAAATACGCATCGATCACAAAATGTTTGACATATTCACCTCGAGAAATGTAAAAAAAAATCTTTTAATATCCACTCTCACGTCCGACCAAGACCAAAATGTCCGACCAAATAGTCGGACTTAGAGAGTGTTGACTCTCAAATTTGTCGGACATTTTGGGAGGAATATGTCGGACCTGAGAGTATGATCGTTGATACACCTGGAGTGTACTGTAGGTCAATATTTTGTATGTGGGTGCATGACCATAAGGCGGTGTGTCGCGTACCGTAATTACCTTTATGGGACCTTGACCTTTGACCTGAAGGTCAAATAATAGTTTTTTAAATAGTATTTTCTTGTCCGGGCCATAACATTTTTGTCTTTCCAGATAGGTCAATGACATTTGGTATGTGGGTGCATGACCATAAGCCGGTGTGTCACGTAACATAATGACCTTCGTGGGACGTTGACCTTTGACCTCAAGGTCAAATAATTGTTTTTTAAATAGTATCATTCAACTCATAATGTGCAACTTATTGTTGTACAGATGGCCGCATTAGGGGGAGACATAAGTTGTAGGTGTCTAAAACAGTTCTTCCTAGTTTAAGTCTGTGCTATACTGTTATAATTTCTTACTGATCATCCTTTACTATAATTTTCATTTTGAAATATATACGAATTTCGACATTTTTTATTGTAATTTTCAGATATTGATGAATGTACGGAGCGGATTAGTGGATGTCAGCAGACCTGTGATAATAATGACGGTGGATTCACTTGTGGATGTGGGTATGGTTATGAACTTCTACCTGACAGAAAAACATGTAACCAAAGTAAGTAAATAAATGTGGCCGTTTCAATAAATAATTCATTTTCTTACGTTATATTGTCGATAAATGCTGGATATAGCCATTTTTATTGTATTATTGTTATTTGGTGTATAGAATTTGATTTTCCAGATGTTCTGTTATCAACCAAAAAGCCCAATATGGGTGAATTTATCTTACAAATACTATGCCCAATGTCTCATGAGTATGTCAGTAAATCATATGTACAATTATCAACTAATCTCAGAGACAGTATATAGTACAATTCATAATTATCTTGTTTCCGAATCCTACAATATCTTCTTTTTTTTTTTATATTTGTGATATTATAGTTTGTTACTTTAAATGAATAAATAATGTTTAAAGGAAAAGGCTAGTCAGTTGAACAATTGTTATAATTCAATACATTGTAACTTTTTATTTGTAAATAAGTAATTATTAAACAAAAAACAACTTTATTAACATTAATATGCCCAATTAAAAATATGAATATTTGGAATTTCCTGTCGTAGTGTAAGCAGCCATGACACCTCTTCATGTGACGTCACACGGACTGATCATGTTATTTGAATAAATAATCTATCTGACTCTTCCCAATATCGTGCCCTTTTGGTTATGTTTTAATATCAGATCAACTGCATTACAATGTTTACAATTGTATATCGTCCTAATCTTTTTTCTTAATATTCCCATCCCATGTTACATTTTCATAAAACAAATGAGTTTATTTGTATAATTTCATGTTTTACATGAATGTTCGTAGGTTAATTAATTATATATAAATAAATGTCAGTTTTAACTCGTTTTATGCGTACACGTGCTTTTTTCTTTTTTGTCGCCAATACTATCGTACTTTCCCGTGTTTTTTGTTGTCACTGGTCGGTGTTGACAAGGATAGTTCTGACCGGTAATTACAAAAAAAAATTCTTCTCACTTTTTCCCTTTTCGTTAGTGCAATAAAATGCTTGACATGAAGTCATAATGATAAATATCAAAAGATAAATATATACAGATTAATACATGGGCATTTCCATATTGGCCTGGTTATCATCCCCAGACACCCATATTGGCCCGAGACGAATATGGAAATGCCCATGTATTACTATTAAACTATTTATTACATACTTCCGACATCTAGAAAAGAGATACCCATATTGGCCCGGGCCGATATGGAAATGATCTTGTAGTAATCCAATAACCGGTTATTTTCCCGGGGTGTGAAAATATGGACAGTTTACTTCCGGTCATATTGGTCATGCAAAAATGCCTTTATTTTAACTAAGTATGTAATAAACGACGTTATTTTACGATTTACATAATTTTTAATGATAAAATTGCAACTGATCAATGCTGATATATTATACTATACCGATTGAACGACGTCACGGGCAGGATGAATCCGAGAATGGATTATGTCTTTTGTCTCCTCCACATTGAAGAGTTTTGAAAAATGGTGATCCCCATTTTTGGTGCTACATGCAACTTCAATGACCAAATTATACCTTACGGTATACTATTTTTAGCATTCATTAACACAGATGTCTTTTATTTACTGTCATTTAAATTTTCACGCTAACTTGTTAAGATCATGGCGTTTTCCTTTAAACTAACTTAAGTATATGGTGTTATAATGTTTTAGCAATAACAGACATTTGTCAGCTTCAAGGGTTAAACTGCAGTTATGCTTGTGACAATACTACCAGACCAGATGGAGAATGGGGCTGTATTTGTGAGGAAGGTTATAAACTAGAGGGAGATAACAGTACCTGTACAAGTAAGTGCTTAAATAGAACCCTACCCCCCTCCCCTTTTTCCAAAAAAAAAATACTGCTCAAATTTGTTTTACAGGGAATTGCAAACACGTTTATACATTATCTTTTTAAGTTCTTGTGCATTATACCAAGTTAAATACAGTCTTTGCCTTAATTTTTGCACCTATTTGTCGAAAGCCAAATTTAGGGAAAACAATCAATTTATTGAAGCAAATTTTCTCCACCAATAAAACTGACAGCCATGATATAACTGAAATATTGCTGAAAGTGGCGTTAATCACCCTAAACTAAGCTTTACATATCTATCTTCTTACTGTAAAAATTGTAAGTCATGTTTCAGCAGTATTGTAAACAGCCCTAATCAGGGCACAGGCGCTTGTGTCGAGTCAAAAATATGCTCGCTATGTATTTTAGGTACATAGTGAGCATATTTTTGACTCGACACAAGCGCCTGTGATCAGGGTTCTCAAAATGTGCCGGCGACCGGCGATTTCGCTGTTTACTTTCACATTTTAGCGGTTAAACATTTATCGAGCATGGGTTTTCCAACAATTTTTATGTTTATGTGAATTGTCGTTATCGCGTTTTGTTGATCTATATCTTCTTATCGATTACTTTTACTATTGCAATCAACCGAACACTAACAAATCCACCATTTTCTAAATATATCTAACTCCCGGTGACGTGACGGTGGGAACTCCGGACTTCGACTACACAACATTTCGGACTTCACTTGGTTCTACTATATAGATGCGTGAAGCGTTCCGAGTGGAGTATTTGCTCATGAAGGATGCGCAGTCGTCACATTCCAAAAGCTGGGATATCCCTTTACGGAACGTAAAAACAAGCAAGGAAATCGATGAAGATTTAACGGTTTTTCGGTAATTGAAAGTTTTTGGATAATTTTAAAAGCGAGAACGTTACTATTTATGCTTGGTAGCATCACTCGTGATCCTATTTTTTGTAGTAAAGCACGAATTTTGTTGCAAGTCAAAAATATTTTTTTGCATGTCATTGATGATTACGAAAAGATTACTGGACGTTGTGTCCTGTAAATTAAAAAAAAATGTTTAAAGAAAGGAGGTCCTGTGGAAGCAATGAAGATCCAGAGCAATTTTTATCTACACAGGACCTTCTGTCCTTTTAAAAAAAGTTAAGTTTCACTGGGACTGGATTTAAGCCAACATTCCTTGAGATTTCATTCATTATTCAATGTGAGAGTAATAATCAGATTAAAATATGAGACCTCTAGTTATTTATCGTTATATATTACAACATTTTTCAATTCTTCTTGCAGAAGAGATATTCTGAGGCTGATTTTGTCATGAAAGTTGCCTGGAAAATTGCTTTGTATAACCTTGTTTTTCACCAGCTGCCACTGATACAACATTGTAGTATATTTTACAAAAAAATGCCTTTCAGAGTACCAAAATTTTTAGGACAATTCAATGGCAAAATATGCTTAGAATGGCATCAGAATGCATCTCCTCTAATCTAGAATTTCAAGATACCCCCTGCCTACCAGAGAGGGGGAACCCCCCTCTCGGGCTCTCCCCCACTTGTGCCTGCGGTGCTCGGTTCGTGCCTCCGTCACTCATCTCTCCACCTACTTTATAAATTGAGACTCCTACTTCAATTCTTTTTGAGAGCCTATTTACTGTTAACTTTTACAAATTGTAACAATTTTGTAAAGAAATTTTAGAACATGTAATTTAGCATTATGTTTTTTTCTTTCTTCAGATATTAATGAATGTGACAGGAATATCTGTACACATTCCTGTAATGATACGCTTGGTAGTTACTACTGTTCTTGTTTCAATGGATTTAAACTGAACGCTGACAAAGCAACTTGTACAGGTATGTTTACGTGGGGTTCACATTCAGGGACGCAGAGATGTTTACAACTACGGTTTCTCTATATTTTCTACGATTTTTTACCATGAAATATGGACTATGATTTACGGTAATGAAACTAGGTTCGGTGGTTTTTGTGTAAACAAATCTTTTTGTTTATGAATCTGAAAAATAGAATTACCGATCAGCGTCAGCAAAATGCTTGGGAAGAAAAGATGAAGAAAATGAAAAGAATTTAGATAAAGCTTTTAGGAGACTTGGTATAATAATTTGCTGTATTCTAATGTGAAGCTAATGGTGTGAAACCTATAATTAATTTCTTTAAGGTTTTCTACTAAATTTGTGTTTTTTCGAGCCTACCTGGCCATTTTATCTTAAGTTTAACCTTTCGAAGACCATACATTTTCTGAAACGTCCATGATTCCTCTACCTTCTGTCAAAATATCAGGCCATGTTTAAAGTCTTGCAGTGAAATGCCAGGCTATGGAAAATACCTACTCTAAAAATAGCTCTGTCATCCCCCAGAAATTCTCTATTTATAGGTCATGCATCAAATCCTCCATATCCATATTAAAATACAACTAAATCAATCAAATGTGGGCTCAAAATAATCCTTATACATTTAACTTCAATTATCAATTTAATTATTCCATTCCATTCAGTATTTGTCACAATACAACAAAGTGAAAGGAACTTTTTTCTTTAAAAGGGACTACTTTTGTATATGTTCTTAGCTCTGATTGGTTGAATTACTGGTTTGACACCTAATGGCATCAACAGGGGCGATTTTTGATTGTGATTAGATATTGGGTGTGTAATTATCTCCCTTGTCAGAACATCACCATTTTCCATATTTGATCAAGATTCTTTCATGATAATTACTTAAAGAAAAACTGTTTCTAATGATGCATGGTAGAATCAAAATAGCTTAGGATCTCAAGCTTTCAAAGATTGTCTTTCTTTAAAAAAAACATTTCTGGTGCTGTTGTCATGATGATATGGTAATTGGATTTACAACTACCTGTGCAACCATTGCCTATATCACCACTAACATTGTGAGTTTGAATCTCACTCATGGCGAGGTTTATTCGATACAGCATTAAAGTTTGTCAGTTGCGGCAGGTTTTGGTTTTCTCTCCGTGTACTCCGGTTTCCTCATCTAATAAACCTGACCGCCACTATATAACTGAAATATTGTTGAAAGTGGCGTTGAATGTCATAATCCTAATTCTAAAAAAAATTCTAGAAATATGTGATGAAGTTAAAATCTGTTTTGGAGGTGTAATTTTTTAAAACACTAGTTTATTATCATATAATATTTGCTTTGAATTTCAGAATGTTCACCTCCATATTATGGAAATGACTGTAAACAGCTGTGTACCTGTGGACCTGGTGCTATTAGCTGTGATTCTAGTCGTGGATGTGTTTGTAGTAGTTCCTGGGAGGGAGATAACTGTGATGTGGATGTTAACGAGTGTGTTGTTACACCTGATATTTGTGGTTCTGATAAGACGTGCGTCAACACAGATGGTGGCTATGAGTGTAACTGTAGATCTGGGTACCAGAAAACGTCTACCAATAACAGTATTCCTTGTACAGGTAAGAAATTATTATTTACCTCACCTTGATTACAGGTGCATATTTTCAGGTATTGTCATCATTTGCTGTCGTTGTCTACCTCTGTTACCTTTTACACTTCCATCTTTTTCTGGCATGCCACTTGGAACACTTACTTGGTAGGATAGTTCCTTAAATTACCCTCTTAAGAAATTTGTTGTCGATCAGAAATCTGAGATTGACGTTAGCTCAGGATAAATAAAGGTCTGATATTTATTTTTTTTCAAATTTAAGAAGAATTAGAAGATACCAAAGGGATAATCAGAATCTGCAAATCTAAGGACAGACACCACAATGACCAAAAGAAAAAGGACAAAAGGACAAACAACGATCTACAAAACACTCAGTGCCTGAAATGAGGGCCTTTGGCTGGCCCGAAATTTTTTTTTTGGGCCAGTAAAAAATTAGTCCCTGGTCCAAATGACATAATGGTGGCCCAAACATTTTGTGACATTTTTTTTATGAAAAAAAGACATCAGATATCAATATATAAACAGTTTTCAGATTAATTGTTTTTTTTATCAACATTAAAATTCATTCTTTCACTAGTCTCACAAGGGTTGGGTTGGGGTGGGGTGGGGTGCTCTACAAGATAACCTTGGTAGGTACAGGTGTGCAGCTGAAATTGCGAAAACACCCCAATGCATATATTGCTATCAAATGAAACCTGAATATACTTGTTATAACCTTTTTGACAACCTTGACACCATTGGCTAGGGTGGTCTTAAGAAACGATGCTAGTCCATCGGATGGGGACAATAAAAGGCTGGTTTGTGTAAGGGGAGATCAATGCCATGATCACATTAATTAAAGACATCCAGAAAAGAGTAGACTAATGCCACTACAAGGACCGCTTTTGCACTCCCCAGATTGAAGAGTGACATCACTTATTTCAATCCACTATAAAGAAGTGATTTTAAAGTAAAATAACTTCTCAGTTCGGGGTAATGTCAGTTGGTTATTCATTCCAAACAAGTATCTCACTTTGTTGAAATAACAAACGGTGCTGTCATTTTCTGTTATATAAACAACTGTTAACTTTTCCTGTTATTTTTTAATTTGTAAACAAAAGTTCTGGTTCCAAAAAAGAAAACCACTTCCAATTGTCATTAAAATGTAGCCATGTACATGAACTATGAAAAGTTTAAAAGAAGTGACAGGCCAGATCGTTTCCGTAGTTTGACATTACTGT
The DNA here is from genome assembly GCA_963680875.1 of Bathymodiolus brooksi. NCBI lineage: Eukaryota > Metazoa > Mollusca > Bivalvia > Mytilida > Modiolidae > Bathymodiolus > Bathymodiolus brooksi. Next base: position 111,271,771 of record OY804584.1, read on the forward strand.
CAACGATTTTCTCTCCGTTGTTGGGGAAAAGTTTTTCAATGATTACCTAAGGATTGACACAAAAAGGTTTCCGATTTCTGTAAAAATGAAATTCGTACATGTACATTTTGAATAAATTTCCGAACCGTGAAAGATACCAGATCGCAAACATTATAAGTTGACAGAATTCTCTTTATTGTTCACAACTTTCCACTTCGTCCGTGATTTTTAACAATTTTAATAATTAAATCATAAAGAAACAAAAAAGCATGTTTCTTTTCTAATATTTAGTGAATACTTGTGTATTACATGAAAACGTGTAGGAAACGTGTATTGATTGGCTCGATAAAAATACATAATTGGGGAGAACAGTAAATTACTTTAGCTGTGTATTCATTGGCTACAAAAATGTATTTGGACCAATCGCTGTACTCGTAACAAATCGTTTTCGACTAGAACAGAAGAGTTATCTACTGTTGAAGTTACAGTAAAATATGCCCGGCTTCGGTAAAACAACAATTTTTAACGGTCTTTTAGGCAATCGCCCAAACGTTTTTTGTTGGGCCAGTGACTACCTAATTTGGAGCAGCTTTTGGTCGCCCGAATAAGATATTAGTCGCATTTGGCGACTGGGCGATCGTCCATTTCAGGCACTGATTTAACAGACACATAAAACTAAAGAAAAACTAACACGAACCCCACTAAAAACAGGGGGTGAACATAGGTGCCACGGAAGGGTAAACAATTCCTGTTTGATTTTGTAATACCTGTATATTCTGAGATTTTTGATATCGCTAATTTTTGTTCCAGTGATGTTTATTATACCTTCGAGGAGCAGGGTATACTATTTTACCTCTGTCCATCTGTCCGTCCTTGATATTTTTCGTCGCATTTTTCACAGTAACTGTTGATGGCAGAAATCTGATATTTGGTCACAAGCGTCATATAGTTATACCATATTGCGGGTAGCGTTTTTGGACCCGTCAGATTCCTACTTCCTGTTTGCCGACTTTGTTGATTTTTATACACATTGAACATATATGCTCATTTTTCGTCGCATTTTTCTCAGCAACTATTGATGGCAGAAATCTGATATTTGGTCACAAGCTTCATGTAGGTACCCCTATATCGTGGGAAAGGTTTTTGGACCCATCAGATTCCTACTTCCTGTTTGTCGATTTTGTTGATTTTTATACACATTTAACATACATTTGTATATGCACATTTTTCGTCGCATCATTCTAAGTAACTATTGATGACAGGAATCTGATATTTGGTCGCAAGCTTCATATAGGTATGCCATATTGTGGGAAGCGTTTTTGGACCCATCAGATTCCTACTTCCTGTTTGCCGACTCAGTTGGTTTTTATACACATTGAACATACCTGTATATGCACATTTTTCGTCACATTTTTCTCAGCAACTGTTGATGGCAAAGATCTGATATTTGGTCACAAGCTTCATATAGGTACCCCATATTGTGGGAAACGTTTTTGGACCCATCAGATTCCTACTTCTTGTTTGCCGACTTTGTTGATTTTTATACACATTGAACATACATTTTGTATATGCCCATTTTTAGTCGCATATTTCTCAGCAACTATTGATGACAGGAAACTGATATTTGGTCACAAGCTTCATATAGGTATGCCATATTGTAGGAAGCGTTTTTGGATCCGTCAGATTCCTACTTCCTGTTTGCCGACTCAGTTGGTTTTTATACACATTGAACATATATGCACATTTTTCGTCACATTTTTCTCAGAAACTATTGATGGCAGAGATCTGATATTTGGTCACAAGCTTCATAAAGGTACCCCATATCGTGGGATGCGTTTTTCGACCCGTCAGATTCCTACTTCCTGTTTGCCGAAGAGCGGGGGTATCATAAATAAGCATTAGCTCACAGTTCATCTTGTTTTAGACAGCTTCCAGGAATGTTCATTTTAGACAGCTTCCAGGAATGTTTATTTTAGACAGGTTCCAGGAATGTTTATTTTAGACAGGTTCCATGAATGTTTATTTTAGACAGGTTCCATGAATGTTTATTTTAGACAGGTTCCATGAATGTTTATTTTAGACAGGTTCCAGGAATGTTTATTATAGACAGGTTCCAGGAATGTTTATTTTAGACAGGTTCCATGAATGTTTATTTTAGACAGGTTCCAACAATGTTTATTTTAGTCAGGTTCCATGAATGTTTATTTTAGACAGGTTCAATGAATGTTTATTTTAGACAGATTCCAGGAATGTTTATTTTAGACAGCTTCCATGAATGTTTATTTTAGACAGGTTCCATGAATGTTTATTTTAGACAGGTTCCATGAATGTTTATTTTAGACAGGTTCCAGGAATGTTTATTTTAGACAGGTTCCATGAATGTTTATTTTAGACAGGTTCCATGAATGTTTATTTTAGACAGGTTCCAGGAATGTTTATTTTAGACAGGTTCCAGGAATGTTTATTATAGACAGGTTACAGGAATGTTTATTTTAGACAGGTTCCATGAATGTTTATTTTAGACAGGTTCCAACAATGTTTATTTTAGTCAGGTTCCATGAATGTTTATTTTAGACATGTTCAATGAATGTTTATTTTAGACAGATTCCAGGAATGTTTATTTTAGACAGCTTCCATGAATGTTTATTTTAGACAGGTTCCATGAATGTTTATTTTAGACAGGTTCCATGAATGTTTATTTTAGACAGGTTCCAGGAATGTTTATTTTAGACAGGTCCCAGGAATGTTTATTTTAGACAGGTTCCAGGAATGTTTATTTTAGACAGGTTCCAGGAATGTTTATTTTAGACAGCTTCCATGAATGTTTATTTTAGACAGGTTCCATGAATGTTTATTATAGACAAGTTCCAGGAACGTTTATTTTAGGCATGTTTCATTGTACAAGTATGTGATTCTATTTATAGATATAAACGAGTGTAATGTACAGTCACTGAACAATTGTTCCACAATGACATCCGCATGTCAGAACACCGGAGGTGGATATACATGTAAATGTAAAAGTGGATATCAACAGAAGAATGCTTACGAGTGTGAAGGTAAAAAGATAATTATTGAATCTTCAAAGCAAGGAAAAAAGCTTAAAAAACAGAGATATAGGGAATAATATCAGTTTGGAAGATGGAGACAGACATCACTAGTATGGTTAGCGAGTCCACTAGGACGAGCTGTGATAAAACTGATAATGTATGTAAAAACCTTCAAAACTGACGTTTTTTATCGTTTTTATCAAATATTAAATGTCATAATATGATTTCACACTGACCAATATTTTCCAGTATCAAGCCAGTACATAGATACTGTGAGATTAAAAGGAAAATGTCCAATTTGCTGATAAAAACAAACTTTAAAAAACCTGCACAGATTCACTTCCACTCAAATACACTACAAACTATCACACACATGGACAGTACAATAGCAGGGTCGGAGAATGACAACATAAACATGGACAGTACAATAGCAGGATCTGTGAATGACAACATAAACATGGACCGTACAATAACAGGGTCTGTGAATGACAACATAAACATGGACAGTACAATAACAGGGTCGGTGAATGACAACATAAACATGGACAGTACAATAGCAGGATCTGTGAATGACAACATAAACATGGACAGTACAATAACAGGGTCTGTGAATGACAACATAAACATGGACAGTACAATAACAGGGTCTGTGAATGACAACATAAACATGGACAGTACAATAACAGGGTCGGTGAATGACAACATAAACATAGACAGTACAATAACAGGGTCGGTGAATGACAACATAAACATAGACAGTACAACAGCTGAGTCGGTGAATGACAACATAAACATAGACAGTACAACAGCTGAGTCGGTGAATGACAACATAAACATAGACAGTACAATAACAGGGTCGGTGAATGACAACATAAACATAGACAGTACAATAACAGGGTCGGTAAATGACAACATAAACATAGACAGTACAACAGCAGGGTCGGTGACTGACAACATAAACATGGACAGTACAATAACAGGGTCGGTGAATGACAACATAAACATGGACAGTACAATAACAGGGTCCGTGGATGACAACATAAACATGGACAGTACAATAACAGGGTCAGTGAATGACAACATAAACATAGACAGTACAATAACAGGGTCGGTGAATGACAACATAAACATAGACAGTACAATAACAGGGTCGGTGAATGACAACATAAACATGGACAGTACAATAACAGGGTCCGTGGATGACAGCATAAACATAGACAGTACAATAACAGGGTCGGTGAATGACAACATAAACATAGACAGTACAATAACAGGGTCGGTGAATGACAACATAAACATGGACAGTACAATAACAGGGTCGGTGAATGACAACATAAACATAGACAGTACAATAACAGGGTCGGTGAATGACAACATAAACATAGACAGTACAATAACAGGGTCCGTGGATGACAACATAAACATAGACAGTACAACAGCTGAGTCTGTGAATGACAACATAAACATAGACAGTACAATAACAGGGTAGGTGAATGACAACATAAACATGGACAGTACAATAACAGGGTCCGTGGATGACAACATAAACATGGACAGTACAATAACAGGGTCGGTGAATGACAACATAAACATAGACAGTACAATAACAGGGTCGGTGAATGACAACATAAACATAGACAGTACAATAACAGGGTCGGTGAATGACAACATAAACATGGACAGTACAATAACAGGGGCGGTGAATGACAACATAAACATAGACAGTACAATAACAGGGTCCGTGGATGACAACATAAACATGGACAGTACAATAACAGGGTCGATGAATGACAACATAAACATAGACAGTTCAATAACAGGGTCGGTGAATGACAACATAAACATAGACAGTACAACAGCTGAGTCGGTGAATGACAACATAAACATAGACAGTACAACAGCTGAGTCGGTGAATGACAACATAAACATAGACAGTACAATAACAGGGTCGGTGAATGACAACATAAACATAGACAGTACAATAACAGGGTCGGTGAATGACAACATAAACATAGACAGTACAATAACAGGGTCGGTGAATGACAGCATAAACATAGACAGTACAATAACAGGGTCGGTGAATGACAACATAAACATAAACAGTACAATAACGGTCGGTGAATGACAACATAAACATAGACAGTACAATAACAGGGTCGGTGAATGACAACATAAACATGGACAGTACAATAACAGGGTCGGTGAATGACAACATAAACATGGACAGTACAATAACAGGGTCGGTGAATGACAACATAAACATGGACAACAATAACAGGGTCCGTGGATGACAACATAAACATGGACAGTACAATAACAGGGTCGGTGAAAGACAATATAAACATAGACAGTACAATAACAGGGTCCGTGGATGACAACATAAACATGGACAGTACAATAACAGGGTCCATGGATGACAACATAAACATAGACAGTACAATAACTGTGTCCGTGAATGACAACATAAACATGGACAGTACAATAACAGGGTCCGTGAATGACAACATAAACATGGACAGTACAATAAGAGGGTCGGTGAATGACAACATAAACATAGACAGTACAATAACAGGGTCGGTGAATGACAATATAAACATAGACAGTACAATAACAGGGTCGGTGAATGACAACATTAACATAGACAGTACAATAACATGGTCGGTGAATGACAACATAAACATAGACAGTACAATAACAGTGTCAGTGAATGACAACATAAACATAGACAGTACAATAACAGGGTCTGTGAATGACAACATAAACATGGACAGTACAATAACAGGGTCGGTGAATGACAACATAAACATGGACAGTACAATAACAGGGTCGGTGAATGACAACATAAACATGGACAGTACAATAACAGGGTCGGTGAATGACAACATAAACATAGACAGTACAATAACAGTGTCAGTGAATGACAACATAAACATGGACAGTACAATAACAGGGTCCGTGAATGACAACATAAACATGGACAGTACAATAACAGGGTCTGTGAATGACAACATAAATATAGACAGTACAATAACAGGGTCTGTGGATGTTCATAGTTAACTAACTACATGTACTAATTAAGAGGGTAGAATCTGTTGGTTAAAGACCATTACTCGTAGAACCTAAAAATCATAGTGAGATACCTCAAACAGATGTAATAATAAGCATGAATTATTTTACCTCTTTTAGCATATCATGTAAAGAGATGGTATTTTATTTCAAATATTTGTCAGATTTTTACTGGTTATTTGTTAAAAGGGGTCTTCATGGTCGTGATCGTATGGTAGTTAGATTTACAACTACCTGTGCAATCAGTGCCTATCACCATTAAAGTTGTGAGTTCAAACCCTGTTCATGGCAAGGTGTACTCCATACAACATAATGTGATAAAGTTTGTCAGTGACTTGCGACAGGTCAGTGGTTTTCTCCGGGTACTCTGGTTTCCTCCACCAATAAAACTGACCGCCACGATATAGCTGAAATATTCTTGAATGTGGCATTAAACACCATAACCCTAACCCTTATTTGTTAACATCTTATTATTTATTAATGTTTATTTTTTTTTCGTAGATATTAATGAGTGTACAACAGGATCTAACGACTGTGAGCAAGATTGTGTGAACTTCGCAGGACGATACAATTGTAAATGTAGATTTGGATTTGAACTCAAAACAGATCGTAAAACTTGTAAAAAAGGTACTTATATTTTATTTTAAATTGAACCAGATTTATCCTCTAATTAATAATATAAGGTTAGGTTATAAACTTAAAGATAAGATTGTATATTATCTTATTAAGATTACGTTATAAAGAAAATATAGAGAATGCTAAAGAAAATTGCAAAGCACCTTTTTTCATCCAAAGTTTTAAAATTGTAATTAAAAAAAACCAAAAACATATGTAATAAAAATGTAGATATTTAATTTTGGTACGCATGATGCATTTCATGAATAACCTTCATCAGATACACTCATAGGCAAATGATTGAAAAGCCAAATAATTTTAAAGTCTTGGTAAGAAGGATTTATGATTTATCATTAACTTTCTTAAGCTTTTTATCGTTTTCAAGACAATTGAAACTAAACCTGGAGGATTTCTAATTATTTTGAATTTTTAAGTTTCAATATGTTCTTATTCTTTTTTTTTGCTGCATGAATTTAATAATTATGGCTCCCAAACAAAGTTTGGGAAACATATTGTGTTTACTCCGTTTCTTATTATTAAGTCCCCAAACGAAGCTTGGAGACTTATTGTTTTTGCACCGTTTCTTATTACATCACCCAGAACGCAGTCGGGTGACGTATTGCTATTCTACATCTCTTTTTCACTATTATTATTATTATTCTTATTATTATTATTCTTCTTCCACACATTTTTGTCTGCTCTATTTCTCGGAGATGCCTTGATCAAACTTTATGAAACCTTGTAGGAATATCATATGCCATGTGAAGTTGTGCTTTTAAGGGTTGATTTTTCCAAAATGGCTGCCGTTGCCATGGAAATGGCCAAAATGCAAAAAAATTTAAAAACACAAAAATGATCATAGCAGGTTACTCGCCGAACAGAAATTGATGAAACTTGATAGGAACAACATCCACATCCAGTGGAACGAGATAAGCAAAAAAAATCAGAATCGGTTGGACAAACTTTGCCGCAGTTGCCATGGAATCAAAAAAGGGGGGGATTTAAAATAATTTTGGATTTCTTTCATCAAACTTCATGACACTTTGTAGGAATATCCACTGTAGTGTGTGGCAGCTGTTGGGGGGTTGAACACATTCAAAATGGTGGCCGTTGCAATGGTAACCAATGCAAAAAATGTTAAATTTACTTCCAACTTCACAAAGTTTTGCAGTAATGTTTCCTGTCACATCCACATATAGTTGAATGAGATAAGCCAAAAAAATCGCAATCGGTTGGGCAAACTTTGCCGCAGTTGCTATGGAAATAAAAAAGGGGGGATTTAAAAAAAATTAGATTTTTCATCAAACTTCATGAAACATCGTAGGAATATTCACCGTAGTGTGTGGAAGCTTTTGGTGTGTTGATAAAATTCAAAATGACGTTACCATGGAAACCGAGGTACCAAAATAATGGGGTGGGGTGACGTCCGCCATTGCTTTGCAATGGCAATTGTAGTTGTTATTATTATTCTTCCTCCTCTTCTTCTCGCCATGAACTTTTCTGACCAAATTCTCAAAGACTGATGATCCGATCTTTACTAAACTTCACAGTAAGGTGGATCCCCATCTCAAGAGGTGCCATCAGGTCTTGGAATTTTCAAAATGGCCACCGTTGCCATGGAAATCGTGAACATATGTCAAAATCTTTGACCTCACTTATATCGTATACTGCCAAAGGGATTTCCACAAGACTTGGCATATATATTAAGTAGGGTTGGTAAAATATTCTGACCAAATAAAATCGCGAGCGAATTGCCGCCATTTTCAAAATGGCCACCGACAAAATCAGAAAAATTTCAATGTTCTCTGATTTCAATGAAAATTGATATCTAGGGTTATTTTGAAGTGAGGAATTGATTGGTAATGATAAAAATTGCATTCAGGGTCATTTTTACAATGCCACCGTTTCCAAAATGGCTGCCAGCAAAATTGGCAAATTGTTAATGGTCTTCGATTTCAATGAAAATTTATATCTAGGAGTATTTTGAAGTGAGGAATTGGTTGGTAATGATGAAATTTGCATTCAGGGTAATTTTTGCGTGGCCACCATTTTCAAAATGGCTGCCAACAAAATCGTCAAATTGTCAATGATCTCCGATTTCAATGAAAATTGATATCTAGGAGTATTTTGAAGTGAGTAATTGGTTGGTAATGATGAAACTTGCATCCACATGCCCGAATTCTGATATGGGGGTCGTTTGGGGACTTCTGTGTTTGCATCCAAACACAATCAAACCTCGTTATTATGGCTCCCAAACGAAGTTTGTGAGACATATTACTTTTGCTCAGTTTCTTATTATTATTATTATTATTAATATTATTATTATGGCTCCCAAACGTACATTTTTTTTTGTGAGACATATTACTTTTGCTCAGTTTCTTATTATTATTATCGCTCCCAAACGTAGTTTGTGAGACATATTACTTTTGCTCTGTTTCTTATTACATCACCCCGACTATTGTCGGGTGATGTATTGCTATTCTACGTTTCTTTTTCACTATTATTATTACGTCACCCAGAACGCAGTCGGGTGACGTATTGCTATTCTACGTTTCTTTTTCACTATTATTATTATTATTATTATTATTATTGTTCTTCTACACATTTTTGTCCGCTCTATTTCTCAGAGATGCCTTGATCAAACTTTATGAAACCTTGTAGGAATATCATATGCCATGTGAAGTTGTGCTGTATAGGGTTGATTTTTTCAAAATGGCTGCCGTTGCCATGGAAACGTCCAAAATGCAAAAAAAATGAAAAACACAAAAATGATCATAGCAGGTTACTCGCCAAACAGAATTTGATGAAACTTGATAGGAACAACATCCACATCTAGTGGAACGAGATAAGCCAAACAAATCGGAATCGGTTGGACAAACTTTGCCACAGTTGCCATGGAAACAAAAAAGGGGGGATTTAAAAAAATATTTGAATTCCTTTCATCAAACTTCATGAAACTTTGTAGGAATATCCACCGTAGTGTGTGACAGCTTTTGGGGGGGGGGGGGGTGAACAAAATTCAAAATGGTGGCCCTTGCCATGGTAACCGAGGTGCAAAAAATGTTAAATTCACTCCAAACTTTACAAATTTTTGCAGTAATGTTTCCTGTCACATCCACATCTAGTGGAACGAGATAAGCCAAAAAAATTGGAATCGGTAGGACAAACTTTGCCGCACTTGCCATGGAAATAAAAAAAGGGGGGATTTTAATTTTTTTTTATTTCTTTCATCAAACTTCATGAAACATCGTAGGAATATTTACCGTAGTGTGTGGAAGCTTTTGGCGTGTTGATAAAATTAAATATGGCGTTACCATGGAAACCGAGGTACCAAAATAATGGGGTGGGGTGATGTCCGCTATTGCTTTGCAATGGCAATTCTAGTTATTATTCTTATTATTCCACTTTCCGCATCAATTTTGTCCGTCCCTTTTCTCGGAGATGCCTTGATCAAACTTTATGAAACCTTGTAGGAATATCATATGCCATGTGAAGTTGTGCTTTTAAGGGTTGATTTTTTCAAAATTGCTGCCGTTTCCATGGAAACGGCCAAAATGCCCAAAAATTGAAAAACACGAAAATGTGTGTGGCAGCTTTTGAGGATTGAAAAAATTCAAAATGGTGGCCGTTGCCATGGTAACCAAGGTACTAAAAATGTTAAATTCACTCCAAACATCACAAATTTTTGCAGTAATGTTTCCTGTCACATCCACATCTAGTGGAACAAGATAAGCCAGAAAAATCAGAATCGATAGGACAAAATGGCTGCCAATATAAAAATAAAAAAAAATAAAAATAAATTGTTAAAAATTCAAAAATGAAAATATTTCAATGGAAATGGATATTTACAGGGAGTAAGACATGCTGCACCATATGGCGACCATTTTGGTTTGCTATGGTGGCCGTCAAAATACAAAAATCCTCCGATTTGGGCAAAATTTGGTTTCCAAGTAGATTATGATGTTGCGAATTGATATCCATTGTTTGGGAGCCATGTTATGATCCTTCAGATCATATCATATCTTGTTTTTTTTTGTTTTTCAGTGTCAGACCCGTGTGGAACACTCAGTAACTTAACCTGTAGTTATGCTTGTAAACTAGCAGGAAGTACAACGTCCTGTTATTGTAAATCAGGTTATGAACTAGATACTGACAACAAGACTTGTAAAGGTAATTTATTGACAGAACGAGTAAAAGGAACAAACGTCTAGTAAATAAATTATAATGCTACTATGGTAGCCCCACCCCCCCACCCCCCCCCCCCCCCCCCCCCCCGTTATCAGGTGTGCGGAGATACCAAAATACTAAATTTTCCCCTTCAAGAGAGGCCACCCCTCCTATAAGGCCACTTTTTAATTACAGAAGTTGTAGCCATATAAAAGGTAATGGCTACTGTAATAACATTCATTAATTACTTTGATGTTATAAATTGATAAAATTTTACTTGTATTAAATTGTGAAAATTTTCAGAATAGCCTTGAATTAGTCAATTGGTCAATATTATAACTTTATGAATACATGAAATTTGCAAATTAATATATAAAATACAACTGGACCAACATTACAGTATTTAAATCTCCCATTTATAAGTACATGGGTACACTTTTTAGCTCACCTTGCCAAAGACAATATGAGCTTTTGCCATCACTTGGCGTCCGTCGTCCGTTAACTTTTCACATTTTTATCTTCTCCTCTGAAACCCCTCAGCCAAATGAACTGAAACTTGGTAGGAAGTCTCTATGGAAGGTCCTCTATCAAGATTGCTCATTTCATCCCGATCCATAAACAAACATGGCCGCCACAGGCAATTCTTGTTTCTGATAGGATACATCTATGGGGGTTCCTCTATACAGGGTTCATACAGGTGCTTGAAATCCTTGAAAGAACTTGAAAACGAAAGTAGCAAAATCAAGGACTTGAAAGTACTTGAATTCCAATAAAGGTGCTTGAAAATCCTTGAAAACTACTTTTTTCATTTGAGCAATCTTATTCCCGCGAAATAAGTGCATGTTAACAGTAATTTTCTATCTCCAAGACATTGAATCGATGTCAACAACCTCAGATACTCGTGGAAATATAAATAGACCTTCCCGTATCACTACGTGCTATTTGTGGAAAATCACGCTATTTGTATAAAACAGTGGTTTCCGGAATTTTACCGCTCTAATCCAAAATACGCATTAATGTAATCCCATCACCTGGCTTCAAGCTTGTCGTTTTAATTGGTTTCCGTGACGATTCATGGGTTTTCCTGAACGTATTTCTTAATGGGCATAGCATCAAACATGTGAAAATGTAAATTCCTGAACAAATGGCTAGAGCAGCCACAATATCATGCATGGCTTAGAAATAGCCCAGATATTCATAAAGCACACTGCAAATGCTGCAACAAAAGTTTTGACATTTCCTCCATGGGAGAATCGGCCCTCCAAAGTCATATGAAAGGTATTTTTATATCTTTATTTCTGCCATGTGTGAAAGAATCTGAAAGGGTGAGTTAAAACAGTTTTCCTGACTGGGTACAGTCATTTTCACTTGAAGAAAGGTAAGGTTAAACAAGGTTTTATATTTGTAAATGCTCAGAAAAAGGTGCTTGAAAGCTGTAATCTTTGTCCTGGAAAGTCCTTGTAAAGTCCTTGATTTTGCTCAACAAAAAAGTGTATGAACCCTGTCTATAAAGTTTATTCATTTTGTCCTGATCCATTAACAAACATGGCCACCACAGGCAATTCTTGTTTCTGATTGGTCGATTTCTAAAAGTCTTCTCCTCTGAAACCGCTCGGTCAAATGATCCGAAACGTAGTAGGAAGCATCTATGGAAGGTCCCCTATAAAGATTGGTCAATCTGTTCCGATCCATTAACAAACACGGCCACCACAGGCGATTCTTGTTTCTGATTGGCTGATTTTTTAGATTCTTCCCCTCTTAAACCATTTGGCCAAATGTACCGAAATTTGTTAGGAAGCATCTATGGAAAGTCCTCTGTTGCAATTGCTCATTTCATTTCGATCCCTTAACAAATATGGGTGCAACAGGCAATTCTTGTTTTAGATTGGTTGATTTCTAAAAGTCTTCTTCCTTGAAACTGCTTTACCAAAATGAACCGAAATTTGGTGGGAAGCACCTATGGAAGGTTCTGTATTAAGTTTCCTCAAAGCAGAATGAAAGGTGAGCGACACAGGCTCAGCCCACTGAGCCTCTAGTTAAATGAAAATGTTTTTGGTTTTTTTGTTTTTTTCCCCAACAACAATTTGTATTTAAATAATTTAACTTCACATTTTCATCTTTTGATTTGGATTTACAGTGAAATCTGTCTAAAAACCAGAATCTTGTATAAACCAAATCAAGGAAGACAATTTTTGTTAATTTAACCTGTATAAACCAAACCCCTGTCTATAATGAACAGAAAAGGTTGTCCCAAGGATCGGTTTAAGCTGGTTTAACTCTATGGGAATTTATATAATTCTAATTACATTAAATAAAATGTGATAGGAGTACCAGCTGTATTTCTGTCAGTGACAGTACCTATATAGTCAGTGACAGTACCTATATAGCAAAATTTATCCATTGCAATATTATGACTTGCTCAAATAGAACAAGTGCATGATAAAATATTTTATTTCATTCTATTTTTAGATATTGATGAATGTACAGCTGATGCTACAAATTTGTGTTCTATAAAAACCAACTGTACTAATATAGCTGGTAGTTTCCAGTGTAGCTGTCCTAAGGGAAAATTCCTGCAGAATGACCAGAGAACATGTACTGGTATGTATCCAATTCGAAGTCATTTAATTTCATTTGAAGTGTAACGTAGCTAAAAGCTTCTTCTACTTTCACTTTCAAAACATAGCTGAACATGTATGTACATGATGTAAATGAGGAAGTAAAAGAAAAAAATAAAGACAGAGAAGTCTATACAAAACCTCTTTCAATAAAGTAATATTTATGTTTAAAATCCTCATTTCTAAATTAAATTAATTTATCCTAGAAAAAAAACCCATCCCCACCCCATTAATGAATGAAATTATGGCAAACAAGTTTTTAGACAGTGATGGTAAATAATTCCACCAATATCTAATTGATGGCTGCATCTCGTTTTGTTGTGTTATTTTATTCAAATACTTTCCCTACATCGACTAGTTAAACAAAACATACAGAATTGGAATAGATATTTGGAATTTAAATAATAACACCCAGATTTTACCATTAAAGTACCAGGGTGATGAGGTGATGCTTGCACAATCCAGAACCCAATATCGACTCCGTTTTCCAGAAAATTTTTGTATAATTATATAATTGCGCAACTGTCTATACAAAAAGGGTTGAAAACCACAAAATCATACTGTTAATACAAAATGTAATTTGGTTTGGAAATATTGTAAAAACTTTTGAGACAATCATTAAAAAATTTAGTTTCTTTAATACAGAAATATTTATTTATACCTGAATAAAATTATATCATTTCAGACTGTGATCAGTTTCACTGGGGCGATAGTTGTAACAATACTTGTGATTGTGGCCCCGGGGCCAGTAGTTGTAATCCTGTGACTGGGTGTGTCTGTATGTCTGGTTGGCAGGGCGATAAGTGTGATGATGATGTTGATGAGTGTAACGTCAACAACACATGCGACACCGCAAATAATCAGAAATGTGTAAACACAGCTGGTTCATATATATGTCAGTGTGTGACTGGTTACCAGAATGAATCTGGTACCTGTACAAGTAAGTGTTCACTGGTGGTTTCCATGGTAATTGATTTTATAGCTCTTTTACCAATTTAACATCTTCATTGAAAAACTACATTTTTAAAGGAAAACTATAAATACCAGTACCTTATCCTGGCCTCCTGAAATATTAATAGCATGTTATGAAAAAGTGTTACTCATTTTGATAGCATAGTAATTTGTTCTTTGTATGCCTTTTTTTTTTTTTATATGTAAATTATGATACAAGTTTTCGTTTTTGATTTCAGAATTTCTGGTAAAAAAAGATAAAAACATTTTAGCAATCTGTACGCTGTCTTTCTTTTGAAATATACAAATTATTTATTTATATATATATGTAAGAGTTCATTTTGAATATTATACTTTTCCTGTAAATTTTAACTCTGACCCTCATATTTTAGAAAGTAGTAATAAGCAACAACAAAACAAATAATGATCGATGACATCGGTACTATTTCAACAACAAAACAAATAATGATCGATGGCATCGGTACTATTTCAACAACAAAACAAATAATGATCGATGGCATCAGTACTATTTCAACAACAAAACAAATAATGATCGATGGCATCAGTACTATTTCAACAACAAAACAAATAATGATCGATGGCATCGGTACTATTTCAACAACAAAACAAATAATGATCGATGGCATCAGTACTATTTCAACAACAAAACAAATAATGATTGATGGCATCAGTACTATTTCAACAACAAAACAAATAATGATCGATGGCATCGGTACTATTTCAACAACAAAACAAATAATGATCGATGGCATCGGTACTATTTCAATAACAAAACAAATAATGATCGATGGCATCAGTACTATTTCAACAACAAAACAAATAATGATCGATGGCATCGGTACTATTTCAACAACAAAACAAATAATGATCGATGGCATCAGTACTATTTCAACATCAAAACAAATAATGATCGATGGCATCGGTACTATTTCAACATCAAAACAAATAATGATCGATGGCATCGGTACTATTTCAACAACAAAACAAATAATGATCGATGGCATCAGTACTATTTCAACATCAAAACATCAAAAAATAAATAACAAAAACGTAAATATTTTCAACATCTGTTTTCAGATATTGTTGAATGTGGGACAAATAGCCCATGTGATCAACTTTGTACAGACACGCCAGGCAGTTATACATGTGCTTGCCGAGCTGGATTCATAATGGATGCCAACCAAAAATGTCAAGGTAAAAATTCATTATAATTTCTGCTTTTTCAATTAAGAATGGCAGACTAAAGATGGTTTGGCACAGAATTAGGATAATGTTTTCCATTAAAGCAGCATATCTACCTTACATTGAGCTATCACTGAAAATCCAGCTGAACAATTTGGTCACAGACATATACAATGTAGTAATTATCATCATCTTAAAACCAATCACCATGATATATTGAGTAATTACTCACTAATCGTTAAAACCAACAATCACTTGCTTTGTCACCACAGTAGTCCCCCTTTTATAAGGTCACTCTCACTAAAGGTCAACCCTGTTATTAGGTCAGATTTCAGATGCATTTAGATAGTAAAATACTACCAAATTGTCCCCCCTCAAGAGAGGACACCTCTCTTATAAGGTCACTTCTTCAGTTCAAAAGGGATGACCTTGCTGTATTTCCATGTTATGACATTTATGGAAACATTGTGTAAATTGTTTTCTCTTTACAAAAGTCAAAGTCAATAGGTGGTTGCCTTAAGTATTTTACTGGAACAAATTATATGTCAAGAAATAAAATGTCTTTGTTTAGCGGAACAGCCGTAAAAGCCGTTTGTGGAGGACTGCCCATTTAAGAAAATATGACTTTTCAAACATAGTTCAGACAAATATTCCATTACGATTCAAAGAAACATGATTAATTTCTATTTTCATTACTTTAATTGCTGGTTTACACGATCAAATGCTGGTTTACACGATCAAATAGTGAAAAACACTAGAAAACACCGATAGGACATCTTGCATGTGCTAAAACTAATTGTGCTATTTAGATAATAGTTTTGTTTGCAAAGCGAAAGCAGCATGCCATATTAGAATTCTATTTAAAGATATCAATGAGTCAGATGTTAATTGTTGTATTTACTGTATCAGCAACCATTTTGCTCTATTTTTAGATATCAACGAATGTGACTTGTCACTAAAAAAGTGTGATCAGATCTGTATTAATACACTAGGAAGCTACAAGTGTTATTGTAATGATGGGTACCAGTTGGACAAATCAGATCTAAGGACTTGTACTGGTATGTCTATTGTTGTTATATACAGTCCAGTCCTTTTACAGTGTCCTCTGTCTATACTGAACCCTGAATAAACTGCAATACTGTATGAACCAAATTGTAATAATAATAATAGTCTTTATTCGTAAGCAATACAGCTCATAGAATATAATTCAATTACAAAATGATAAAACATCAGTGAAAGAAACAAATTAATGAAATAAACAACAATACAATATACATTATGAAGCATACATAGGAAAACAGCAGAGATAGTATGATATTACAATATACATTATGAAGCATACATAGGAAAACAGCAGAGATAGTATGATATTACAATATACATTATGAAGCATACATAGGAAAACGCTCAGAGATAGTATGATATTACAATATACATTATGAAGCTTACATAGGAAAACAGCAGAGATAGTATGATATTACAATATACATTATAAAGCATACATAGGAAAACAGCAGAGATCGTATGATATTACAATATACATTATAAAACATACATAGGAAAACAGCAGAGATAGTATGATATTACAATATACATTATAAAACATACATAGGAAAACAGCAGAGATAGTATGATATTACAATATACATTATGAAGCATACAAAGGAAAACAGCAGAGATAGTATGATATTACAATATACATTATGAAGCATACATAGGAAAACGGCAGAGATAGTATGATATTACAATATACATTATGAAGCATACATAGGAAAACGTCAGAAATAGTATGATATTACAATATACATTATGAAGCTTACATAGGAAAACAGCAGAGATAGTATGATATTACAATATACATTATAAAACATACATAGGAAAACAGCAGAGATAGTATGATATTACAATATACATTATGAAGCTTACATAGGAAAACGGCAGAGATAGTATGATATTACAATATACATTATGAAGCTTACATAGGAAAATGGCAGAGATAGTATGATATTATATGTTATTCAGCTATCAGACAGGGTATATAATGTCACATTATATACCCTTTCTGATAGCTGAATAACAGATATATTACGGATTTAACCATTGTTTAAATACAACATCCAACTGTATTAAATAAATTTGCCTCTTTTATTTTCATTTTTCGTATCTCTAGATGTCCGTTTCCGTACCTTTGACGTCATTCTTCAATGACGTCAAAATATGTGTCGCGTCATATTTCATGTATGGGGTGTCTCATGAAGGAAAATACTGTACTAAACTTCTAAATCAATACAGTTTCATATGTAGGAAAGTTTATAAACTTTATAAATATAACATTAATATATCACATAACAAAGCAACGGGTTTGCGAAACAGTTTCAATAATTTAAATGTTAACAACATGTAAATAAAACCTTGGTGTGGCCCCATGACGTCGAAAGTTTTCAAGGCTCAACGTTTTGTTTATTTGTTATGGTACAGCCGTGGAACATAGGAGTTTGCTGAATCGATCAGGTATTTGTGACGGAATTAATCGTTATAATATTTTTTTTGTACATGCAGCCATTTTGAGTATAAAAATGGCATTCAATTTGGTAAAAATACATTTATTATTCCGTATTATACCATTGATTCAGTGAAGTGTAATGTTTTGTCGTCCATGTTTTAATCGTTTTTGGGGACTGAAATATATACCCCGTCTGTTTTCCGAATATATGCTGACATTCAGGGTTGAAAAACCAATGAAAATATGTGTAACAAACTAAATTCGTAATATTACAATATACATTATGAAGCTTACATAGGAAAACAGCAGAGATAGTATGATATTACAATATACATTATGAAGCTTACATAGGAAAACAGCAGAGATAGTATGATATTACAATATACATTATGAAGCATACATAGGAAAACGGCAGAGATAGTATGATATTACAATATACATTATGAAGCATACATAGGAAAACGTCAGAAATAGTATGATATTACAATATACATTATGAAGCTTACATAGGAAAACAGCAGAGATAGTATGATATTACAATATACATTATAAAACATACATAGGAAAACAGCAGAGATAGTATGATATTACAATATACATTATGAAGCTTACATAGGAAAACGGCAGAGATAGTATGATATTACAATATACATTATGAAGCTTACATAGGAAAATGGCAGAGATAGTATGATATTACAATATACATTATGAAGCTTACATAGGAAAACAGCAGAGATAGTATGATATTACAATATACATTATGAAGCTTACATAGGAAAACAGCAGAGATAGTATGATATTACAATATACATTATGAAGCTTACATAGGAAAACAGCAGAGATAGTATGATATTACAATATACATTATGAAGCTTACATAGGAAAACGGCAGAGATAGTATGATATTACCATATACATTATGAAGCTTACATAGGAAAACAGCAGAGATAGTATGATATTACAATATACATTATAAAACATACATAGGAAAATGGCAGAGATAGTATGTTATTACAATATACATTATAAAACATACATAGGAAAACAGCAGAGATAGTATGATATTACAATATACATTATGAAGCTTACATAGGAAAACAGCAGAGATAGTATGATATTACAATATACATTATAAAGCATACATAGGAAAACAGCAGAGATAGTATGATATTACAATATACATTATGAAGCATACATAGGAAAACAGCAGAGATAGTATGATATTACAATATACATTATGAAGCATACATAGGAAAACAGCAGAGATAGTATGATATTACAATCTACATTATGAAGCATACATAGGAAAACGGCAGAGATAGTATGATATTACAATATACATTATGAAGCATACATAGGAAAACGGCAGAGATAGTATGATATTACAATATACATTATAAAGCATACATAGGAAAACGGCAGAGATAGTATGATATTACAATATACATTATGAAGCATACATAGGAAAACGGCAGAGATAGTATGATATTACAATATACATTATAAAACATACATAGGAAAACGGCAGTTTAAATAAAGTCTAATATAGGAAATCTTTGTTAATTTAACCTCTATAAACCAAACATCTGTCTATTCTGAACACAATATTGGTCCCAAGTTCTGTCGGAAAAATATGTTCTATTGAACAGATTATTTATCACTATTAATATTGAGTAGACATGTATATCAAGTCTGGTTATATTGAAGTTTGAGGTCCTGGGTAGCTCAATGAGTTAGGTAGTTGTAGGGCCAGGGTGGCTCAATGAATTAGGTAGTTATAGGGCCCGGGTGGCTCAATGAGTTAGGTAGTTGTAGGGGACCCGGGTGGCTCAATGAGTTAGGTAGTTGTAGGGCCTGGGTGGCTCAATGAGTTAGGTAGTTGTTAGTCCCAGGTGGCTCAATGAGTTAGGTAGTTGTAGGGCCTGGGTGGCTCAATGAGTTAGGTAGTTGAAGGGCCCGGGTGGCTCAATGAGTTTGGTAGTTGTAGGGGGCCCGGGAGGCTCATTGAGTAAGGTAGTTGTAGGGCCCGGGTGGCTCAATGAGTTAGGTAGTTGTAGGGGGCCCGGGTGACTCAATGTGTTAGGTAGTTGTAGGGCCCAGGTGGCTCATCCAAAAAGGATCTCTTAATACAGGTTTGACTGCATATCTTGTGGCAAGATGTTGTATGATTTTATCATCCATTCAAACTTATTTTCCACATGATAAATCTGGCTAAAATACTATGTCATATTCCAATAGATGATTTTACTTTTTTGCACCTATTCACATATGGTACATTTACTTTTGTACATACATATAGGTTGTGCATCATTATCTCATGAACAAGTCATTTATTCATTTTGAAGCCACAATATAGCTGAAATACTGCTAAACTTGACGTTAAACGCCAACCAATCAATCATATTCTTTTTTACCAATACTTGTGAAAGTTTAACACAATGGTTCTTGGCACATATGAAAAGTTCTGAATGATTATGGATATTGTAGCCAAGAGTTCTAATGATGCCAGAAATGATATAAAAACTCCACCAGGGGGTACATTTTTTTGTAGTTCTTTATTTTTTATGTTCAGTCTAGTTGGTAACTTTTTGAGCATTTAAAAAGCTTTTATTATAAAGTCTGTTTTTTATGTTACTTTTCAAACATACATTTGATATATTTATCAAATCTTTTTTTTTCAGTTATTTTATACAAGTTCAAATTTAAGATCCATAAAACTTCCATTTATCATTTCTCTGGATACTCTGTTTTCCTCCACGATTAAAACTGACCGTCACGATATAGCTGAAATATTGTTGAAAGTGGCGTTAAACACCATAAACCAAAACCAAGCCAAAACTTCCATTAGATCAGAGTAAATAAAGAAAACTTTATTTATTTCAAATATTGGATAATATGAAGCAGCCGGCCGCGATACTGGAATACCAGAATTGTTGATCTATGCACAATACCGGAAGCTCCAGTATTCTTCATCCAACAATACTGGTAATACTAGTATTGTAAAACACACGATACTGGAAGCTCCAGTATTCTTCATCCAACAATACTGGTAATACTAGTATTGTAAAGCACACAATACTGGTAATACTAGTATTGTAAAACACACAATACTGGAGACTCCAGTATTCTTCATCCAGCAATACTGGTAATACTAGTATTGTAAAACACACAATACTGGAAACTCTAGTATCTGGTAATTTGACACGTGTGGGCAGAGCCTAATTCTAACTGTAAATCACAGCTCATTGTATTTACCGTTAGTATTAGGCTCCGCCCAGTCATGTAAAATTACCTTACCAATATATATCAAACTCTAAGGGACCATACAAAATATTTTGACATTACAGGGCTTTTGCCTCTTATGTTATGTACAGCAGAAAATGACGTATGAGTATGAATTATATTCAATTCTTTTAGTATAATGTAGACATAAAAACTCGGGTTAACCGGAATTCTACCTAATCTTCCAATATCTGCAATACTGGTATAACCAGTATTTTCCAGAATCTTCCAGTATCTGCAATACTGGTATTACCAGTATTTTCCAGAATCTTCCAGTATCTGCAATACTGGTATTACCAGTATTTTCCAGAATCTTCCAGTATCTGCAATACTGGTATTACCAGTATTTCCCAGAATCTTCCGGTATCTACAATACTCATATTTTGGCAATGACCAGTATCTTCTAGTATTGCAGATACTGGAAAATTCTGGAAGATACTGGGTAACTAGTATTTACCAGTATCTGTACCAGTATTGCAGATACTGGAAGATACTGGTAAAATACTGGTATTACCAGTATTGTGTACCAGTATTGTAGTACCAGTATCGCGGCCGGCTGCTTCATATTATCCGAAAACTTTATTTATTTCAGATATTGACGAATGTCTTGATGCTTCAAAAAATAACTGTACTACCCATGCCAGATGCTACGACACAGACGGAGGATTTGACTGTGTATGTGATACTGCTTATGAAGGAGTAGGGGATGTCAACTGTACATGTAAGTATTAACATTGATTGATAACACTGATCATTTGTATATAAATTAATTTTAGAGTCACATGTCATTTTATACGTGTTTTGATTGGTTTAAAAAGTTGAGGTTATTCGTCAATGTACGGAATCTAAAAATAGACGTCGTTCTCAAGGCGTCGCGTGTCGTTGTCATCAGGTGATTTTCTTTAAACTGAGGTACCTTTGGGGTTATTTAAATTTATTTCCGATTATTTGCCTTTAATTTTGAAAAAATAAATATATTTTTCATTATTATAACAAAAAAAGTTTGAATTACGTGTGTTACACGGTGTGTACAATCTGATTGAGGTTATTTCTTCATGAACCAAACAAAAATTACGTTCAATCCTTAAATAATGTCATCCTTGATGGTATTTTGTGACATGGATGGCCCACCAAAACGGTCCCTACCCAAAAACTATCAGTAATACCAAAGAAACATTTTTAAATGGATAAAGCAAATTTTTTTTTTTTTTTTTTGCATGAAATTAATTTGTTCTTTTCAGATATTTGAATGAAAAAAAAAGAATTGCATCTTTAATAAGTGTCAATCACGATACAGCTAACCAATACAGTCTAACCTGCCTTAAAGGGTACCTCCATATAGCAAATCGTGGCTATGAATTAAAGGGCAGTCTAATTTTCCCCATTAATGAATAGTGCATATAATTTTGACCTGTTATATAAAGAACAAATGCCCATAAATGGCACATTTTCAGGTTTGAATGTATTTTTTTAATACTGACCTAAATTACTGTGATTTACATAAAGTATCTTAGATTTGTTTTGATACTATGCCTCCATTATATAAATGTTGGATAACAAGGGCAGAAAATCAAAAATAAAAGCACTTAATAGAATGGTGAAATACTTGTCATTGGTGGGGATCTAATATTTCATTGGTCAACTAATCTACTCATTTAAGAAATATAATATAGGGGAAAATATATGTTATTTTCATTGAACTGTGTATGAAAGGGACCCCTTTGCCCACATTAAAGGGAAATAACTCCAATAAATGGTCGATTCTCCTTATTATATACATGTAAACCTCTGTGGTGAAGGCTCAGTAATGGTTTGAGGGTGTATCTCTCATGACTGTAAGCTGGATTTAGTCACCATACAAGGCAACCTAACTGGTGATCAGTACATCAGAGACGTCTTGCAACCAGTTGTTGTCCCCCATTTCGACAACCACCCACTAGCTACAAGGCCTGTGTATATGGATGACAACGCCAGGCCTCATCTTTCAAGAGCAGTAACTGCCTACCTCCAAAGCGAAGCCGTGACTTCTGTTCTTTGGCCAGCCATGAGCCTGGATTTGAATCCCATAGAGCATATTTGGGACATGTTAGGCCATCGTATACAGGCTCTGGAACTTCCTGTGCAAAACATTCGTCAGTTGGAAGCAGCATTGCATTGGGAATGGCAGCAGCTATCACAACAGGACATCCAACGTCTAACTGGAGGGATGAGACACAGGGTTGAGGCCGTTATCCAAGCACATGGAGGTTACACCCAGTACTGAACTTTGAACAATAGATGTCGTCGTCAAGTAATTCATAAGTGACGTTGTGAAAGTGAAATGACAATCTTATCGTGCTTTTTGAACTGTGAAGGTCAATACTTAAAATGGACATGTTTTACTGCAAAAACTGGCCTTGTGATATTGTGATTAAATATTCATTAAATTAACATTTTTCTTAATTTTTTTTGTGGTTTCTTACAGCCAATGTAATGTCCTAACAAGTCACCATTGCGTTCTTGAGATTATCTGGTCAGTAATCTCGTGATACTTGTCGTATCATTTGTCATTTCAAAAAAACATGGGGGTGCTTAACTTTTTTCTTTGTGTATATATAAATATTATAATTTTGAAGTTTTCGGGCCAATAAATTCAAAAGTCTAATTTCGAAGACTGAAGACGACAAGGTCATCAAATATGGGCTTAAAATGATCCTTAACTCTTTAGGTTTCTGCTGACGTTCAGTATTTCACAGTATCTACTAGCATTTATTTTTTTATCTAACAGTTTAGAGATTCATTTTGTATTTTAAATACTACATTATCAGACTTCCACGTCACGATATAGCTGAAATATTGCTAAAGTTGACGTTAAACACCAATCTATCAATCTTATCATACTTCCTTTTGACTGGTTGCCAGATTAAGTTGTATTACACCATAAACACATGTATACCTTATCATACTTCCTTTTGACTGGTTCCCAGATTAAGTTGTATTGCACCATAATCACATGTATATCTTATCATACTTCCTTATGACTGGTTCCCAGATTAAGTTGTATTACACCATAAGTACATGTATATCTTATCATACTTCCTTATGACTGGTTCCCAGATTAAGTTGTATTACACCATAAGTACATGTATATCTTATCATACTTCCTTATGACTGGTTCCCAGATTAAGTTGTATTACACCATAATCACATGTATATCTTATCATACTTCCTTATGACTGGTTCCCAGATTAAGTTGTATTACACCATAAGTACATGTATATCTTATCATACTTCCTTATGACTGGTTCCCAGATTAAGTTGTATTACACCATAATCACATGTATATCTTATCATACTTCCTTAGGACTGGTTCCCAGATTAAGTTGTATTACACCATAAGTACATGTATATCTTATCATACTTCCTTATGACTGGTTGCCAGATTAAGTTGTATTACACCATAAGTACATGTATATCTTATCATACTTCCTTATGACTGGTTCCCAGATTAAGTTGTATTACACCATAAGTACATGTATATCTTATCATACTTCCTTATGACTGGTTGCCAGATTAAGTTGTATTACACCATAAGTACATGTATATCTTATCATACTTCCTTATGACTGGTTCCCAGATTAAGTTGTATTACACCATAAGTACATGTATATCTTATCATACTTCCTTTTGACTGGTTCCCAGATTAAGTTGTATTACACCATAAGTACATGTATATCTTATCATACTTCCTTATGACTGGTTCCCAGATTTAGTTGTATTACACCATAAGTACATGTATATCTTATCATACTTCCTTTTCACTGGTTGCCAGATTAAGTTGTATTACACCATAAGTACATGTATATCTTATCATACTTCCTTATGACTGGTTCCCAGATTAAGTTGTATTACACCATAAGTACATGTATATCTTATCATACTTCCTTTTGACTGGTTGCCAGATTAAGTTGTATTACTCCATAAGTACATGTATATCTTATCATACTTCCTTTTGACTGGTTCCCAGATTTAGTTGTATTGCTCCATAAGCAGATGTATATCTTATCATACTTCCTTATGACTGGTTCCCAGATTAAGTTGTATTGCTCCATAAGTACATGTATATCTTATCATACTTCCTTATGACTGGTTCCCAGATTAAGTTGTATTACACCATAAGTACATGTATATCTTATCATACTTCCTTATGACTGGTTCCCAGATTAAGTTGTATTGCACCATAAGTACATGTATATCTTATCATACTTCCTTATGACTGGTTCCCAGATTAAGTTGTATTACACCATAAGTACATGTATATCTTATCATACTTCCTTATGACTGGTTCCCAGATTAAGTTGTATTACACCATAAGTACATGTATATCTTATCATACTTCCTTATGACTGGTTCCCAGATTAAGTTGTATTGCACCATAAGTACATGTATATCTTATCATGCTTCCTTATGACTGGTTCCCAGATTTAGTTGTATTACACCATAAGTACATGTATATCTTATCATACTTCCTTTTGACTGGTTCCCAGATTAAGTTGTATTACACCATAAGTACATGTATATCTTATCATACTTCGTTATGACTGGTTCCTAGATTTAGTTGTATTACACCATAAGTACATGTATATCTTATCATACTTCCTTATGACTGGTTGCCAGATTAAGTTGTATTGCTCCATAAGTACATGTATATCTTATCATACTTCCTTATGACTGGTTCCCAGATTAAGTTGTATTGCTCCATAAGTACATGTATATCTTATCATACTTCCTTATGACTGGTTCCCAGATTAAGTTGTATTGCACCATAAGTACATGTATATCTTATCATACTTCCTTTTGACTGGTTCCCAGATTAAGTTGTATTGCTCCATAAGTACATGTATATCTTATCATACTTCCTTATGACTGGTTCCCAGATTAAGTTGTATTGCACCATAAGTACATGTATATCTTATCATGCTTCCTTATGACTGGTTCCCAGATTTAGTTGTATTACACCATAAGTACATGTATATCTTATCATACTTCCTTATGACTGGTTCCCAGATTAAGTTGTATTACACCATCAGTACATGTATATCTTATCATACTTCCTTATGACTGGTTCCCAGATTAAGTTGTATTGCACCATAAGTACATGTATATCTTATCATACTTCCTTATGACTGGTTCCCAGATTTAGTTGTATTACACCATAAGTACATGTATATCTTATCATACTTCCTTATGACTGGTTCCCAGATTAAGTTGTATTACACCATACGTACATGTATATCTTATCATACTTCCTTATGACTGGTTCCCAGATTAAGTTGTATTGCACCATAAGTACATGTATATCTTATCATACTTCCTTATGACTGGTTCCCAGATTTAGTTGTATTAGACCATAAGTACATGTATATCTTATCATACTTCCTTATGACTGGTTCCCAGATTAAGTTGTATTACACCATAAGTACATGTATATCTTATCATACTTCCTTATGACTGGTTCCCAGATTAAGTTGTATTAGACCATAAGTACATGTATATCTTATCATGCTTCCTTATGACTGGTTCCCAGATTAAGTTGTATTACACCATAAGTACATGTATATCTTATCATACTTCCTTATGACTGGTTCCCAGATTAAGTTGTATTAGACCATAAGTACATGTATATCTTATCATACTTCCTTATGACTGGTTCCCAGATTAAGTTGTATTACACCATAAGTACATGTATATCTTATCATACTTCCTTATGACTGGTTCCCAGATTAAGTTGTATTGCACCATAAGTACATGTATATCTTATCATACTTCCTTTTGACTGGTTGCCAGATTAAGTTGTATTACACCATAAACACATGTATATCTTATCATACTTCCTTATGACTGGTTCCCAGATTTAGTTGTATTGCACCATAAGTACATGTATATCTTATCATACTTCCTTTTCACTGGTTCCCAGATTAAGTTGTATTACTCCATAAGTACATGTATATCTTATCATACTTCCTTTTCACTGGTTCCCAGATTAAGTTGTATTACTCCATAAGTACATGTATATCTTATCATACTTCCTTATGACTGGTTCCCAGATTTAGTTGTATTGCACTATAAGCACATGTATATCTTATTCTTTACTTACCTGTATAATATGTAGTATCTATATTATTAACTTGATTTATATTACATACTAATGGTACTGAGGGTTTTGTGATCCTGTGTATTCATGTGCTATTTCAACCAATTTTTGCCACCATTTTTTTTTAAATTTAGCTACCATGGTATCATTCATCTTCGCTAGCCAAGGGTTACGATTCGGGTCCCCCTTCTCTCCACCATTGGCAGATCTAGAATACATTTTGATGATTCACGCTTTAATATTTCATTGGTTACGGCTACCAGTACGCATATCCAATCAGAAGACGTTTTACACGGAGCACATATTATCGACGAAATGTAAACAAAGATGGCACCGGAATGCTCTCATATGACAACGATTTGCCACTTCCCGTTTTGGTTCCAATGAAAACATCTTTCCCGTCTGCGAAAGCTTTGAAACTTTCACTTGGTTGACAGTAAGTGTTTCCAAATTAAATTTATCACAAATAAGTTTTTCTTCACTGGGCGCTGCCATTTTCAACTCTCCAACATACGTATAACAAAACGATTCTGATTGGCTGGCGAAGACGACTTTCTAAGGGGCGCAACTTCGATTAACCACCAGGTGGCATTGTGCGCGAATTTCAAAATGTATTCTAGATCCGCCAAGGGTGGAGAGAAGGGGGACCCGAATCGTAACCCTTGGCTAGCGAAGATGGGTATCATTAGACCCTGGTATACATAGCTTTTGTCAACTTCTTTTACATACAGTTTGATCCTATGGTACCACAGGTTCTATGATACTGTGAATTCATGTGCTATTTCAACCAATTTTTGCCACCATATTTTAGGACTCTGAAATACATAGTTTTTGTCAATTTACTGTATACTTGTACTGTGAAAAACTTTTGTATTCACAGGGAACCAGTTTATTTGGTTTTGTGTGCTCACTTTAATCGACTATGAATTGCGGGAAAAATTACCATTGAAAACGACAGTCGTTAGAATTTTACTACTATTCATATTTTTACAATTTTTTTTTTATTTCAGTGGCAGGTCCAACCACAACATATGCCCCTGTACTAGGTATGAATATTTATCTCTTGATTTCAACACAAACATTATTGTGATAGAGCTTTAATGATTGTTTACATTCTAATATGACGTCTATAAAACAGCACACATGATAATACTCAACAACTCTATATTTAGCACAAGTGCAGAACACAACAAATCTGGCTGTTCCAATGTGACTCCCGCTGTGAAATTACAGTGACGACCGAGTGTAAACAAACAAAACACCGGCATATAGCGTATTTTTAAAGTCCTTAAAATAAAAATTCCTCCTCAGTTATAAATAAATATTCTGTAACTAAGTTTTTTTTTATCATTTGTTTTGAAAATTTACATTTGGGGATCCCCAGTACGCACACATACATTCCATTGATATGTGTCTCCCATGAATAACAAAATGCACTATGCCACTAACCTTGTTCTCCTACGTATACATTGATAACTAGACGGTGATGTAATTAAGTTACTGATATTTTCCAATTTGATGGCATTTTGAATTTTGCCACTCAAACAAGTAAAATGCTCACAAAATCGTGAAATAAATCAGTAACCAGCTTGTGTCAATCAGCGTCCCTTGTAAACAACGTCACAGGATGACGATATATTACAAAAGTCAAAGTCGATAGATGGTTGTCTTAAGTATTTTTTCAGGAATTTTTTATTATGTCAACAATACAAGCTTTTTTATTTCATATCTAACAATAATTGTCGATTATTTTAAAACAACTGTTCAAGTGTTCGATATTATGTTTGACAACTCCGCTCCGCCATCTTGTTAGCGCCCGAAATGATGAACGAATGAACTCTGACTTTTTTTTAAATATTTTTACGCAGGAATTGTTCAATCGAATCTATGTTGGAAAATACCCAATAAATATGTTTTTCATGTTAACATCCATATCTTTGTTTTAAAATATCTCGTTCAAATACAAATAATTCAAAATCAATTCAAAATTTTCGAAGGAGGTAAATGGAACAGCCACCAAATGCTGTGTGTATACAGTTCACGAATGGTTAAAAATGACCGTCTTTGTCCTATTAGAATCGAAATAATTCATGGCAGGCATAGAGTTGTGCAAATTTACACATGGGCTGGGCCTTTATATTCTTAGATTTTACCCCTCGCTATCACTCAGGGTAAAATTCGAATATAAAGGTCCAGCCCATGTGTAAATTTGCACAACTCTATGCCTGCCATGAATTATTTCTTAATTTAAATATGGGGCCGTGGTGGCCATGATCGCATGGTAGTTGGATTTACAACTACCTATGCAATCAGTGCCTATCACCACTGATATTTTGAGTTTGAATCTCGATCAGGGCGAGGTGTACAACATTATGTGATAAAGTTTGTCAGTGACTTGCTTGATTTACTCCAGGTACTCCGGATTCCTCCACCAATAAAACTGACTGCCACGATATAACTGAAATATTGTTTAAAGAAGCGTTAAGCACCATCAAACAAACAAACAAACATACATTTAAATATTATGTTTCAAGAAGACTTGATTTATATATGCCAAATTTTTTTGATCGTAATATTCTAAGATGTTGTAATAAAAACCTGATCACTAACAATGCAGAATTCAACATGTTTAATAAAAAATTACAAATACAGTAGTATTTTACTTTCTCAGTTTAATACAAAATTACAAATACAGTAGTATTTTACTTTCTCAGTTTAATACAAAATTACAAATACAGTAGTATTTTACTTTCTCAGTTTAATACAAAATTACAAATACAGTAGTATTTTACTTTCTCAGTTTAATAAAAAATTACAAATACAGTAGTATTTTACTTTCTCAGTTTAATAAAAAATTACAAATACAGTAGTATTTTACTTTCTTAATGAATCTGAAATCTGAGCTGATTAAAGGGGTGGCTTTGATGAGAGTGGCCTTATAAAGGGAGACAACTGTATCTGTCTAATTTTTTTTAAATTCTTATACAGGTGAATACTCTGTAAGAGTTGTTCTAACAATTGAAATGACTGTTACATTCAACCTGACCAATCCAAATACACAGAATTATACAATTTTGTTCAACGAAACCAGTATTGCTGTAAGTTCATATATATTTAATTAGAAAAATAATGATTTTATAAATGTTGTATCACTGTGTTACTGGAACATACTGTTAGTACTGTTGTCAACGTATACTTGTTCCTATGGGTAATTTATTGATGATTGATTTTTGGTGTTTAATGCCACTTTCAGCAATAATTCAGATATTTCCTGGCGACCAGTTTCAGTGGTTGAAGAAGCCGGAGTACTCGGGAGAGAACCACCAACCATGGGCAAGCAACTGGTAAACTTTATCACTTGCGGCTGCGAGTTGAGTGCACCCTTTTTTAGCTTACCTTGCCAAAGGCAATGTGAGCTTTTGCCATCACTTGGCGTCCGTCGTCTGTCATCCGTTGTCTGTCGTCCGTTAATTTTTCACATTTGAATCTTCTCCTCTGAAACCTCTCAGCCAAATGAACTGAAACTTAGTAGGAAGCATCTATGGAAGGTCCTCTCTAAATATTGCTCATGTTGTCCCAATCTATTAGCAAATATGGCCACCACAGGCAATTCTTGTTTCTGATTGGTTGATTTTTAAAAATATTCTCCTCCGAAACCGCTTGGCCAAATGAACCGATACTTGGTAGGAAGCATCTATGGAAGGTCCTCTATAAAGATTGCTCATTTCCAGGGTTCTCAAAATGTGCTGGCAACCGGCGATTTCGTCGGCTGCTTCTGTTTGAGCCCCATCTACAAATTTGTCAAAAATAAAAATAGAAGTTGGTAAAACTGAAATGTTATCAAGATATTTACTTTTTTCTCGTTCTCTGTT
The DNA here is from genome assembly GCA_963680875.1 of Bathymodiolus brooksi. Lineage (NCBI taxonomy): Eukaryota > Metazoa > Mollusca > Bivalvia > Mytilida > Modiolidae > Bathymodiolus > Bathymodiolus brooksi. The sequence continues at coordinate 111,303,207 of OY804584.1, forward strand.
ATAATTTCATTCCACGTTAGAAAACAACAGATCGCTCTTGATCTTTTTGAACCGTCTTTTTGAACCAGTGCAACCTATAACCGCAAAACGTTTTGTTGATCGCGGATTTTGATTCGGAGTCATCCCGAAATTGGTATGTATTAGAAATTACCGATTTCCAGTAATGAATAAAAAACCATGATGCTTGAGCACTGTAGCTTTTCCCAGTGTTGCTTCATAAACATTCATATTGAACCTGCTTGTACAGCATTAATATATAGGCTACATATGAATTAGAAAAGAAACAGACGTTGTTACGAAAGAACAATTTATAATCACTCGGTGAAAGACGTGATGGGTTTGATGTGTCTTGTGCCTGAACTGAGGAGCTCTTGCTCACACTTATTATACCCCCCGCAAACAAAGTTTGGGGGGGTATTTAGGAATCACCCATCCGTCCGTCCTTCCATCCGTCTGTCCGTCCGTCCATGTACCTTGTAAGCGCAACTCCTCCTAAACGGCTTATTGGATTTTTATGAAACTTTACACATTTGTAGTACACTACCTGCAGATGTGCATGAAGGAATATGGTTGCTGTCCAAAGTTTAAAAGGGGAGATAATTTAACTTATACTTTCACGAAAAAGGGGGGGGGGGCATGTACCTTGTAAGCACAACTCCTACTAAACGGCTTATTGAATTTTTATGAAACTTTACACAGTTGTAGTACACAACCTGCAGATGTGCATGAAGGAATACAGTGGCTGTCTAAAATTTAGAAGGGGAGATAATTTAGCTTATACTTTCACGAAAAGGTGGGTCTTGTACCTTGTAAGCGCAACTCCTCCTAAGCGGCTTATTGGATTTTTATGAAACTTTGCACAGTTGTAGTACACTACCTGCAGATGTGCATGAAGAAATATTATCGCTGTCCAAAATTTGGAAGGGGAGATAATTGAACTTGTACTTTCACGAAAAGAAGGAGGGCATGTACCTTGTAAGTGCAACTCCTCCTAAGCAACTTATTGGATTTTTATGAAACTTTACACATTTGTAGTACACTACCTGCAGATGTGCATGAAGGAATATGGTTGCTGTCCCAAATTTAAACGGGGAGATAATTCAACTTATACTTTCACGAAAAGAGGGGGCATGTACCTTGTAAGCGCAACTCCTACTAAACCGCTTATTGAATTTTTATGAAACTTTACACAGTCGTAGTACACAACATGCAGATGTGCAAGAATGAATACTGTTGCTGTCTAAAATTTAGAAGGGGAGATAATATAACTTATACTTTCACGAAAAGGGGGGTCGTGTACCTTGTAAGCACAACTCCTCCTAAACGGCTAATTGGATTTTTGTGAAACTACCTGCAGATGTGCATGAAGAAATATTGTCGCTGTCCAAAATTTGGAAGGGGAGATAATTGAACTTGTACCTTCACGAAAAGAAGGAGGGCATGTACCTTGTAAGTGCAACTCCTCCTAAGCAACTTATTGGATTTTTATGAAACTTTACACATTTGTAGTACACTACCTGCAGATGTGCATGAAGGAATATGGTTGCTGTCCCAAATTTAAACGGGGAGATAATTCAACTTATACTTTCACGAAAAGGGGGGGCATGTACCTTGTAAGCGCAACTCCTACTAAACCGCTTATTGAATTTTTATGAAACTTTACACAGTTGTAGTACACAACATGCAGATGTGTATGAATGAATACTGTTGCTGTCTAAAATTTAGAAGGGGAGATAATATAATTTATACTTTCACGAAAAGGGGGGTCGTGTACCTTGTAAGCACAACTCCTCCTAAACGGCTAATTGGATTTTTGTGAAACTACCTGCAGATGTGCATGAAGAAATATGGTCGCTGTACAAAATTTGGAAGGGGAGATAATTGAACTTGTACTTTCACGAAAAGAAGGAGGGCATGTACCTTGTAAGCGCAACTCCTCCTAAACAGCTTATTGGATTTTTATGAAACTTTACACAGTTGTAGTACACTATCTGCAGATGTGCATGAAGGAATATGGTTGCTGTCCCAAATTTTGAAGGGGAGATAATTCAACTTATACTCTGAAATACGTTCTGTATGGAGAGATGGGCTTGTAAGCGCAACTCCTCCTAAACGGTTCTTTTTTCATAGGCAACTTGCTAATATACCTGTATTCCAAAGTTTGAACATCATAGTATTGCAAGCGGGGGGTATCACTCAGTGAGATCACTCACAGTTCTAGTTTTTACAGTTTTACTGACTTTTACTATATATCGTGGTGGATACTGTGATACCGATATATATATTTTATATGTGATATTTTATGGTGGAGGTGATTCAGTGATATAACTTTGCGTGTGATTTCACCTTTTACTCCTAACGGAGGTGTGCCTATATTGGCAGAATATGATTACAGATTACAGATTACAGATGCCAAGATGTTATCCTAACATCTACAGGCGTATTCAGTGTTTGCCATGGCATTGTCAGTCAGTTCTAATTTTGTGGCATTTTGACTGCAGCTTGGATTTCTTCAATTTCTCTTTGAGAGGAACAAAAATTCACTCTAAAAAATCTGCATTTTTGAGACCAATTAAAAGCTTCATTTTCCTCAAATATATGCCCAGATTGCATCTCCTGCCATCTAGAATTTTTTAATTTTCCGGACCCCCTGCCTACCAAGAGGGGGAACAACCCCCTCTCACGCCTATGATATTCTTTTTAGCTCACCTTGCCAAAAGCAATGTGGGCTTTTGGCATCACTTGGCGTCCGTCTTTTGTTGTCTGTCATCTGTTAACTTTTCACATTTGAATCGTCTCCTCTTAAAAACATCAGCCAAATGAACTGAAACTTAGTAGGAAGCATATATGGAAGGTCCTCTCTAAAGTGTGCACATTTTGTTGTGATCCATTACCAAACATGGCCCTCCACAGGCAATTCTTGTTTCTGATTGGCCAATTTTTAAGAATCTTCTCCTCTGAAACCGCTTGGCCAAATTTACCGAAACAAGGCAGTAAACATCTATGGAATGTCCTCTATAAAGATTGCTCATTTCAGCCTGATCGGTTGACAAACATGGCCACCACAGGCAATTCTTGTTTCTGATTGGTCGATATCTAAAAAATCTTCTCTTCTGAAACTGCCTAGCCAAATGTACCGAAACATGGTAGGAAGCATCTACATGTATGGAAGGTTGTGTATTAAGTTTCCTCAAAGCAGAATGAAAAGTGAGCGACACATGCTCACTGCACTGAGCCTCTAATTGAATTTATTGAAAACAACTCCATAATATATTAAATATTCTATTCTGTTAATTCAGTCAGAAAAAAATATTGTAATATGTCTTCCAGTCAAAGCAAATACCATATTTGTGGTGTAATGGTTAGTGTGCTCCCTTCGTGTGTGATAGATCATGTGTTGAAGACCTGGTCGTATGGTGTAATGGTTAGTGTGCTCCCTTCGTGTGTGATAGATCATGTGTTGAAGACCTGGTCGTGTGGAACCAAAGACAGTTAAGTTGGTACTTGCTGCTTCTCTGCTAAGCACACAACATTAATGAGAAAGAGGAAAGACTGGTTGGCTTGGAATCAGGATAATGTGTCCAAGTGTGGTGAAATGTCTACCTGTACACTGTTGTTTCACTGTAAAAATGTTGGTTTATTACAAAGCAAATATCTTTTATCATCTCGTAGAATGTTACTTGACCTCACAATGATATAGAGCTGAAGAATTGCTTATTTAGCATTAAATAACAATCACTCACTCATTTCCCTGTTGTAAGGACCTGTTATACGTCAGTGTGGACTATACACAATAAATTACTGTTTTAAGTGAAAAATAAGAGTTTGAAGATACCAAAAGGTAATCAGAATCTGTAAATTGAAGAAGGACAGACACACAAGGGACAAAAGAAAAAGGACAAAAGGAGAAACAACGATCATCTACAAAACATTACACATATAACTAAATATTGAATAGCATGACCACTAAAAACTGGGGGTGAACTTACACGAATAGTATCTTTGACTTATTAATCTTATTTTGTTGAAACCGCATCGGTGGTGTAATGATTAGCATGTTCACTTCGAGTGCGGTAGATTGTGGGTTCGAGCCCCGATCCGGTCAAACCAAAAACTATGAAATTGGTATTTGTTGCTTCTCTGCTAAGCATGCATCATAAAGGAGAAAGAGCTGGTTGGCTCGGAATCAGGATAATATGTCCGAGTGGGGCGACATGTCTACCGCAGACTATTGCTTCAGTGAGCTAGCACTATGAAAATCCAACTAAACGTGTTGGTCTAGTACAATGCGGACCTCATCATCATCTCATTGATAATTAACTAACTTGTTCTTGCCATGATATAGCTGAAAATTACTGAGTTGGCATAAAACAGCAGTCACTCACAATTACTCACTTATTTTGTTGTTGTATTTTTATTGTAGCTAACAAAGTACTATTCAAGCCAAGTATCTCTTCAATCAATTTTCATCAAGGTCATTCTGTACAGTATAAAGTAAGTTTATATTCAATCAGTGATAAAGACGCAGATATCAAATAGGAAAAGAAACTATAGCAACCTCCTAGTACACATGAACTCTTGTTTCAGTGAGCTATCAGTATAAAAATCAAAGTGGACATCATCATAAAAATCTGACGAAGTGTGTTCATCTTGTTCAAAGTGGACATCATCATCATCTCATCAATATGTAACTTGTTTTCAACGTAATATTGCTAAAGCATTGCTCTCTTGGTGTTAAACAACAATCTCTTAATCACAAGACCATATATGGACTTGATACAGAGGCTGTGGTGGTCGTGATCGTATGGTAGTTAGATTTACAATTACCTGTGCAATCAGTGCCTATCACCACTACCGTTGTGAGTTTGAGCCCCGTTCATGGGAAGGCGTGCTCGATACAACATTATGTGATCAAGTTTGTCAGTGATTTGTGACAGGTCAATGGTTTTCTCCGGGTACTCCGGTTTCCTCCACCAATAAAACTGACCGCAGCGACATAACTGAAATATTGTTGAAAGTGGTGTTAAACACCACAAACCAAACCAAACCTATGACCTTGATACAATCAGGAGAGCCAACAGTATACAGATATTTTTCTATGTACTTTTTGTCATTCTTATTATAGGGTTGGAAGTTTGATTGCCGACCATACTGTTGTGTCTAACCAGACTAATTCTCAACATAATGTTATAGCTGCCGCTAATAAATTAGTAAACAGTGGTGCTACAGTAACGATTCTAGGAACTTCTTATGTAGCTACATCCGCCTCTATAGCAAGTGACGGAAAAACAGGTAATTTGTTGTGATATTGGACACACTGTATTTGTGGTAGATGATCGTAATGTGACATTGCGATGTCTGATGTGGTGTCACTCTTACTTCCTTGAAAACGTCTCAATGATAATTATTATAACTGATCAGACTAATTCTCAACATAATGTTATAGCTGCTGCTGATAAATTAGTAAAGAGTGGTGCTAATGTAACGATTCTAGGAACTTCTTATGTAGTTACATCCGCCTCTATAACAAATGATGGAAAAACAGGTAAGTTGTTGTGATATTGGACACACTGTATTTGCGGTATGACTGATCAGAATACTTAAACTGACTGTTTCAAGTGTAATCTTAGTGATATTTTTATTTTCCAATATATATTTTATTCAAATCAATTGTTTTACAATTACCTAAGCAGCCCAAGCTAGCTTAACTTATGGGTGCTTCTTAGTTACAAAGCTCATTTGTCCAGTTGGGAGCACATGAGGCAACAAAATACTCCCTTTTCTACAATTTGACTTACAACTACAATGATTTATTTGTTCATACATGTAGTTTCAAGGTCATTTAAATAAATATATATTCTATATATTCATATTTTAACCTAAAAGTGGTCGTTGTGGCCATGATCGTATTGTAGTTGGATTTACAACTACCTATGCAATCTGCCCATCACCACTGATGTTGTGAGTTCGAATCTTGATCAGGGCGAGGTGTACAACATGATGTGATAAAGTTTGTCAGTGACTTGTGACAAGTCAGTGGTTTTCTCCAGGTCCTCCATCAATTAAACTGACCTCCACGATATAACTGAAATATTGTTGAAAGTGGTGTTAAACACCATCAAGCAAACAAACAATATATATTCATATTTATTGGCTAAATATTGTTTTCTTTTATCCAACAAATTCAAAAAAAAAATTAATGTGATTCTAACAAGTATAGTATAAATGTGGTTTTTTTTTTGTAGCTGTTGTTACCAACTCAACTACACCATGTAGTTCCTTTAATCAAGTAGTCACCTGTCCAACAAACCAAGGATGTGCTATAAATAGTACCAATAATGTCCCATATTGTGCGTAAGTAATCATTAAAATTTTTGTGAATATTTTTTAATGTTGGCTCGGTCATGATTCCTAGATTTCTGGCAAATTCCTCAATAGACCATTTACACATTTCTGTCTCGATTCTAACATTGCTCGTTTTTCAGATTTTTCATGGGAGTTACTTCCCTTTAATGCTGACAAACGTGTCAATTTCCTGCAAAGTTCAATGAAAATAATAAATATTTTTCCAATATTCTGTATAAAATTTAAATGTTGTAACAACTTGTGAATTTTTTATTTGATATGAAATTATCCTATGATTTTCTACAATGTCCAAATATCTATCAATTTTATGAAAATTATGATGAAAATCTTTGTCGTTTCCATTACTCTTGCTTGGAACGGTAACCATTTCATCCTCCACAAGGAAAATAACTCATAATAAAAAATGTCAAAAAAACAGAATTTTAGAATCAAATCTGAATGTGTAAATAGTTTAATAGATTGTATGATTTCTGGTAAATTATTAAATCAGAATTATTAGATTTCTGGTAAATTATTAAATCAGAGTTATGAGATTTCTGGTAAATTATTAAATCAGAGTTGTGAGATTTCTGGTAAATTATTAAATCAGAGTTATGAGATTCTGGTAAATTATTAAATCAGAGTTATGAGATTTCTGGTAAATTACTAAATCAGAGTCATGAGATTTCGGGTAAATTATTAAATCAGAGTTGTGAGATTTCTGGTAAATTACTAAATCAGATTTATGAGATTTCTGGAGAACTAATCAATCAGCACAACAAGATATCTGGCTTTGAGAATCAGGCCAAAATGGCCAACATTGCTGAACAATCTTTAATATCATAACTTCTACAATTTAGCAGAAATTAGCAAATTATAAAAATCTTATTGAGCATTTTTAATCAAGACATTTCTTTTTTACATTTTGTTTGAACAATTATGCAGAATAATGATATATCAATATCTGAAACAACACAACAAAATTGAACCAAACTTGGTAAAGATGGCATTTGTTTGGTTCTTGTTTAATGTACTATTTGACAGCCTACACCAGTCTTTCAACAAGGATGTAATAAATAAAATTAGAATCCATCAGGAACCTATATGAATACCAAGTCATCTATCATCTACATGTATTATATTTTTTTTTATTTTTTCTTTCAGGCCATTGCAAAGTACTGGTACGTATTATATTAATTGTGATTCATTCAAAAAATTGGTTTAGGTTTTTGATGTTTAACGCCACTTTCAACAATATTTCAGTTATATTGTGGCAGTCAGTTTTATTGGTGGAGGAAACCGGAGGACCCAGAGAAAACCACCGACCTGTCACAAGTTATTGACACTTTATCACATAATGCTGTATCAAGTACACCTCACCTGAGTGGTATTCGAACTCACAATGTTAGTGGTGATAGGAACTGATTCCGCAGGTAGTTCGAATGCCAACTACTATTCGACCACGACGGCCCCATATATTTCCTGATTTTCAGTTGACTGACTGAAAATATTCTCAAGGGAATAATTGTGGGAATTTGTCCTTAATACAGTAATGATATTAATGTAGTGAGTAAGAGAGAGTAGCAACACATACTAATGTTATAGTCTTTGGTTTGACCTTGACCTGACTAGAATTGAAAATCATGATCTACTGCACTGAAGGCAAGCACTTTAACCATTATAAAAGCTTTTATAGTCTTTGTTTTGACCTGACTAGAATTCATTAATAGGAAAAAAAACTTCAATATTTAAATGACCCATTTAAAGGTTGATGTGGCAACATTTTTATCTTACAGGCAGAACAATAGGGAAAGAATTTATTTTGATTATTTTCATCACCTTTTTTCTCTTATTTCAACATTGTTAGAAATACATGTAAAAAAACCATTAAGAAACTTAAGAAGATAATTATAATACAGAGGTTTACATGTATAGAATAAGGAGAATCGACCATTTACACATTTCCTACATTGATTTTAAAATCATACATTTTACTGGAGTTATTTCCCTTTAATGTGGACAAAGGGCACCCTTTCATACACAGTTCAATGAAAATAACATATATTTCCCCCTATATTCTGTTGTAACAACTTGTGGATTTTCTATTTGCTATGAAATTATCCTTTCATTTTTTACAAGGTTCAATATTTACAAATTACAAGACAATTATATTCAAATTTGTTGTCCTTTTCTTTACTCATGCTAGATCAGATTCCATTTTGCCAGTTGTAAGGGAAGTAACTGGGTATAAAAACGTATAACTTAAGAATTAAATCAGCAATGGGAAAAAGATCTGTTGTGTTTAAATATCATATAGTTTTGAACATCATGTCAAGATAATCTCATATTTTGAACTGAAGTAAAATGTCCTGATATTCATATTTCATCTTTAACTCATCAGATCCAAAGGGTCATGATGCCACGATATAGCTGAAATACTGATAAAGTTGACATTAAACACCAATCAATCAGTCAAGTGAACGTTTCATCAATCATATTTTTTATATATTTTAAATCATGTCTACAGTAATACAGTGGAACTTGTGCAATCCGACACCTGAGTTTTCCGACATCCTGTGACATCTGACAAAAATTTATGGTCCCAAAGTATTTCCGTTACCTAAAATGAAAGCTGAGTATTCCGACATCCTCTACAATCCGACACATTTCCTTGGTATCTTGGGGTGTCGGATAATACAGGTTCCACTGTATATGATATCCATTAGATCACAAACTATATTTCACACTCTTTTCTATAAATAGTAGTTTAATTTAGATTAAACATATTTATTTGTCATAAACAAGACAAAGGGATCGGGCACAAATTATACACCTGAACCTTAATATAAGTGTCAATCATATCTCATGGAAGGGGTACCTAATTAGAAACTTACCTCCGAAAATCAGCATACATTTAATGGCATATAAAAAAAATCGTCAGCTTGAAGATGTCAACCCTTAAAAATCCTACTTTCATTTTTGATTGAACACAAATCCAGGTTGTTATTTTCCAATGCAAGCATTTTTTTTATTTAAGACCACAAGGTCATCAAATATTGGCTTAAAATGATCCTTAAATCTTTAGGTTTATGCTGACATTCAGTATTTCACAGTATCTACTAGGGTTTATTTTTTATCTAACCGTGTAGAGATTCGTTTTGTATTTTACCCATAATACATTATCATACTTCCTTTTGACTGGTTCCCAGATTTAGTTGTATTACACCATATGCACATATACAATCAAACCTGCCCATGCAGTCACCTCTATTAAGTAGTCACCTGTATTTAAAGGTCACATTTTTTTTGCCCTGTCATAGAACATTTCAAATGAATTTAACCTCTTTTAAGAGGTCACCTGTCTTATAAGGGCACTTTTTTTTGTCCCAAATGTGACCTCTTAATACAGGTTGGACTGTATATCTTATTATTTATTTACCTATATGTATGTAATGTGTAGTATCTATATTATTTATCAAACTTGATTTACATACAATCAGATCCTATTGTACTGAGACTTCTATGATCCTGTGTATTCATGTGCTATTTCAAACAATTTTTGCCACCATTTTTAAAATTTAACTACCATGGTATAATAGGACCCTGAAATACATATTCTTTGTCAATTTACTGTATCCTTGTACTGTGAAATACTTTTTTGTTCGCAGGGAACCAGTTTAAGTGGTTTTTGGGCTCACATTAATCCAATATGAATTGTGGGGAAAATTACTGTTGAAAACGACAGTCGTTAAGTATACTCTTAATATATTCATATTTTTACAATTTTTATTTTTAATTTCAGTGGCAGTTCCAACTACAACATATGCCCCTGCACAAGGTATGAATATTTATCTCTTGAATTCAGCACAAACATTAATGTGATAGAGCTTTAATGATTTTTTACATTTGAATATTGGACTGTCGTGGCCGTTATCGTATGGTAGTTGGATTTACAACTACCTATGCAATCAGTGCCTATCACTACTGATATTTTGAGTTTGAATCTCGATCAGGGCGAGGTGTACAACATTATGTGAATTCAAAATCATGATCTAGTATTCTACCGCACTGAAGGCGAGCACTTTAACCATTACAGAAACGATGTGGTTGAATTATTAATAGAATAAATTTTATTACTTAATAGAGGTGGTCACTAAAGCAGATTATTACTTAATAGAGGTGGTCACTAAAGCAGGTTATTACTTAATAGAGGTGGTCACTAAAGCAGATTATTACTTAATAGAGGTGGTCACTAAAGCAGGTTATTACTTAATAGAGGTGGTCACTAAAGCAGATTATTACTTAATAGAGGTGGTCACTAAAGCAGGTTATTACTTAATAGAGGTGGTCACTAAAGCAGGTTATTACTTAATAGAGGTGGTCACTAAAGCAGGTTATTACTTAATAGAGGTGGTCACTAAAGCAGGTTATTACTTAATAGAGGTGGTCACTAAAGCAGAGTATTACTTAATAGAGGTGGTCACTAAAGCAGGTTATTACTTAATAGAGGTGGTCACTAAAGCAGATTATTACTTAATAGAGGTGGTCACTAAAGCAGGTTATTACTTAATAGAGGTGGTCACTAAAGCAGGTTATTACTTAATAGAGGTGGTCACTAAAGCAGATTATTACTTAATAGAGGTGGTCACTAAAGCAGGTTATTACTTAATAGAGGTGGTCACTAAAGCAGGTTATTACTTAATAGAGGTGGTCACTAAAGCAGGTTATTACTTAATAGAGGTGGTCACTAAAGCAGATTATTACTTAATAGAGGTGGTCACTAAAGCAGGTTATTACTTAATAGAGGTGGTCACTAAAGCAGGTTATTACTTAATAGAGGTGGTCACTAAAGCAGGTTATTACTTAATAGAGGTGGTCACTAAAGCAGGTTATTACTTAATAGAGGTGGTCACTAAAGCAGGTTATTACTTAATAGAGATGGTCACTAAAGCAGGTTATTACTTAATAGAGGTGGTCACTAAAGCAGGTTATTACTTAATAGAGGTGGTCACTAAAGCAGGTTATTACTTAATAGATGTGGTCACTAAAGCAGGTTATTACTTAATAGAGGTGGTCACTAAAGCAGATTATTACTTAATAGAGGTGGTCACTAAAGCAGGTTATTACTTAATAGAGGTGGTCACTAAAGCAGATTATTACTTAATAGAGGTGGTCACTAAAGCAGGTTATTACTTAATAGAGGTGGACACTAAAGCAGATTATTACTTAATAGAGGTGGTCACTAAAGCAGATTATTACTTAATAGAGGTGGTCACTAAAGCAGGTTATTACTTAATAGAGGTGGTCACTAAAGCAGATTATTACTTAATAGAGGTGGTCACTAAAGCAGGTTATTACTTAATAGAGGTGGTCACTAAAGCAGATTATTACTTAATAGAGGTGGTCACTAAAGCAGATTATTACTTAATAGAGGTGGTCACTAAAGCAGATTATTACTTAATAGAGGTGGTCACTAAAGCAGATTATTACTTAATAGAGGTGGTCACTAAAGCAGGTTATTACTTAATAGAGGTGGTCACTAAAGCAGGTTATTACTTAATAGAGGTGGTCACTAAAGCAGGTTATTACTTAATAGAGGTGGTCACTAAAGCAGGTTATTACTTAATAGAGGTGGTCACTAAAGCAGGTTATTACTTAATAGAGGTGGTCACTAAAGCAGGTTATTACTTAATAGAGGTGGTCACTAAAGCAGGTTATTACTTAATAGAGGTGGTCACTAAAGCAGGTTATTACTTAATAGATGTGGTCACTAAAGCAGGTTATTACTTAATAGAGGTGGTCACTAAAGCAGATTATTACTTAATAGAGGTGGTCACTAAAGCAGGTTATTACTTAATAGAGGTGGTCACTAAAGCAGATTATTACTTAATAGAGGTGGTCACTAAAGCAGGTTATTACTTAATAGAGGTGGTCACTAAAGCAGATTATTACTTAATAGAGGTGGTCACTAAAGCAGATTATTACTTAATAGAGGTGGTCACTAAAGCAGGTTATTACTTAATAGAGGTGGTCACTAAAGCAGATTATTACTTAATAGAGGTGGTCACTAAAGCAGATTATTACTTAATAGAGGTGGTCACTAAAGCAGATTATTACTTAATAGAGGTGGTCACTAAAGCAGGTTATTACTTAATAGAGGTGGTCACTAAAGCAGATTATTACTTAATAGAGGTGGTCACTAAAGCAGATTATTACTTAATAGAGGTGGTCACTAAAGCAGGTTATTACTTAATAGAGGTGGTCACTAAAGCAGGTTATTACTTAATAGAGGTGGTCACTAAAGCAGGTTATTACTTAATAGAGGTGGTCACTAAAGCAGGTTATTACTTAATAGAGGTGGTCACTAAAGCAGGTTTTACTGATTGTTGGTCTTGGTGTTATCTTTAACAAATAGTTCATGGCACTAAGGACCATATGGCAGTTTATGGATTGGGATGTCACCCACAAAATATTATATGGACTATTTGTTATATTATACTCAATAAATGCAAATCTGTCAGACGACATATATTTGTTATTGTATATCTAAGACAAAAAACGAGTTTGGGCAAAATCTGGAAGAAAACATTATATTGATCGAGCCCGGTCAATATACTAAAATATTGACCGGCTGTGCTAACAAAGACAAATAGGGAAAATAAAAACGTAAAATATAATACCATTATTTATATTTTTTCCGTTGTATATAATTTTGAGTTGATCGTCGGTCTTGACGTTGGTATACCATTATTTATAATTTTTTCGTTGTAGATAATTTTGAGCTTATCGTCGGTCTTGGCGTTGGTATACCATTATTCTTCATCATCGTAGGATTAATCATTGTATTATGTGTGTACAACAACAAACGTAAGAAGAGTAAAGACATGAAGGATGACATAGATAGGTAAGTTTATGGTCCAGTAAATCTAACCTAATAGATATGTCAGTTTATGGTCCAGTGATTTTTGCACTGTTATTGTTATCACTAGGTATATACCTCTGTTGGTCTATTACTTCTCCAGGGCATCACCAGGCCAGTAGTCAGAGACTCAGTACTGACATGGCTTATAAGATATATCTATTATAGGAATTTATAATTCTTAAATAACATAACTAAGGTTTATCCGCCTCAGTCATAGGTAAACTTAAAAGTCTTGTTAGCACTAAATGTCATGCCTACATTTTTTAAAGGTAAGTTTGTGGGTTAGAAAAATAATCCAATAATCAAAAGCATTTGTTGTTTTTTTGTTTTTTTTAACAGGCATTTATTCATCATTACCTGTTGACAATTCACTTTTGTTTGTCCAGGTTCAACCTGTTTTACAACAAAAGATAACATGAACAGGGTCAGATATGTAACTTATACAACAAAAGATAACATGAACAGGGTCAGACATGTAACTTACACAATAAAAGATAACATGAACAGGGTCAGACATGTAACTTATACAACAAAAGATAACATGAACAGGATTAGACATGTAACTTACACAATAAAAAATAACATGCACAGGGTCAGACATGTAACTTACACAATAAAAGATAACATGAACAGGATCAGATATGTAACTTATACAACAAAAGATAACATGAACAGGGTCAGATATGTAACTTATACAACAAAAGATAACATGAACAGGGTCAGACATGTAACTTACACAATAAAAGATAACATGAACAGGGTCAGACATGTAACTTATACAACAAAAGATAACATGCACAGGGTCAGACATGTAACTTACACAATAAAAGATAACATGAACAGGGTCAGACATGTAACTTACACAACAAAAGATAACATGAACAGGATCAGACATGTAACTTACACAATAAAAGATAACATGAACAGGATCAGATATGTAACTTATACAACAAAAGATAACATGAACAGGGTCAGACTTGTAATTTACACAATAAAAGATAACATGAACAGGATCAGACATGTAACTTACACAACAAGAGATAACATGAACAGGGTCAGATATGTAACTTACACAATAAAAGATAACATGAACAGGGTCAGACATGTAACTTACACAATAAAAGATAACATGAACAGGGTAAGACATGTAACTTATACAACAAAAGATAAAATGCACAGGGTCAGACATGTAACTTACACAATAAAAGATAACATGAACAGGGTCAGACATGTAACTTACACAACAAAAGATAACATGAACAGGATCAGACATGTAACTTACACAATAAAAGATAACATGCACAGGGTCGGACATGTAACTTACACAATAAAAGATAACATGAACAGGATCAGACATGTAACTTACACAATAAAAGATAACATGAACAGGGTCAGACATGTAACTTACACAACAAAAGATAACATGAACAGGGTCAGACATGTAACTTACACAATAAAAGATAACATGAACAGGGTCAGACACGTAACTTATACAACAAATGATAACATGAACAGGGTCAGACATGTAGCTTACACAACAAAAGATAACATGAACAGGGTCAGACATGTAACTTACACAACAAAAGATAACATGAACAGGGTCAGACATGTAACTTACACAATACAAGATAATATGAACAGGGTCAGACATGTAACTTACACAATAAAAGATAACATGAACAGGGTCAGACATGTAACTTATACAACAAAAGATAACATGAACAGGGTCAGACATGTAACTTATACAACAAAAGATAACATGAACAGGGTCAGACATGTAACTTTTACAACAAAAGATAACATGAACAGGATCAGACATGTAACTTACAACAAAAAATAACATGAACAGGGTCAGACATGTAACTTACACAATAAAAAATAACATGAACAGGGTCAGACATGTAACTTACACAATAAATGATAACATGAACAGGGTCAGACATGTAACTGATACAACAAAAGATAACATGCACAGGGTCAGACATGCAACTTACACAATAAAAGATAACATGAACAGGGTCAGACATGTAACTTACACAACAAGAGATAACATGAACAGGATCAGACATGTAACTTACACAATAAAAGATAACATGCACAGGGACGGACATGTAACTTACACAATAAAAGATAACATGAACAGGGTCAGACATGTAACTTACACAACAAAAGATAACATGAACAGGGTCAGACATGTAACTTACACAATAAAAGATAACATGAACAGGGTCAGACATGTAACTTACACAATAAAAGATAACATGAACAGGGTCAGACATGTAACTTACACAATAAAAGATAACATGAACAGGGTCAGACATGTAACTTATACAACAAATGATAACATGAACAGGGTCAGATATGTAACTTACACAACAAAAGATAACATGAACAGGGTCAGACATGTAACTTACACAATAAAAGATAACATGAACAGGGTCAGACATGTAACTTACACAATAAAAGATAACATGAACAGGGTCAGACATGTAACTTGCACAATAAAAGATAACATGAACAGGGTCAGACATGTAACTTATACAACAAAAGATAACATGAACAGGGTCAGACATGTAACTTTTACAACAAAAGATAACATGAACAGGATCAGACATGTAACTTACAACAAAAAATAACATGAACAGGGTCAGACATGTAACTTACACAATAAAAGATAACATGAACAGGGTCAGATATGTAACTTTCACAACAAGAGATACCATGAACAGGGTCAGACATGTAACTTACACAACAAAAGATAACATGAACAGGGTCAGACATGTAACTTACACAATAAAAGATAACATGAACAGGGTCAGACATGTAACTTACACAATAAAAGATAACATGAACAGGGTCAGACATGTAACTTATACAACAAAAGATAACATGCACAGGGTCAGACATGTAACTTACACAATAAAAGATAACATGAACAGGGTCAGACATGTAACTTACACAACAAAAGATAACATGAACAGAATCAGATATGTAACTTACACAATAAAAGATAACATGCACCGGGTCAGACATGTAATTTACACAATAAAATATAACATGAACAGGGTCAGACATGTAACTTACACAACAAAAGATAACATAAACAGGGTCAGACATGTAACTTACACAATAAAAGATAACATGAACAGGGTCAGACATGTAACTTACACAATAAAAGATAACATGAACAGGGTCAGACATGTAACTAACACAATACAAGATAACATGAACAGGGTCAGACACGTATCTTATACAACAAATGATAACATGAACAGGGTCAGACATGTAACTTGCACAACAAAAGATAACATGAACAGGATCAGACATGTAACTTACACAATAAAAGATAACATGAACAGGGTCATACATGTAACTTACACAATAAATGATAACATGAACAGGGTCAGACATGTAACTTATACAACAAAAGATAACATGAACAGGGTCAGACATGTAACTTATACAACAAAAGATAACATGAACAGGATCAGACATGTAAATTACAACAAAAAATAACATGAACAGGGTCAGACATGTAACTTACACAATAAAAGATAACATGAACAGGGTCAGATATGTAACTTACACAACAAGAGATAACATGAACAGGGTCAGACATGTAACTTACACAACAAAAGATAACATGAACAGGGTCAGACATGTAACTTACACAATAAAGATAACATGAACAGGGTCAGACATGTAACTTATACAATAAAAGATAACATGAACAGGGTCAGACATGTAACTTACACAACAAAAGATAACATGAACAGGGTCAGACATGTAACTTATACAATAAAAGATAACATGAACAGGGTCAGACATGTAACTTACACAACAAAAGATAACATGAACAGGGTCAGACATATAACTTATACAACAAACGATAACATGAACAGGGTCAGACATGTACCTTACACAACAAAAGATAACATGAACAGGGTCAGACATGTAACTTACACAATAAAGATAACATGAACAGGGTCAGACATGTAACTTATACAATAAAAGATAACATGAACAGGGTCAGACATGTAACTTATACAACAAAAGATAACATGAACAGGGTCAGACATGTACCTTACACAACAAAAGATAACATGAACAGGGTCAGACATGTAACTTACACAACAAAAGATGACATGAACAGGGTCAGACATGTAACTTACACAACAAAAGATAACATGAACAGGATCAGACATGTAACTTACACAATAAAAGATAACATGAACAGGATCAGATATGTAACTTATACAACAAAAGATAACATGAACAGGGTCAGACTTGTAATTTACACAATAAAAGATAACATGAACAGGATCAGACATGTAACTTACACAACAAGAGATAACATGAACAGGGTCAGATATGTAACTTACACAATAAAAGATAACATGAACAGGGTCAGACATGTAACTTACACAATAAAAGATAACATGAACAGGGTAAGACATGTAACTTATACAACAAAAGATAAAATGCACAGGGTCAGACATGTAACTTACACAATAAAAGATAACATGAACAGGGTCAGACATGTAACTTACACAACAAAAGATAACATGAACAGGATCAGACATGTAACTTACACAATAAAAGATAACATGCACAGGGTCGGACATGTAACTTACACAATAAAAGATAACATGAACAGGATCAGACATGTAACTTACACAATAAAAGATAACATGAACAGGGTCAGACATGTAACTTTTACAACAAAAGATAACATGCACAGGATCAGACATGTAACTTACAACAAAAAATAACATGAACAGGGTCAGACATGTAACTTACACAATAAAAGATAACATGAACAGGGTCAGATATGTAACTTACACAACAAGAGATACCATGAACAGGGTCAGACATGTAACTTACACAACAAAAGATAACATGAACAGGGTCAGACATGTAACTTACACAATAAAAGATAACATGAACAGGGTCAGACATGTAACTTACACAATAAAAGATAACATGAACAGGGTCAGACATGTAACTTATACAACAAAAGATAACATGCACAGGGTCAGACATGTAACTTACACAATAAAAGATAACATGAACAGGGTCAGACATGTAACTTACACGACAAAAGATAACATGAACAGAATCAGACATGTAACTTACACAATAAAAGATAACATGCACCGGGTCAGACATGTAACTTACACAATAAAATATAACATGAACAGGGTCAGACATGTAACTTACACAACAAAAGATAACATAAACAGGGTCAGACATGTAACTTACACAATAAAAGATAACATGAACAGGGTCAGACATGTAACTTACACAATAAAAGATAACATGAACAGGGTCAGACATGTAACTAACACAATACAAGATAACATGAACAGGGTCAGACACGTATCTTATACAACAAATGATAACATGAACAGGGTCAGACATGTAACTTGCACAACAAAAGATAACATGAACAGGGTCAGACATGTAACTTACACAATAAAATCATAACATGAACAGGGTCAGACATGTAACTTACACAACAAAATCATCACATATTTATAAATCATCACACAGAGACACAGGATAAATATACTTATATTAGATATATAAACAATTATGCAAAAAATAGAATTAGTATTCATTCATTATTTATTATTATTAGTCTATATTTCCAATACACCAATCAAGTGCATTCTTAAAATATCATATGTATGTGCTTTAATAGAATGTTTAATCTCTTGTTCTAGAACTCATGTTTACATTCAGGTAAAAAAAAAATTACTTTATGTCTTTTTCAGAACAATGCCAGCAGACCAAGTACTTTTCACTGATGTAATTCCTGGTCGATTTAATAGCTGGAATAAACAGTCAGCTTATCCCTTCAACGATCGATATGATGAGATATCTTTAGACTCAGATAGAGGAGCTTATAATAATGAAAAGTTTAGAGGAAAAGATGCTTATGGTAAATATATAGTTAATTTAAATATTCTAGGAATTCCTTAATTTGAGAAGGGTATTGGGTAATTTGTTAAATTTCGTTTCGGCTAAAAACCTTCTGAAGGTCAAATATTAAACCTTAATGACATCATTAGTCGTCATTAGTCCGTCATTTTCCAAACTGGTAAGATGAAAAAAGTAGTGAAAAAAAATATTCTTCATTAATGCTATTTTATTTTTTGTATTCAGAAAGTTTTTGAATGTAAAATGAAAAAGTTGCCATTTTTGTTGTCATATGAAAATGCTTTATTTTGATTGGATGATTGTTGTTTACTATTTGTTAACAGTTCATTCTTAATCTTGATAACAGGTGAGTATACCTAGCTGTGGGAACTATTCCTGTTTGAAAAGATTTCCCTGGGGCACTATACCTATCATACCTGTTAACCTCTGGGAACTGCTAGGGGGGAGATCTCCCCCCCTACCAACTCTTCTAAGGGGGAGATTTTGTGTATCGCCTTTAAGCGCACAAAATTGTACCTTGTAGTTGCATACATGTGATAGAGTTGCTATGCTACAACTGGAGATTTGTAAATTTTTGGCTGGAGATTTGGTCTCATAACTGGAGATTTTTTATCGACGTATTTGATGCATGTTTTTATTGTTAATTGATGTTTTCTTTTTGTTTGTTTCAGTATTGAACCAACTGCATCCCATTTCAATGTATATTGTTTACATTTCTGTCTCATTAGTAGTGTTTCATATGATGAATGAAGGATAAAAATTGTATTTATAATTTATTCATAATCATAAGGTTATAACAAAGCAATAACAATGAAGACAGAATGCTCTGAACAATAAAGTCATAGAGCACTAAAATTAAAAAGTCACTTTGCTGCTGGTGCGTTGGGTGATAGCATATGTTTTGTCATTTTTGAGGTTTATCAATGCCCTCCTGAGACTTAGTCCTTAAATAATACTTTGATCGGCTTTGGTCCCAAATAAGCCATAACAACTCAATCTGAGATGAATTCATTGCACGTTTGATCGAAATAAGAAGTTTTCCTCGGCATCAAAGGTTGTCCGACTCCTGTTTGCACAACGGTTTATAACTATTTTTAATTGCCGCTATCACACTTCTAATCATCTAAGTGTGTGCCACAAACCCATTTCCTTATCCCCAATTAACTGTCAATAAGTGGATAATGGTTGTATAATCATCAACACCTTAATTAATCTCCATGACCCAATTTACCTGTAAAGGTGTCAAACAGATCAATAACCGGATATCATTTAAACACCTTTACCATTCGTATCTCTCTGCGTTTTTCATCAGCGCAGGAGTTCCAAATGGGGAATTTCCAGAAATATTGATCGCAAAATGTAGGTCAAGATTTTATTGTACTTGATTTTTTTGTTGGGGAGAGATCGTGCGGGAAGAAAAGGTGTGTGCGGGAGATTAATGTCTCCCGCGCATGAGACCCAGTCCATGCGGGAGATAAGGCTCTTACGCGGGAGACTCCAGCGGAAAGGGGGAGGGTTAACAGGTATGTACCTATTCCTGCATTATTTTTATATATTTTTGGCAAGATTTACCTCCCTTAGATTGTGCTGTACTCTGTTTATCATTTGCTGTCAACAAAGCAGTTCATTAGAGTATTGTTTTTTTTTCTATTACAGTTTATGACAACAATAGAAGTGGAAAACCAGATCATTTTTCGTGGGATTATATTTTCCAAGGTTTACCTACTAATGGACAGGTATGTTGTAGGAATAAGTAAAAAAAAAATCAATGTTATTGGTAAATACAGTCAAATCTGTATTATGAGGTCACCTTTGGGACAAAAAAAAGTGGCCTTTTAAGACAGGTGACCTCTTAAAAGAGGTTTGATTTATGTGAAATTTTCTATGACATGACAAGAAAAAGGTGACCTTTTAATACAGGTGACTGCTTAATAGAGGTGACAACCACATTGGTTGCATAATGGTTAGTGTGCACTCCTCGAGTGCGGTAGATCATGGGTTCGAGCCCCACTCAGGTGAAATTGGTATTTGTTGCTTCTCCACTAAGCATGCAGCATTAAGGAGAAAGAGCAAAGCCTGGTTGGCTCGGAATCAGAATAATGTGTCCAAGTGGAGTGAAATGTCTACCTGCAGACTTGTTTCAGTGAGCTAGTAACTATAAAAATCCAACTCAGCATGTTGATCTAGAACAAAGCAGACCTCATCATCATTTCATTGATAATTATCTTATTCTCGCCATGATACAGCTGAAAAATAGCTGAATTGGCAGCAATCACTTACTCATGTACTTTATAGAGGTGACCACATGAGCAGGTTTGACTACATAGTGGATGAGAGTTGGTTTGACTGTACATAGAGGATGACTCACTTAATAGAGGTCAGAGCTCCAGATAATTTTCAAGTCCAAAGGGTAATTACCCCCTACTTTTGAAAATGATGGGTATTTGCATATTCCCTTTGCACTGTTGTACTCTCTACTTCAGAAAAGATTGCTTACATGTACACTTTTAAAATTATGTTGGACACAAGTGTTATTCAATAAACACAGGATGCAAGTGAAATGTATATCTCTGTTTAATTTGACACGATTGTGTCATGTTTATTAATAAAATGTTGTAAATATTTTGTTTTTTGCTCATCGACTTCGGCATTTTTCACAGCCGTGTTGATAATGTCATCAATGATTCCTTTAACTATACTGTCACTAGACACAGATGAAACTGTCAGGAACTTCTAAAAAAGTATATAATTTTCCGTAGCGCACTTATTCATGTTCTTGCTCATTTTCAATGAACAACGTGTTCCCAAATTCACTTTCGTTTTAGTTCTTAACTAAACCGTATTTATTTGTAATATTGACCACGATTGGATGATTTATCCTAAACATCCAATCAGATCACTTTTGACATCAATGCTTAGAAAGGCAAACATTCGGTACCCCTCGGATGTACACACTTTCTCTTTCGAAAAGTATAAAGATAAGTAATTACGGGGAATTTCTCAAAGTCAAAAATGTATTGTTTATGTACACGATGTATTATCGTCAACAGCGTACAAGTACGCTCCGAATTTGGAAAGTTTGCTTACACAGCAATATGTATGCGTAAATGTACACTCTGATCTGATAATACATGCGTTTTTACTCATTTTCATAGCGTAAAAAACGCAAATACGCAGCTTATCTGGAGCTCTGGAGGTGGCCACATGAGCAGGATTGACTTTACATAGAGGATGAGAGCAGGTTTGACTGTACATAGAGGATGAGAGCAGGTTTGACTGTACATAGAGGATGAGAGCAGGTTTGACTGTACATAGAGGATGAGAGCAGGTTTGACTGTACATAGAGGATGAGAGTAGGTTTGACTCTACATAGAGGATGAGAGCAGGTTTGACTGTACATAGAGGATGAGAACAGGTTTGACTGTGCATAGAGGATGAGAGCAGGTTTGACTGTACATAGAGGATGAGAGCAGGTTTGACTGTACATAGAGGGTGAGAGCAGGTTTGACTGTACATAGAGGATGAGAGCAGGTTTGACTGTACATAGAGGATGAGAACAGGTTTGACTGTACATAGAGGATGAGAGCAGGTTTGACTGTACATAGAGGATGAGAGCAGGTTTGACTACATAGAGGATGAGAGCAGGTTTGACTGTACATAGAGGATGAGAACAGGTTTGACTGTACATAGAGGATGAGAGCAGGTTTGACTGTACATAGAGGATGAGAGCAGGTTTGACTACATAGAGGATGAGAGCAGGTTTGACTGTACATAGAGGATGAGAGCAGGTTTGACTGTACATAGAGGATGAGAGCAGGTTTGACTGTACATAGAGGATGAGAGTAAGTTTGACTACATAGAGGATGAGAGCAGGTTTCACTGTACATAGAGAATGAGAGCAGGATTGACTGTACATAGAGGATGAGAGCAGATTTGACTGTACATAGAGGATGAGAGCAGGTTTGACTGTACATAGAGGATGAGAACAGGTTTGACTGTGCATAGAGGATGAGAGCAGGTTTGACTGTACATAGAGGATGAGAGCAGGTTTGACTGTACATAGAGGATGAGAACAGGTTTGACTGTACATAGAGGATGAGAGCAGGTTTGATTGTACATAGAGGATGAGAGCAGGTTTGACTACATAGAGGATGAGAGCAGGTTTGACTGTACATAGAGGATGAGAGCAGGTTTGACTACATAGGGGATGAGAGCAGGTTTGACTGTACATAGAGGATGAGAGCAGGTTTGACTACATAGAGGATGAGAGCAGGTTTGACTGTACATAGAGGATGAGAGCAGGATTGACTGTACATAGAGGATGAGAGCAGGTTTGACTGTAGATAGAGGATGAGAGCAGGTTTGACTGTACATAGAGGATGAGAGTAGGATTGACTCTACATAGAGGATGAGAGTAGGTTTGACTCTACATAGAGGATGAGAGTAGGTTTGACTGTACATAGAGGATGAGAGCAGGTTTGACTGTACATAGAGGATGAGAGCAGGTTTGACTGTACATAGAGGATGAGAACACACAAATACAGGACCTTAAAATCCACTAACACACAAATACAGGCCCTAAACTCAACTAACACACAAATACAGGACCTCAAACTCCACTAACACACAAATACAGGACCTTAAACTCCACTAACACACAAATACAGGACCTTAAACTCCACTAACACACAAATACAGGACCTCAAACTCCACTAACACACAAATACAGGACCTTAAACTCCACTAACACACAAATACAGGACATCAAACTCCACTAACACACAAATACAGGACCTTAAACTCCACTAACACACAAATACAGGACCTCAAACACCACTAACACACAAATACAGGACCTTAAACACCACTAACGCACAAATACAGGACCTTAAACTCGACTAACACACAAATACAGGACCTTAAACACCACTAACGCACAAATACAGGACCTTAAACTCAACTAACACACAAATACAGGACCTTAAACTCCACTAACACACAAATACAGGACCTTAAACTCCACTAACACACAAATACAGGACCTCAAACTCCACTAATACACAAATACAGGACCTTAAACTCCACTAACACACAAATACAGGACCTTAAACTCCACTAACACACAAATACAGGACCTTAAACTCCACTATCACACAAATACAGGACCTCAAACTCCACTAACACACAAATACAGGACCTTAAACTCCACTAACACACAAATACAGGACCTTAAACTACACTAACACACAAATACAGGACCTCAAACTCCACTAACACACAAATACATGACCTCAAACTTCACTAACACACAAATACAGGATCGTAAACTCCACTAACACACAAATACAGGACTTTAAACTCCACTAACACACAAATACAGGACCTTAAACTCAACTAACACACAAATACAGGACCTTAAACTCCACTAACACACAAATACAGGACCTTAAACTCCACTAACACACAAATACAGGCCCTAAACTCAACTAACACACAAATACAGGACCTCAAACTCCACTAACACACAAATACAGGACCTTAAACTCCACTAACACACAAATACAGGACCTTAAACTCCACTAACACACAAATACAGGACCTCAAACTCCACTAACACACAAATACAGGACCTTAAACTCCACTAACACACAAATACAGGACATCAAACTCCACTAACACACAAATACAGGACCTTAAACTCCACTAACACTCAAATACAGGACCTTAAACTCCACTAACACACAAATACAGGACCTTAAACTCCACTAACACACAAATACAGGACCTTTAACTCCACTAACACACAAATACATGACCTTAAACTCCACTAACACACAAATACAGGACCTTAAACTCCACTAACACACAAATACAGGACCTTAAACACCACTAACACACAAATACAGGACCTTAAACACCACTAACGCACAAATACAGGACCTTAAACTCGACTAACACACAAATACAGGACCTTAAACACCACTAACGCACAAATACAGGACCTTAAACTCAACTAACACACAAATACAGGACCTTAAACTCCACTAACACACAAATACAGGACCTTAAACTCCACTAACACACAAATACAGGACCTCAAACTACACTAACACACAAATACAGGACCTCAAACTTCACTAACACACAAATACAGGATCGTAAACTCCACTAACACACAAATACAGGACTTTAAACTCCACTAACACACAAATACAGGACCTTAAACTCAACTAACACACAAATACAGGACCTTAAACTCCACTAACACACAAATACAGGACCTTAAACTCCACTAACACACAAATACAGGCCCTAAACTCAACTAACACACAAATACAGGACCTCAAACTCCACTAACACACAAATACAGGACCTTAAACTCCACTAACACACAAATACAGGACCTTAAACTCCACTAACACACAAATACAGGACCTCAAACTCCACTAACACACAAATACAGGACCTTAAACTCCACTAACACACAAATACAGGACATCAAACTCCACTAACACACAAATACAGGACCTTAAACTCCACTAACACTCAAATACAGGACCTTAAACTCCACTAACACACAAATACAGGACCTTAAACTCCACTAACACACAAATACAGGACCTTTAACTCCACTAACACACAAATACATGACCTTAAACTCCACTAACACACAAATACAGGACCTTAAACTCCACTAACACACAAATACAGGACCTTAAACACCACTAACACACAAATACAGGACCTTAAACACCACTAACGCACAAATACAGGACCTTAAACTCGACTAACACACAAATACAGGAACTTAAACACCACTAACGCACAAATACAGGACCTTAAACTCAACTAACACACAAATACAGGACCTTAAACTCCACTAACACACAAATACATGACCTTAAACTCCACTAACACACAAATACAGGACCTTAAACTCCACTAACACACAAATACAGGACCTTAAACACCACTAATGCACAAATACAGGACCTTAAACTCAACTAACACACAAATACAGGACCTTAAACTCCACTAACACACAAATACAGGACCTCAAACTCCACTAACACACAAATACAGGACCTTAAACTGCACTAACACACAAATACAGGACCTTAAACTCCACTAACACACAAATACAGGACCTTAAACCCCACTAACACACAAATACAGGACCTCAAACTCCACTAACACACAAATACAGGACCTTAAACTCCACTAGCACACAAATACAGGACCTCAAACTCCACTAACACACACATACAGGAACTTAATCTCCACTAACACACAAATACAAGACCTTAAACTCCACTAACTTACAAATACAGGACCTTAACTCCACTAACACACAAATACAGGACCTCAAACTCCAATAATACACAAATACAGGACCTTAAACTCCACTAACACACAAATACAGGACCTTAAACCCAACTAACACACAAATACAGGACCTTAAACTCCACTAACACACAAATACAGGACCTTAAACTCCACTAACACACAAATACAGGCCCTAAACTCAACTAGCACACAAATACAGGACCTTAAACTCCACTAACACACAAATACAGGACCTTAAACTCCACTAACATACAAATACAGGACCTTAAACTCCACTAACAGACAAATACAGGATCTCAAACTCCACTAACACACAAATACAGGACCTTAAACTCCACTAACAGACAAATACAGGACCTCAAACTCCACTAACACACAAATACAGGACCTTAAACTCCACTAACACACAAATACAGGACCTTAAGCTCCACTAACGCACAAATACCGGACCTTAAGCTCCACTAACAGACAAATACAGGACCTCAAACTCCACTAACACACAAATACAGGATCTCAAACTCCACTAACACACACATACAGGACCTTAAACTCCACTAACAGACAAATACAGGACCGCAAACTCCACTAACACACAAATACAGGACCTTAAACTCCACTAACAGACAAATACAGGACCTTAATCTCCACTAACACACAAATACAGGACCTTAAACTCCACTAACAGACAAATACAGGACCTCAAACTCCACTAACACACAAATACAGGACCTTAAACTCCACTAACACACAAATACAGGACCTCAAACTCCACTAACACACAAATACATGACCTCAAACTTTACTAACACACAAATACAGGATCGTAAACTCCACTAACACACAAATACAGGACTTTAAACTCCACTAACACACAAATACAGGACCTTAAACTCAACTAACACACAAATACAGGACCTTAAACTCCACTAACACACAAATACAGGACCTTAAACTCCACTAACACACAAATACAGGCCCTAAACTCAACTAACACACAAATACAGGACCTCAAACTCCACTAACACACAAATACAGGACCTTAAACTCCACTAACACACAAATACAGGACCTTAAACTCCACTAACACACAAATACAGGACCTCAAACTCCACTAACACACAAATACAGGACCTTAAACTCCACTAACACACAAATACAGGACATCAAACTCCACTAACACACAAATACAGGACCTTAAACTCCACTAACACTCAAATACAGGACCTTAAACTCCACTAACACACAAATACAGGACCTTAAACTCCACTAACACACAAATACAGGACCTTTAACTCCACTAACACACAAATACATGACCTTAAACTCCACTAACACACAAATACAGGACCTTAAACTCCACTAACACACAAATACAGGACCTTAAACACCACTAACGCACAAATACAGGACCTTAAACTCCACTAACACACAAATACAGGACCTTAAACACCACTAACGCACAAATACAGGACCTTAAACTCAACTAACACACAAATACAGGACCTTAAACTCCACTAACACACAAATACAGGACCTTAAACTCAACTAACACACAAATACAGGACCTTAAACACCACTAACGCACAAATACAGGACCTTAAACTCAACTAACACACAAATACAGGACCTTAAACTCCACTAACACACAAATACAGGACCTTAAACTCCACTAACACACAAATACAGGACCTCAAACTCCACTAATACACAAATACAGGACCTTAAACTCCACTAACGCACAAATACAGGGCCTTAAACTCAACTAACACACAAATACAGGACCTTAAACTCCACTAACACACAAATACAGGACCTTAAACTCAACTAACACACAAATACAGGACCTTAAACACCACTAACGCACAAATACAGGACCTTAAACTCAACTAACACACAAATACAGGACCTTAAACTCCACTAACACACAAATACAGGACCTTAAACTCAACTAACACACAAATACAGGACCTTAAACACCACTAACGCACAAATACAGGACCTTAAACTCAACTAACACACAAATACAGGACCTTAAACTCCACTAACACACAAATACAGGACCTTAAACTCCACTAACACACAAATACAGGACCTCAAACTCCACTAATACACAAATACAGGACCTTAAACTCCACTAACACACAAATACAGGACCTTAAACTCCACTAACACACAAATACAGGACCTTAAACTCCACTAACACACAAATACAGGACCTTAAACTCCACTAACACACAAATACAGGACCTTAAACTCCACTAACAGACAAATACAGGACCTTAAACTCCACTAACACACAAATACAGGACCTTAAACTCCACTAACAGACAAATACAGGACCTCAAACTCCACTAACACACAAATACAGGACCTTAAACTCCACTAACACACAAATACAGGACCTCAAACTCCACTAACACACAAATACATGACCTCAAACTTCACTAACACACAAATACAGGATCGTAAACTCCACTAACACACAAATACTGGACTTTAAACTCCACTAACACACAAATACAGGACCTTAAACTCAACTAACACACAAATACAGGACCTTAAACTCCACTAACACACAAATACAGGACCTTAAACTCCACTAACACACAAATACAGGCCCTAAACTCAACTAACACACAAATACAGGACCTCAAACTCCACTAACACACAAATACAGGACCTTAAACTCCACTAACACACAAATACAGGACCTTAATCTCCACTAACACACAAATACAGGACCTCAAACTCCACTAACACACAAATACAGGACCTTAAACTCCACTAACACACAAATACAGGACATCAAACTCCACTAACACACAAATACAGGACCTTAAACTCCACTAACACTCAAATACAGGACCTTAATCTCCACTAACACACAAATACAGGACCTTTAACTCCACTAACACACAAATACATGACCTTAAACTCCACTAACACACAAATACAGGACCTCAAACTCCACTAACACACATATACAGGAACTTAATCTCCACTAACACACAAATACAAGACCTTAAACTCCACTAACTTACAAATACAGGACCTTAACTCCACTAACACACAAATACAGGACCTCAAACTCCAATAATACACAAATACAGGACCTTAAACTCCACTAACACACAAATACAGGACCTTAAACCCAACTAACACACAAATACAGGACCTTAAACTCCACTAACACACAAATACAGGACCTTAAACTCCACTAACACACAAATACAGGCCCTAAACTCAACTAACACACAAATACAGGACCTTAAACTCCACTAACACACAAATACAGGACCTTAAACTCCACTAACATACAAATACAGGACCTTAAACTCCACTAACACACAAATACAGGACCTTAAACTCAACTAACACACAAATACAGGATCTCAAACTCCACTAACACACAAATACAGGACCTTAAACTCCACTAACAGACAAATACAGGACCTCAAACTCCACTAACACACAAATACAGGACCTTAAACTCCACTAACACACAAATACAGGACCTTAAGCTCCACTAACGCACAAATACAGGACCTTAAACTCCACTAACAGACAAATACAGGACCTCAAACTCCACTAACACACAAATACAGGACCTTAAACTCAACTAACACACAAATACAGGACCTTAAACTCCACTAACACACAAATACAGGACCTTAAACTCCACTAACATACAAATACAGGACCTTAAACTCCACTAACACACAAATACAGGACCTTAAACTCAACTAACACACAAATACAGGATCTCAAACTCCACTAACACACAAATACAGGACCTTAAACTCCACTAACAGACAAATACAGGACCTCAAACTCCACTAACACACAAATACAGGACCTTAAACTCCACTAACACACAAATACAGGACCTTAAGCTCCACTAACGCACAAATACAGGACCTTAAACTCCACTAACAGACAAATACAGGACCTCAAACTCCACTAACACACAAATACAGGATCTCAAACTCCACTAACACACACATACAGGACCTTAAACTCCACTAACAGACAAATACAGGACCTTAAACTCCACTAACACACAAATACAGGACCTTAAACTCCACTAACAGACAAATACAGGACCTCAAACTCCACTAACACACAAATACAGGACCTTAAACTCCACTACCACACAAATACAGGACCTCAAACTCCACTAACACACAAATACATGACCTCAAACTTTACTAACACACAAATACAGGATCGTAAACTCCACTAACACACAAATACAGGACTTTAAACTCCACTAACACACAAATACAGGACCTTAAACTCAACTAACACACAAATACAGGACCTTAAACTCCACTAACACACAAATACAGGACCTTAAACTCCACTAACACACAAATACAGGCCCTAAACTCAACTAACACACAAATACAGGACCTCAAACTCCACTAACACACAAATACAGGACCTTAAACTCCACTAACACACAAATACAGGACCTTAAACTCCACTAACACACAAATACAGGACCTCAAACTCCACTAACACACAAATACAGGACCTTAAACTCCACTAACACACAAATACAGGACCTTAAACTCCACTAACACACAAATACAGGACCTCAAACTCCACTAACACACAAATACAGGACCTTAAACTCCACTAACACACAAATACAGGACATCAAACTCCACTAACACACAAATACAGGACCTTAAACTCCACTAACACTCAAATACAGGACCTTAATCTCCACTAACACACAAATACAGGACCTTTAACTCCACTAACACACAAATACATGACCTTAAACTCCACTAACACACAAATACAGGACCTCAAACTCCACTAACACACATATACAGGAACTTAATCTCCACTAACACACAAATACAAGACCTTAAACTCCACTAACTTACAAATACAGGACCTTAACTCCACTAACACACAAATACAGGACCTCAAACTCCAATAATACACAAATACAGGACCTTAAACTCCACTAACACACAAATACAGGACCTTAAACCCAACTAACACACAAATACAGGACCTTAAACTCCACTAACACACAAATACAGGACCTTAAACTCCACTAACACACAAATACAGGCCCTAAACTCAACTAACACACAAATACAGGACCTTAAACTCCACTAACACACAAATACAGGACCTTAAACTCCACTAACATACAAATACAGGACCTTAAACTCCACTAACACACAAATACAGGACCTTAAACTCAACTAACACACAAATACAGGATCTCAAACTCCACTAACACACAAATACAGGACCTTAAACTCCACTAACAGACAAATACAGGACCTCAAACTCCACTAACACACAAATACAGGACCTTAAACTCCACTAACACACAAATACAGGACCTTAAGCTCCACTAACGCACAAATACAGGACCTTAAACTCCACTAACAGACAAATACAGGACCTCAAACTCCACTAACACACAAATACAGGACCTTAAACTCAACTAACACACAAATACAGGACCTTAAACTCCACTAACACACAAATACAGGACCTTAAACTCCACTAACATACAAATACAGGACCTTAAACTCCACTAACACACAAATACAGGACCTTAAACTCAACTAACACACAAATACAGGATCTCAAACTCCACTAACACACAAATACAGGACCTTAAACTCCACTAACAGACAAATACAGGACCTCAAACTCCACTAACACACAAATACAGGACCTTAAACTCCACTAACACACAAATACAGGACCTTAAGCTCCACTAACGCACAAATACAGGACCTTAAACTCCACTAACAGACAAATACAGGACCTCAAACTCCACTAACACACAAATACAGGATCTCAAACTCCACTAACACACACATACAGGACCTTAAACTCCACTAACAGACAAATACAGGACCTTAAACTCCACTAACACACAAATACAGGACCTTAAACTCCACTAACAGACAAATACAGGACCTCAAACTCCACTAACACACAAATACAGGACCTTAAACTCCACTACCACACAAATACAGGACCTCAAACTCCACTAACACACAAATACATGACCTCAAACTTTACTAACACACAAATACAGGATCGTAAACTCCACTAACACACAAATACAGGACTTTAAACTCCACTAACACACAAATACAGGACCTTAAACTCAACTAACACACAAATACAGGACCTTAAACTCCACTAACACACAAATACAGGACCTTAAACTCCACTAACACACAAATACAGGCCCTAAACTCAACTAACACACAAATACAGGACCTCAAACTCCACTAACACACAAATACAGGACCTTAAACTCCACTAACACACAAATACAGGACCTTAAACTCCACTAACACACAAATACAGGACCTCAAACTCCACTAACACACAAATACAGGACCTTAAACTCCACTAACACACAAATACAGGACATCAAACTCCACTAACACACAAATACAGGACCTTAAACTCCACTAACACTCAAATACAGGACCTTAAACTCCACTAACACACAAATACAGGACCTTAAACTCCACTAACACACAAATACAGGACCTTTAACTCCACTAACACACAAATACATGACCTTAAACTCCACTAACACACAAATACAGGACCTTAAACTCCACTAACACACAAATACAGGACCTTAAACACCACTAACACACAAATACAGGACCTTAAACACCACTAACGCACAAATACAGGACCTTAAACTCGACTAACACACAAATACAGGACCTTAAACACCACTAACGCACAAATACAGGACCTTAAACTCAACTAACACACAAATACAGGACCTTAAACTCCACTAACACACAAATACAGGACCTTAAACTCCACTAACACACAAATACAGGACCTCAAACTCCACTAATACACAAATACAGGACCTTAAACTCCACTAACACACAAATACAGGACCTTAAACTCCACTAACACACAAATACAGGACCTTAAACTCCACTATCACACAAATACAGGACCTCAAACTCAACTAACACACAAATACAGGACCTTAAACTCCACTAACACACAAATACAGGACCTTAAACTACACTAACACACAAATACAGGACCTCAAACTCCACTAACACACAAATACATGACCTCAAACTTCACTAACACACAAATACAGGATCGTAAACTCCACTAACACACAAATACAGGACTTTAAACTCCACTAACACACAAATACAGGACCTTAAACTCAACTAACACACAAATACAGGACCTTAAACTCCACTAACACACAAATACAGGACCTTAAACTCCACTAACACACAAATACAGGCCCTAAACCCAACTAACACACAAATACAGGACCTCAAACTCCACTAACACACAAATACAGGACCTTAAACTCCACTAACACACAAATTCAGGACCTTAAACTCCACTAACACACAAATACAGGACCTCAAACTCCACTAACACACAAATACAGGACCTTAAACTCCACTAACACACAAATACAGGACATCAAACTCCACTAACACACAAATACAGGACCTTAAACTCCACTAACACTCAAATACAGGACCTTAAACTCCACTAACACACAAATACAGGACCTTAAACTCAACTAACACACAAATACAGGACCTTTAACTCCACTAACACACAAATACATGACCTTAAACTCCACTAACACACAAATACAGGACCTTAAACTCCACTAACACACAAATACAGGACCTTAAACACCACTAACACACAAATACAGGACCTTAAACACCACTAACGCACAAATACAGGACCTTAAACTCAACTAACACACAAATACAGGACCTTAAACACCACTAACGCACAAATACAGGACCTTAAACTCAACTAACACACAAATACAGGACCTTAAACTCCACTAACACACAAATACAGGACCTTAAACTCCACTAACACACAAATACAGGACCTCAAACTCCACTAATACACAAATACAGGACCTTAAACTCCACTAACACACAAATACAGGACCTTAAACTCCACTAACACACAAATACAGGACCTTAAACTCCACTATCACACAAATACAGGACCTCAAACTCCACTAACATACAAATACAGGACCTTAAACTCCACTAACACACAAATACAGGACCTCAAACTCCACTAACACACAAATACAGGACCTTAATCTCCACTAACACACACATACAAGACCTTAAACTCCACTAACTTACAAATACAGGACCTTAAATCCACTAACACACAAATACAGGACCTCAAACTCCAATAATACACAAATACAGGACCTTAAACTCCACTAACACACAAATACAGGACCTTAAACTCCACTAACAGACAAATACAGGACCTCAAACTCCACTAACACACAAATACAGGACCTTAAACTCCACTAACACACAAATACAGGACCTTAAGCTCAACTAACACACAAATACAGGACCTTAAACTCCACTAACACACAAATACAGGACCTTAAACTCCACTAACACACAAATACAGGACCTTAAACTCCACTAACACACAAATACAGGACCTTAAACTCCACTATCAGACAAATACAGGACCTCAAACTCCACTAACACACAAATACAGGACCTTAAACTCCACTAACACACACATACAGGACCTCAAACTCCACTAACACACAAATACATGACCTCAAACTTCACTAACACACAAATACAGGATCGTAAACTCCACTAACACACAAATACAGGACCTTAAACTCCACTAACACACAAATACAGGACCTTAAACTCAACTAACACACAAATACAGGACCTTAAACTCCACTAACACACAAATACAGGACCTTGAACTCCACTAACACACAAATACAGGCCCTAAACTCAACTAACACACAAATACAGGACCTTAAACTCCACTAACACACAAATACAGGACCTTAAACTCCACTAACACACAAATACAGGACCTTAAACTCCACTAACACACAAATACAGGACCTCAAACTCCACTAACACACAAATACAGGACCTTAAACTCCACTAACACACAAATACAGGACATCAAACTCCACTAACACACAAATACAGGACCTTAATCTCCACTAACACTCAAATACAGGACCTTAAACTCCACTAACACACAAATACAGGACCTTAAACTCCACTAACACACAAATACAGGACCTTAAACTCCACTAACACACAAATACATGAACTTAAACTCCACTAACACACAAATACAGGACCTTAAACTCCACTAACACACAAATACAGGACCTTAAACTCCACTAACACACAAATACAGGACCTTAAACTCCACTAACACACAAATACAGGACCTTAAACACCACTAACGCACAAATACAGGACCTTAAACTCAACTAACACACAAATACAGGACCTTAAACACCACTAACGCACAAATACAGGACCTTAAACTCAACTAACACACAAATACAGGACCTTAAACTCCACTAACACACAAATACAGGACCTTAAACTCCACTAACACACAAATACAGGACCTCAATCTCCACTAACACACAAATACAGGACCTTAAACTGCACTAACACACAAATACAGGACCTTAAACTCCACTAACACACAAATACAGGACCTTAAACTCCACTAACACACAAATACAGGACCTCAAACTCCACTAACACACAAATACAGGACCTTAAACTCCACTAACACACAAATACAGGACATCAAACTCCACTAACACACAAATACAGGACCTTTAACTCCACTAACAGACAAATACAGGACCTCAAACTCCACTAACACACAAATACAGGACCTTAAACTCCACTAACAGACAAATACAGGACCTTAAACTCCACTATCACACAAATACAGGACCTTAAACTCCACTAACAGACAAATACAGGACCTCACACTCCACTAACACACAAATACAGGACCTTAAACTCCACTAACACACACATACAGGACCTCAAACTCCACTAACACACAAATACATGACCTCAAACTTCACTAACACACAAATACAGGATCGTAAACTCCACTAACACACAAATACAGGACCTTAAACTCCACTAACACACAAATACAGGACCTTAAACTCAACTAACACACAAATACAGGACCTTAAACTCCACTAACACACAAATACAGGACCTTGAACTCCACTAACACACAAATACAGGCCCTAAGCTCAACTAACACACAAATACAGGACCTTAAACTGCACTAACACACAAATACAGGACCTTAAACTCCACTAACACACAAATACAGGACCTTAAACTCCACTAACACACAAATACAGGACCTCAAACTCCACTAACACACAAATACAGGACCTTAAACTCCACTAACACACAAATACAGGACCTTAAACTCCACTAACAGACAAATACAGGACCTTAAACTCCACTAACACACAAATACAGGACCTTAAACTCCACTAACAGACAAATACAGGACCTCACACTCCACTAACACACAAATACAGGACCTTAAACTCCACTAACACACACATACAGGACCTCAAACTCCACTAACACACAAATACATGACCTCAAACTTCACTAACACACAAATACAGGATCGTAAACTCCACTAACACACAAATACAGGACCTTAAACTCCACTAACACACAAATACAGGACCTTAAACTCAACTAACACACAAATACAGGACCTTAATCTCCACTAACACACAAATACAGGACCTTGAACTCCACTAACACACAAATACAGGCCCTAAACTCAACTAACACACAAATACAGGACCTTAAACTCCACTAACACACAAATACAGGACCTTAAACTCCACTAACACACAAATACAGGACCTTAAACTCCACTAACACACAAATACAGGACCTCAAACTCCACTAACACACAAATACATGACCTTAAACTCCACTAACACACAAATACAGGACATCAAACTCCACTAACACACAAATACAGGACCTTAAACTCCACTAACACTCAAATACAGGACCTTAAACTCCACTAACACACAAATACAGGACCTTAAACTCCACTAACACACAAATACAGGACCTTAAACTCCACTAACACACAAATACATGACCTTAAACTCCACTAACACACAAATACAGGACCTTAAACTCCACTAACACACAAATACAGGACCTTAAACTCCACTAACAGACAAATACAGGACCTCACACTCCACTAACACACAAATACAGGACCTTAAACTCCACTAACACACACATACAGGACCTCAAACTCCACTAACACACAAATACATGACCTCAAACTTCACTAACACACAAATACAGGATCGTAAACTCCACTAACACACAAATACAGGACCTTAAACTCCACTAACACACAAATACAGGACCTTAAACTCAACTAACACACAAATACAGGACCTTAAACTCCACTAACACACAAATACAGGACCTTGAACTCCACTAACACACAAATACAGGCCCTAAACTCAACTAACACACAAATACAGGACCTTAAACTCCACTAACACACAAATACAGGACCTTAAACTCCACTAACACACAAATACAGGACCTTAAACTCCACTAACACACAAATACAGGACCTCAAACTCCACTAACACACAAATACATGACCTTAAACTCCACTAACACACAAATACAGGACATCAAACTCCACTAACACACAAATACAGGACCTTAAACTCCACTAACACTCAAATACAGGACCTAAACTCCACTAACACACAAATACAGGACCTTAAGCTCCACTAACACACAAATACAGGACCTTAAACTCCACTAACACACAAATACATGACCTTAAACTCCACTAACACACAAATACAGGACCTTAAACTCCACTAACACACAAATACAGGACCTTAAACTCCACTAACACACAAATACAGGACCTTAAACTCCACTAACACACAAATACAGGACCTTAAACACCACTAACGCACAAATACAGGACCTTAAACTCAACTAACACACAAATACAGGACCTTAAACTCCACTAACACACAAATACAGGACCTTAAACTCCACTAACACACAAATACAGGACCTTAAACTCCACTAACAGACAAATACAG
Source organism: Bathymodiolus brooksi (assembly GCA_963680875.1). Classification (NCBI taxonomy): domain Eukaryota; kingdom Metazoa; phylum Mollusca; class Bivalvia; order Mytilida; family Modiolidae; genus Bathymodiolus; species Bathymodiolus brooksi. The sequence continues at coordinate 111,341,759 of OY804584.1, forward strand.
GACCTCAAACTCCACTAACACACAAATACAGGACCTTAAACTCCACTAACACACACATACAGGACCTCAAACTCCACTAACACACAAATACATGACCTCAAACTTCACTAACACACAAATACAGGATCGTAAACTCCACTAACACACAAATACAGGACCTTAAACTCCACTAACACACAAATACAGGACCTTGAACTCCACTAACACAAAAATACAGGCCCTAAACTCAACTAACACACAAATACAGGACCTTAAACTCCACTAACACACAAATACAGGACCTTAAACTCCACTAACACACAAATACAGGACCTTAAACTCCACTAACACACAAATACAGGACCTCAAACTCCACTAACACACAAATACAGGACCTTAAACTCCACTAACACACAAATACAGGACATCAAACTCCACTAACACACAAATACAGGACCTTAAACTCCACTAACACTCAAATACAGGACCTTAAACTCCACTAACACACAAATACAGGACCTTAAACTCCACTAACACACAAATACAGGACCTTAAACTCCACTAACACACAAATACATGACCTTAAACTCCACTAACACACAAATACAGGACCTTAAACTCCACTAACACACAAATACAGGACCTTAAACTCCACTAACACACAAATACAGGACCTTAAACTCCACTAACACACAAATACAGGACCTTAAACACCACTAACGCACAAATACAGGACCTTAAACTCAACTAACACACAAATACAGGACCTTAAACACCACTAACGCACAAATACAGGACCTTAAACTCAACTAACACACAAATACAGGACCTTAAACTCCACTAACACACAAATACAGGACCTTAAACTCCACTAACACACAAATACAGGCCCTAAACTCCACTAACACACAAATACAGGACCTTAAACTGCACTAACACACAAATACAGGACCTTAAACTCCACTAACACACAAATACAGGACCTTAAACTCCACTAACACACAAATACAGGACCTCAAACTCCACTAACACACAAATACATGACCTTAAACTCCACTAACACACAAATACAGGACATCAAACTCCACTAACACACAAATACAGGACCTTAAACTCCACTAACACTCAAATACAGGACCTTAAACTCCACTAACACACAAATACAGGACCTTAAACTCCACTAACACACAAATACAGGACCTTAAACTCCACTAACACACAAATACAGGACCTCACACTCCACTAACACACAAATACAGGACCTTAAACTCCACTAACAGACAAATACAGGACCTCACACTCCACTAACACACAAATACAGGACCTTAAACTCCACTAACACACACATACAGGACCTCAAACTCCACTAACACACAAATACATGACCTCAAACTTCACTAACACACAAATACAGGATCGTAAACTCCACTAACACACAAATACAGGACCTTAAACTCCACTAACACACAAATACAGGACCTTAAACTCAACTAACACACAAATACAGGACCTTAAACTCCACTAACACACAAATACAGGACCTTAAACTCCACTAACACACAAATACAGGACCTTAAACTCCACTAACAGACAAATACAGGACCTCAAACTCCACTAACACACAAATACAGGACCTTAAACTCCACTAACACACACATACAGGACCTCAAACTCCACTAACACACAAATACATGACCTCAAACTTCACTAACACACAAATACAGGATCGTAAACTCCACTAACACACAAATACAGGACCTTAAACTCCACTAACACACAAATACAGGACCTTAAACTCAACTAACACACAAATACAGGACCTTAAACTCCACTAACACACAAATACAGGACCTTGAACTCCACTAACACAAAAATACAGGCCCTAAACTCAACTAACACACAAATACAGGACATCAAACTCCACTAACACACAAATACAGGACCTTAAACTCCACTAACACTCAAATACAGGACCTTAAACACCACTAACGCACAAATACAGGACCTTAAACTCAACTAACACACAAATACAGGACCTTAAACACCACTAACGCACAAATACAGGACCTTAAACTCAACTAACACACAAATACAGGACCTTAAACTCCACTAACACACAAATACAGGACCTTAAACTCCACTAACACACAAATACAGGACCTCAATCTCCACTAACACACAAATACAGGACCTTAAACTGCACTAACACACAAATACAGGACCTTAAACTCCACTAACACACAAATACAGGACCTTAAACTCCACTAACACACAAATACAGGACCTCAAACTCCACTAACACACAAATACAGGACCTTAAACTCCACTAACACACAAATACAGGACCTTAAACTCCACTAACACTCAAATACAGGACCTTAAACTCCACTAACACACAAATACAGGACCTTAAACTCCACTAACACACAAATACAGTACCTTAAACTCCACTAACACACAAATACAGGACCTTAAACTCCACTAACACACAAATACAGGACCTTAATCTCCACTAACACACAAATACAGGACCTTAAACTCCACTAACACACAAATACAGGACCTTAAACTCCACTAACACACAAATACAGGACCTTAAACTCCACTAACACACAAATACAGGACCTTAAACTCCACTAACACACAAATACAGGACCTTAAACTCCACTAACATACAAATACAGGACCTTAAACTCCACTAACACACAAATACAGGACCTTAAGCTCCACTAACACACAAATACAGGACCTTAAACTCCACTAACACACAAATACAGTACCTTAAACTCCACTAACACACAAATACAGGACCTTAAACTGCACTAACACACAAATACAGGACCTTAAACTCCACTAACACACAAATACAGGACCTTAAACTCCACTAACACACAAATACAGGACCTCAAACTCCACTAACACACAAATACAGGACCTTAAACTCCACTAACACACAAATACAGGACCTTAAACTCCACTAACAGACAAATACAGGACCTTAAACTCCACTAACACACAAATACAGGACCTTAAACTCCACTAACAGACAAATACAGGAACTCACACTCCACTAACACACAAATACAGGACCTTAAACTCCACTAACACACACATACAGGACCTCAAACTCCACTAACACACAAATACATGACCTCAAACTTCACTAACACACAAATACAGGATCGTAAACTCCACTAACACACAAATACAGGACCTTAAACTCCACTAACACACAAATACAGGACCTTAAACTCAACTAACACACAAATACAGGACCTTAAACTCCACTAACACACAAATACAGGACCTTGAACTCCACTAACACACAAATACAGGCCCTAAACTCAACTAACACACAAATACAGGACCTTAAACTCCACTAACACACAAATACAGGACCTTAAACTCCACTAACACACAAATACAGGACCTTAAACTCCACTAACACACAAATACAGGACCTCAAACTCCACTAACACACAAATACATGACCTTAAACTCCACTAACACACAAATACAGGACATCAAACTCCACTAACACACAAATACAGGACCTTAAACTCCACTAACACTCAAATACAGGACCTTAAACTCCACTAACACACAAATACAGGACCTTAAACTCCACTAACACACAAATACATGACCTTAAACTCCACTAACACACAAATACATGACCTTAAACTCCACTAACACACAAATACAGGACCTTAAACTCCACTAACACACAAATACAGGATCGTAAACTCCACTAACACACAAATACAGGACCTTAAACTCCACTAACACACAAATACAGGACCTTAAACTCAACTAACACACAAATACAGGACCTTAAACTCCACTAACACACAAATACAGGACCTTAAACTCCACTAACACACAAATACAGGACCTTAAACTCCACTAACAGACAAATACAGGACCTCAAACTCCACTAACACACAAATACAGGACCTTAAACTCCACTAACACACACATACAGGACCTCAAACTCCACTAACACACAAATACATGACCTCAAACTTCACTAACACACAAATACAGGATCGTAAACTCCACTAACACACAAATACAGGACCTTAAACTCCACTAACACACAAATACAGGACCTTAAACTCCACTAACACACAAATACAGGACCTTAAACTCCACTAACACACAAATACATGACCTTAAACTCCACTAACACACAAATACAGGACCTTAAACTCCACTAACACACAAATACAGGACCTTAAACTCCACTAACACACAAATACAGGACCTTAAACTCCACTAACACACAAATACAGGACCTTAAACACCACTAACGCACAAATACAGGACCTTAAACTCAACTAACACACAAATACAGGACCTTAAACACCACTAACGCACAAATACAGGACCTTAAACTCAACTAACACACAAATACAGGACCTTAAACTCCACTAACACACAAATACAGGACCTTAAACTCCACTAACACACAAATACAGGACCTCAATCTCCACTAACACACAAATACAGGACCTTAAACTGCACTAACACACAAATACAGGACCTTAAACTCCACTAACACACAAATACAGGACCTCAAACTCCACTAACACACAAATACAGGACCTTAAACTCCACTAACACACAAATACAGGACCTTAAACTCCACTAACACTCAAATACAGGACCTTAAACTCCACTAACACACAAATACTGGACCTTAAACTCCACTAACACACAAATACAGTACCTTAAACTCCACTAACACACAAATACAGGACCTTAAACTCCACTAACACACAAATACAGGACCTTAATCTCCACTAACACACAAATACAGGACCTTAAACTCCACTAACACACAAATACAGGACCTTAAACTCCACTAACACACAAATACAGGACCTTAAACTCCACTAACACACAAATACAGGACCTTAAACTCCACTAACACACAAATACAGGACCTTAAACTCCACTAACATACAAATACAGGACCTTAAACTCCACTAACACACAAATACAGGACCTTAAGCTCCACTAACACACAAATACAGGACCTTAAACTCCACTAACACACAAATACAGTACCTTAAACTCCACTAACACACAAATACAGGACCTTAAACTGCACTAACACACAAATACAGGACCTTAAACTCCACTAACACACAAATACAGGACCTTAAACTCCACTAACACACAAATACAGGACCTCAAACTCCACTAACACACAAATACAGGACCTTAAACTCCACTAACACACAAATACAGGACCTTAAACTCCACTAACAGACAAATACAGGACCTTAAACTCCACTAACACACAAATACAGGACCTTAAACTCCACTAACAGACAAATACAGGACCTCACACTCCACTAACACACAAATACAGGACCTTAAACTCCACTAACACACACATACAGGACCTCAAACTCCACTAACACACAAATACATGACCTCAAACTTCACTAACACACAAATACAGGATCGTAAACTCCACTAACACACAAATACAGGACCTTAAACTCCACTAACACACAAATACAGGACCTTAAACTCAACTAACACACAAATACAGGACCTTAAACTCCACTAACACACAAATACAGTACCTTGAACTCCACTAACACACAAATACAGGCCCTAAACTCAACTAACACACAAATACAGGACCTTAAACTCCACTAACACACAAATACAGGACCTTAAACTCCACTAACACACAAATACAGGACCTTAAACTCCACTAACACACAAATACAGGACCTCAAACTCCACTAACACACAAATACATGACCTTAAACTCCACTAACACACAAATACAGGACATCAAACTCCACTAACACACAAATACAGGACCTTAAACTCCACTAACACTCAAATACAGGACCTTAAACTCCACTAACACACAAATACAGGACCTTAAACTCCACTAACACACAAATACAGGACCTTAAACTCCACTAACACACAAATACATGACCTTAAACTCCACTAACACACAAATACATGACCTTAAACTCCACTAACACACAAATACAGGACCTTAAACTCCACTAACACACAAATACAGGACCTTAAACTCCACTAACACACAAATACAGGACCTTAAACTCAACTAACACACAAATACAGGACCTTAAACTCCACTAACACACAAATACAGGACCTTAAACTCCACTAACACACAAATACAGGACCTTAAACTCCACTAACAGACAAATACAGGACCTCAAACTCCACTAACACACAAATACAGGACCTTAAACTCCACTAACACACACATACAGGACCTCAAACTCCACTAACACACAAATACATGACCTCAAACTTCACTAACACACAAATACAGGATCGTAAACTCCACTAACACACAAATACAGGACCTTAAACTCCACTAACACACAAATACAGGACCTTAAACTCCACTAACACACAAATACAGGACCTTAAACTCCACTAACACACAAATACATGACCTTAAACTCCACTAACACACAAATACAGGACCTTAAACTCCACTAACACACAAATACAGGACCTTAAACTCCACTAACACACAAATACAGGACCTTAAACTCCACTAACACACAAATACAGGACCTTAAACACCACTAACGCACAAATACAGGACCTTAAACTCAACTAACACACAAATACAGGACCTTAAACACCACTAACGCACAAATACAGGACCTTAAACTCAACTAACACACAAATACAGGACCTTAAACTCCACTAACACACAAATACAGGACCTTAAACTCCACTAACACACAAATACAGGACCTCAATCTCCACTAACACACAAATACAGGACCTTAAACTCCACTAACACACAAATACAGGACCTTAAACTCCACTAACACACAAATACAGGACCTTAAACTCCACTAACACACAAATACAGGACCTCAAACTCCACTAACACACAAATACAGGACCTTAAACTCCACTAACACACAAATACAGGACCTTAAACTCCACTAACACTCAAATACAGGACCTTAAACTCCACTAACACACAAATACAGGACCTTAAACTCCACTAACACACAAATACAGTACCTTAAACTCCACTAACACACAAATACAGGACCTTAAACTCCACTAACACACAAATACAGGACCTTAATCTCCACTAACACACAAATACAGGACCTTAAACTCCACTAACACACAAATACAGGACCTTAAACTCCACTAACACACAAATACAGGACCTTAAACTCCACTAACACACAAATACAGGACCTTAAACTCCACTAACACACAAATACAGGACCTTAAACTCCACTAACATACAAATACAGGACCTTAAACTCCACTAACACACAAATACAGGACCTTAAGCTCCACTAACACACAAATACAGGACCTTAAACTCCACTAACACACAAATACAGTACCTTAAACTCCACTAACACACAAATACAGGACCTTAAACTGCACTAACACACAAATACAGGACCTTAAACTCCACTAACACACAAATACAGGACCTTAAACTCCACTAACACACAAATACAGGACCTCAAACTCCACTAACACACAAATACAGGACCTTAAACTCCACTAACACACAAATACAGGACCTCAAACTCCACTAACACACAAATACAGGACCTTAAACTCCACTAACACACAAATACAGGACCTTAAACTCCACTAACAGACAAATACAGGACCTTAAACTCCACTAACACACAAATACAGGACCTTAAACTCCACTAACAGACAAATACAGGAACTCACACTCCACTAACACACAAATACAGGACCTTAAACTCCACTAACACACACATACAGGACCTCAAACTCCACTAACACACAAATACATGACCTCAAACTTCACTAACACACAAATACAGGATCGTAAACTCCACTAACACACAAATACAGGACCTTAAACTCCACTAACACACAAATACAGGACCTTAAACTCAACTAACACACAAATACAGGACCTTAAACTCCACTAACACACAAATACAGGACCTTGAACTCCACTAACACACAAATACAGGCCCTAAACTCAACTAACACACAAATACAGGACCTTAAACTCCACTAACACACAAATACAGGACCTTAAACTCCACTAACACACAAATACAGGACCTTAAACTCCACTAACACACAAATACAGGACCTCAAACTCCACTAACACACAAATACATGACCTTAAACTCCACTAACACACAAATACAGGACATCAAACTCCACTAACACACAAATACAGGACCTTAAACTCCACTAACACTCAAATACAGGACCTTAAACTCCACTAACACACAAATACAGGACCTTAAACTCCACTAACACACAAATACAGGACCTTAAACTCCACTAACACACAAATACATGACCTTAAACTCCACTAACACACAAATACAGGACCTTAAACTCCACTAACACACAAATACAGGATCGTAAACTCCACTAACACACAAATACAGGACCTTAAACTCCACTAACACACAAATACAGGACCTTAAACTCAACTAACACACAAATACAGGACCTTAAACTCCACTAACACACAAATACAGGACCTTAAACTCCACTAACACACAAATACAGGACCTTAAACTCCACTAACAGACAAATACAGGACCTCAAACTCCACTAACACACAAATACAGGACCTTAAACTCCACTAACACACACATACAGGACCTCAAACTCCACTAACACACAAATACATGACCTCAAACTTCACTAACACACAAATACAGGATCGTAAACTCCACTAACACACAAATACAGGACCTTAAACTCCACTAACACACAAATACAGGACCTTAAACTCCACTAACACACAAATACAGGACCTTAAACTCCACTAACACACAAATACATGACCTTAAACTCCACTAACACACAAATACAGGACCTTAAACTCCACTAACACACAAATACAGGACCTTAAACTCCACTAACACACAAATACAGGACCTTAAACTCCACTAACACACAAATACAGGACCTTAAACACCACTAACGCACAAATACAGGACCTTACACTCAACTAACACACAAATACAGGACCTTAAACACCACTAACGCACAAATACAGGACCTTAAACTCAACTAACACACAAATACAGGACCTTAAACTCCACTAACACACAAATACAGGACCTTAAACTCCACTAACACACAAATACAGGACCTCAATCTCCACTAACACACAAATACAGGACCTTAAACTGCACTAACACACAAATACAGGACCTTAAACTGCACTAACACACAAATACAGGACCTTAAACTCCACTAACACACAAATACAGGACCTCAAACTCCACTAACACACAAATACAGGACCTTAAACTCCACTAACACACAAATACAGGACCTTAAACTCCACTAACACTCAAATACAGGACCTTAAACTCCACTAACACACAAATACTGGACCTTAAACTCCACTAACACACAAATACAGTACCTTAAACTCCACTAACACACAAATACAGGACCTTAAACTCCACTAACACACAAATACAGGACCTTAATCTCCACTAACACACAAATACAGGACCTTAAACTCCACTAACACACAAATACAGGACCTTAAACTCCACTAACACACAAATACAGGACCTTAAACTCCACTAACACACAAATACAGGACCTTAAACTCCACTAACACACAAATACAGGACCTTAAACTCCACTAACATACAAATACAGGACCTTAAACTCCACTAACACACAAATACAGGACCTTAAGCTCCACTAACACACAAATACAGGACCTTAAACTCCACTAACACACAAATACAGTACCTTAAACTCCACTAACACACAAATACAGGACCTTAAACTGCACTAACACACAAATACAGGACCTTAAACTCCACTAACACACAAATACAGGACCTTAAACTCCACTAACACACAAATACAGGACCTCAAACTCCACTAACACACAAATACAGGACCTTAAACTCCACTAACACACAAATACAGGACCTTAAACTCCACTAACAGACAAATACAGGACCTTAAACTCCACTAACACACAAATACAGGACCTTAAACTCCACTAACAGACAAATACAGGACCTCACACTCCACTAACACACAAATACAGGACCTTAAACTCCACTAACACACACATACAGGACCTCAAACTCCACTAACACACAAATACATGACCTCAAACTTCACTAACACACAAATACAGGATCGTAAACTCCACTAACACACAAATACAGGACCTTAAACTCCACTAACACACAAATACAGGACCTAAAACTCAACTAACACACAAATACAGGACCTTAAACTCCACTAACACACAAATACAGTACCTTGAACTCCACTAACACACAAATACAGGCCCTAAACTCAACTAACACACAAATACAGGACCTTAAACTCCACTAACACACAAATACAGGACCTTAAACTCCACTAACACACAAATACAGGACCTTAAACTCCACTAACACACAAATACAGGACCTCAAACTCCACTAACACACAAATACATGACCTTAAACTCCACTAACACACAAATACAGGACATCAAACTCCACTAACACACAAATACAGGACCTTAAACTCCACTAACACTCAAATACAGGACCTTAAACTCCACTAACACACAAATACAGGACCTTAAACTCCACTAACACACAAATACAGGACCTTAAACTCCACTAACACACAAATACATGACCTTAAACTCCACTAACACACAAATACAGGACCTTAAACTCCACTAACACACAAATACAGGACCTTAAACTCCACTAACACACAAATACAGGACCTTAAACTCCACTAACACACAAATACAGGACCTTAAACTCAACTAACACACAAATACAGGACCTTAAACTCCACTAACACACAAATACAGGACCTTAAACTCCACTAACACACAAATACAGGACCTTAAACTCCACTAACAGACAAATACAGGACCTCAAACTCCACTAACACACAAATACAGGACCTTAAACTCCACTAACACACACATACAGGACCTCAAACTCCACTAACACACAAATACATGACCTCAAACTTCACTAACACACAAATACAGGATCGTAAACTCCACTAACACACAAATACAGGACCTTAAACTCCACTAACACACAAATACAGGACCTTAAACTCCACTAACACACAAATACAGGACCTTAAACTCCACTAACACACAAATACATGACCTTAAACTCCACTAACACACAAATACAGGACCTTAAACTCCACTAACACACAAATACAGGACCTTAAACTCCACTAACACACAAATACAGGACCTTAAACTCCACTAACACACAAATACAGGACCTTAAACACCACTAACGCACAAATACAGGACCTTAAACTCAACTAACACACAAATACAGGACCTTAAACACCACTAACGCACAAATACAGGACCTTAAACTCAACTAACACACAAATACAGGACCTTAAACTCCACTAACACACAAATACAGGACCTTAAACTCCACTAACACACAAATACAGGACCTCAATCTCCACTAACACACAAATACAGGACCTTAAACTGCACTAACACACAAATACAGGACCTTAAACTCCACTAACACACAAATACAGGACCTTAAACTCCACTAACACACAAATACAGGACCTCAAACTCCACTAACACACAAATACAGGACCTTAAACTCCACTAACACACAAATACAGGACCTTAAACTCCACTAACACTCAAATACAGGACCTTAAACTCCACTAACACACAAATACAGGACCTTAAACTCCACTAACACACAAATACAGTACCTTAAACTCCACTAACACACAAATACAGGACCTTAAACTCCACTAACACACAAATACAGGACCTTAATCTCCACTAACACACAAATACAGGACCTTAAACTCCACTAACACACAAATACAGGACCTTAAACTCCACTAACACACAAATACAGGACCTTAAACTCCACTAACACACAAATACAGGACCTTAAACTCCACTAACACACAAATACAGGACCTTAAACTCCACTAACATACAAATACAGGACCTTAAACTCCACTAACACACAAATACAGGACCTTAAGCTCCACTAACACACAAATACAGGACCTTAAACTCCACTAACACACAAATACAGTACCTTAAACTCCACTAACACACAAATACAGGACCTTAAACTGCACTAACACACAAATACAGGACCTTAAACTCCACTAACACACAAATACAGGACCTTAAACTCCACTAACACACAAATACAGGACCTCAAACTCCACTAACACACAAATACAGGACCTTAAACTCCACTAACACACAAATACAGGACCTTAAACTCCACTAACAGACAAATACAGGACCTTAAACTCCACTAACACACAAATACAGGACCTTAAACTCCACTAACAGACAAATACAGGACCTCACACTCCACTAACACACAAATACAGGACCTTAAACTCCACTAACACACACATACAGGACCTCAAACTCCACTAACACACAAATACATGACCTCAAACTTCACTAACACACAAATACAGGATCGTAAACTCCACTAACACACAAATACAGGACCTTAAACTCCACTAACACACAAATACAGGACCTTAAACTCAACTAACACACAAATACAGGACCTTAAACTCCACTAACACACAAATACAGTACCTTGAACTCCACTAACACACAAATACAGGCCCTAAACTCAACTAACACACAAATACAGGACCTTAAACTCCACTAACACACAAATACAGGACCTTAAACTCCACTAACACACAAATACAGGACCTTAAACTCCACTAACACACAAATACAGGACCTCAAGCTCCACTAACACACAAATACATGACCTTAAACTCCACTAACACACAAATACAGGACATCAAACTCCACTAACACACAAATACAGGACCTTAAACTCCACTAACACTCAAATACAGGACCTTAAACTCCACTAACACACAAATACAGGACCTTAAACTCCACTAACACACAAATACAGGACCTTAAACTCCACTAACACACAAATACATGACCTTAAACTCCACTAACACACAAATACAGGACCTTAAACTCCACTAACACACAAATACAGGACCTTAAACTCCACTAACAGACAAATACAGGACCTCACACTCCACTAACACACAAATACAGGACCTTAAACTCCACTAACACACACATACAGGACCTCAAACTCCACTAACACACAAATACATGACCTCAAACTTCACTAACACACAAATACAGGATCGTAAACTCCACTAACACACAAATACAGGACCTTAAACTCCACTAACACACAAATACAGGACCTTAAACTCCACTAACACACAAATACAGGACCTTAAACTCCACTAACACACAAATACATGACCTTAAACTCCACTAACACACAAATACAGGACCTTAAACTCCACTAACACACAAATACAGGACCTTAAACTCCACTAACACACAAATACAGGACCTTAAACTCCACTAACACACAAATACAGGACCTTAAACACCACTAACGCACAAATACAGGACCTTAAACTCAACTAACACACAAATACAGGACCTTAAACACCACTAACGCACAAATACAGGACCTTAAACTCAACTAACACACAAATACAGGACCTTAAACTCCACTAACACACAAATACAGGACCTTAAACTCCACTAACACACAAATACAGGACCTCAATCTCCACTAACACACAAATACAGGACCTTAAACTGCACTAACACACAAATACAGGACCTTAAACTGCACTAACACACAAATACAGGACCTTAAACTCCACTAACACACAAATACAGGACCTCAAACTCCACTAACACACAAATACAGGACCTTAAACTCCACTAACACACAAATACAGGACCTTAAACTCCACTAACACTCAAATACAGGACCTTAAACTCCACTAACACACAAATACTGGACCTTAAACTCCACTAACACACAAATACAGTACCTTAAACTCCACTAACACACAAATACAGGACCTTAAACTCCACTAACACACAAATACAGGACCTTAATCTCCACTAACACACAAATACAGGACCTTAAACTCCACTAACACACAAATACAGGACCTTAAACTCCACTAACACACAAATACAGGACCTTAAACTCCACTAACACACAAATACAGGACCTTAAACTCCACTAACACACAAATACAGGACCTTAAACTCCACTAACATACAAATACAGGACCTTAAACTCCACTAACACACAAATACAGGACCTTAAGCTCCACTAACACACAAATACAGGACCTTAAACTCCACTAACACACAAATACAGTACCTTAAACTCCACTAACACACAAATACAGGACCTTAAACTGCACTAACACACAAATACAGGACCTTAAACTCCACTAACACACAAATACAGGACCTTAAACTCCACTAACACACAAATACAGGACCTCAAACTCCACTAACACACAAATACAGGACCTTAAACTCCACTAACACACAAATACAGGACCTTAAACTCCACTAACAGACAAATACAGGACCTTAAACTCCACTAACACACAAATACAGGACCTTAAACTCCACTAACAGACAAATACAGGACCTCACACTCCACTAACACACAAATACAGGACCTTAAACTCCACTAACACACACATACAGGACCTCAAACTCCACTAACACACAAATACATGACCTCAAACTTCACTAACACACAAATACAGGATCGTAAACTCCACTAACACACAAATACAGGACCTTAAACTCCACTAACACACAAATACAGGACCTAAAACTCAACTAACACACAAATACAGGACCTTAAACTCCACTAACACACAAATACAGTACCTTGAACTCCACTAACACACAAATACAGGCCCTAAACTCAACTAACACACAAATACAGGACCTTAAACTCCACTAACACACAAATACAGGACCTTAAACTCCACTAACACACAAATACAGGACCTTAAACTCCACTAACACACAAATACAGGACCTCAAACTCCACTAACACACAAATACATGACCTTAAACTCCACTAACACACAAATACAGGACATCAAACTCCACTAACACACAAATACAGGACCTTAAACTCCACTAACACTCAAATACAGGACCTTAAACTCCACTAACACACAAATACAGGACCTTAAACTCCACTAACACACAAATACAGGACCTTAAACTCCACTAACACACAAATACATGACCTTAAACTCCACTAACACACAAATACAGGACCTTAAACTCCACTAACACACAAATACAGGACCTTAAACTCCACTAACACACAAATACAGGACCTTAAACTCCACTAACACACAAATACAGGACCTTAAACTCAACTAACACACAAATACAGGACCTTAAACTCCACTAACACACAAATACAGGACCTTAAACTCCACTAACACACAAATACAGGACCTTAAACTCCACTAACAGACAAATACAGGACCTCAAACTCCACTAACACACAAATACAGGACCTTAAACTCCACTAACACACACATACAGGACCTCAAACTCCACTAACACACAAATACATGACCTCAAACTTCACTAACACACAAATACAGGATCGTAAACTCCACTAACACACAAATACAGGACCTTAAACTCCACTAACACACAAATACAGGACCTTAAACTCCACTAACACACAAATACAGGACCTTAAACTCCACTAACACACAAATACATGACCTTAAACTCCACTAACACACAAATACAGGACCTTAAACTCCACTAACACACAAATACAGGACCTTAAACTCCACTAACACACAAATACAGGACCTTAAACTCCACTAACACACAAATACAGGACCTTAAACACCACTAACGCACAAATACAGGACCTTAAACTCAACTAACACACAAATACAGGACCTTAAACACCACTAACGCACAAATACAGGACCTTAAACTCAACTAACACACAAATACAGGACCTTAAACTCCACTAACACACAAATACAGGACCTTAAACTCCACTAACACACAAATACAGGACCTCAATCTCCACTAACACACAAATACAGGACCTTAAACTGCACTAACACACAAATACAGGACCTTAAACTCCACTAACACACAAATACAGGACCTTAAACTCCACTAACACACAAATACAGGACCTCAAACTCCACTAACACACAAATACAGGACCTTAAACTCCACTAACACACAAATACAGGACCTTAAACTCCACTAACACTCAAATACAGGACCTTAAACTCCACTAACACACAAATACAGGACCTTAAACTCCACTAACACACAAATACAGTACCTTAAACTCCACTAACACACAAATACAGGACCTTAAACTCCACTAACACACAAATACAGGACCTTAATCTCCACTAACACACAAATACAGGACCTTAAACTCCACTAACACACAAATACAGGACCTTAAACTCCACTAACACACAAATACAGGACCTTAAACTCCACTAACACACAAATACAGGACCTTAAACTCCACTAACACACAAATACAGGACCTTAAACTCCACTAACATACAAATACAGGACCTTAAACTCCACTAACACACAAATACAGGACCTTAAGCTCCACTAACACACAAATACAGGACCTTAAACTCCACTAACACACAAATACAGTACCTTAAACTCCACTAACACACAAATACAGGACCTTAAACTGCACTAACACACAAATACAGGACCTTAAACTCCACTAACACACAAATACAGGACCTTAAACTCCACTAACACACAAATACAGGACCTCAAACTCCACTAACACACAAATACAGGACCTTAAACTCCACTAACACACAAATACAGGACCTTAAACTCCACTAACAGACAAATACAGGACCTTAAACTCCACTAACACACAAATACAGGACCTTAAACTCCACTAACAGACAAATACAGGACCTCACACTCCACTAACACACAAATACAGGACCTTAAACTCCACTAACACACACATACAGGACCTCAAACTCCACTAACACACAAATACATGACCTCAAACTTCACTAACACACAAATACAGGATCGTAAACTCCACTAACACACAAATACAGGACCTTAAACTCCACTAACACACAAATACAGGACCTTAAACTCAACTAACACACAAATACAGGACCTTAAACTCCACTAACACACAAATACAGTACCTTGAACTCCACTAACACACAAATACAGGCCCTAAACTCAACTAACACACAAATACAGGACCTTAAACTCCACTAACACACAAATACAGGACCTTAAACTCCACTAACACACAAATACAGGACCTTAAACTCCACTAACACACAAATACAGGACCTCAAACTCCACTAACACACAAATACATGACCTTAAACTCCACTAACACACAAATACAGGACATCAAACTCCACTAACACACAAATACAGGACCTTAAACTCCACTAACACTCAAATACAGGACCTTAAACTCCACTAACACACAAATACAGGACCTTAAACTCCACTAACACACAAATACAGGACCTTAAACTCCACTAACACACAAATACATGACCTTAAACTCCACTAACACACAAATACAGGACCTTAAACTCCACTAACACACAAATACAGGACCTTAAACTCCACTAACAGACAAATACAGGACCTCACACTCCACTAACACACAAATACAGGACCTTAAACTCCACTAACACACACATACAGGACCTCAAACTCCACTAACACACAAATACATGACCTCAAACTTCACTAACACACAAATACAGGATCGTAAACTCCACTAACACACAAATACAGGACCTTAAACTCCACTAACACACAAATACAGGACCTTAAACTCAACTAACACACAAATACAGGACCTTAAACTCCACTAACACACAAATACAGGACCTTGAACTCCACTAACACACAAATACAGGCCCTAAACTCAACTAACACACAAATACAGGACCTTAAACTCCACTAACACACAAATACAGGACCTTAAACTCCACTAACACACAAATACAGGACCTTAAACTCCACTAACACACAAATACAGGACCTCAAACTCCACTAACACACAAATACATGACCTTAAACTCCACTAACACACAAATACAGGACATCAAACTCCACTAACACACAAATACAGGACCTTAAACTCCACTAACACTCAAATACAGGACCTTAAACTCCACTAACACACAAATACAGGACCTTAAACTCCACTAACACACAAATACAGTACCTTAAACTCCACTAACACACAAATACAGGACCTTAAACTCCACTAACACACAAATACAGGACCTTAATCTCCACTAACACACAAATACAGGACCTTAAACTCCACTAACACACAAATACAGGACCTTAAACTCCACTAACACACAAATACAGGACCTTAAACTCCACTAACACACAAATACAGGACCTTAAACTCCACTAACACACAAATACAGGACCTTAAACTCCACTAACATACAAATACAGGACCTTAAACTCCACTAACACACAAATACAGGACCTTAAGCTCCACTAACACACAAATACAGGACCTTAAACTCCACTAACACACAAATACAGCACCTTAAACTCCACTAACACACAAATACAGGACCTTAAACTGCACTAACACACAAATACAGGACCTTAAACTCCACTAACACACAAATACAGGACCTTAAACTCCACTAACACACAAATACAGGACCTCAAACTCCACTAACACACAAATACAGGACCTTAAACTCCACTAACACACAAATATAGGACCTTAAACTCCACTAACAGAAAAATACAGGACCTTAAACTCCACTAACACACAAATACAGGACCTTAAACTCCACTAACAGACAAATACAGGAACTCACACTCCACTAACACACAAATACAGGACCTTAAACTCCACTAACACACACATACAGGACCTCAAACTCCACTAACACACAAATACATGACCTCAAACTTCACTAACACACAAATACAGGATCGTAAACTCCACTAACACACAAATACAGGACCTTAAACTCCACTAACACACAAATACAGGACCTTAAACTCAACTAACACACAAATACAGGACCTTAAACTCCACTAACACACAAATACAGGACCTTGAACTCCACTAACACACAAATACAGGCCCTAAACTCAACTAACACACAAATACAGGACCTTAAACTCCACTAACACACAAATACAGGACCTTAAACTGCACTAACACACAAATACAGGACCTTAAACTCCACTAACACACAAATACAGGACCTCAAACTCCACTAACACACAAATACATGACCTTAAACTCCACTAACACACAAATACAGGACATCAAACTCCACTAACACACAAATACAGGACCTTAAACTCCACTAACACTCAAATACAGGACCTTAAACTCCACTAACACACAAATACAGGACCTTAAACTCCACTAACACACAAATACAGGACCTTAAACTCCACTAACACACAAATACATGACCTTAAACTCCACTAACACACAAATACAGGACCTTAAACTCCACTAACACACAAATACAGGATCGTAAACTCCACTAACACACAAATACAGGACCTTAAACTCCACTAACACACAAATACAGGACCTTAAACTCAACTAACACACAAATACAGGACCTTAAACTCCACTAACACACAAATACAGGACCTTAAACTCCACTAACACACAAATACAGGACCTTAAACTCCACTAACAGACAAATACAGGACCTCAAACTCCACTAACACACAAATACAGGACCTTAAACTCCACTAACACACACATACAGGACCTCAAACTCCACTAACACACAAATACATGACCTCAAACTTCACTAACACACAAATACAGGATCGTAAACTCCACTAACACACAAATACAGGACCTTAAACTCCACTAACACACAAATACAGGACCTTAAACTCCACTAACACACAAATACAGGACCTTAAACTCCACTAACACACAAATACAGGACCTTAAACTCCACTAACACACAAATACAGGACCTTAAACACCACTAACGCACAAATACAGGACCTTAAACTCAACTAACACACAAATACAGGACCTTAAACACCACTAACGCACAAATACAGGACCTTAAACTCAACTAACACACAAATACAGGACCTTAAACTCCACTAACACACAAATACAGGACCTTAAACTCCACTAACACACAAATACAGGACCTCAATCTCCACTAACACACAAATACAGGACCTTAAACTGCACTAACACACAAATACAGGACCTTAAACTCCACTAACACACAAATACAGGACCTTAAACTCCACTAACACACAAATACAGGACCTTAAACTCCACTAACACACAAATACAGTACCTTAAACTCCACTAACACACAAATACAGGACCTTAAACTCCACTAACACACAAATACAGGACCTTAATCTCCACTAACCCACAAATACAGGACCTTAAACTCCACTAACACACAAATACAGGACCTTAAACTCCACTAACACACAAATACAGGACCTTAAACTCCACTAACACACAAATACAGGACCTTAAACTCCACTAACACACAAATACAGGACCTTAAACTCCACTAACATACAAATACAGGACCTTAAACTCCACTAACACACAAATACAGGACCTTAAGCTCCACTAACACACAAATACAGGACCTTAAACTCCACTAACACACAAATACAGTACCTTAAACTCCACTAACACACAAATACAGGACCTTAAACTGCACTAACACACAAATACAGGACCTTAAACTCCACTAACACACAAATACAGGACCTTAAACTCCACTAACACACAAATACAGGACCTTAAACTCCACTAACAGACAAATACAGGACCTTAAACTCCACTAACACACAAATACAGGACCTTAAACTCCACTAACAGACAAATACAGGACCTCACACTCCACTAACACACAAATACAGGACCTTAAACTCCACTAACACACACATACAGGACCTCAAACTCCACTAACACACAAATACATGACCTCAAACTTCACTAACACACAAATACAGGATCGTAAACTCCACTAACACACAAATACAGGACCTTAAACTCCACTAACACACAAATACAGGACCTTAAACTCAACTAACACACAAATACAGGACCTTAAACTCCACTAACACACAAATACAGTACCTTGAACTCCACTAACACACAAATACAGGCCCTAAACTCAACTAACACACAAATACAGGACCTTAAACTCCACTAACACACAAATACAGGACCTTAAACTCCACTAACACACAAATACAGGACCTTAAACTCCACTAACACACAAATACAGGACCTCAAACTCCACTAACACACAAATACATGACCTTAAACTCCACTAACACACAAATACAGGACATCAAACTCCACTAACACACAAATACAGGACCTTAAACTCCACTAACACTCAAATACAGGACCTTAAACTCCACTAACACACAAATACAGGACCTTAAACTCCACTAACACACAAATACAGGACCTTAAACTCCACTAACACACAAATACATGACCTTAAACTCCACTAACACACAAATACAGGACCTTAAACTCCACTAACACACAAATACAGGACCTTAAACTCCACTAACAGACAAATACAGGACCTCACACTCCACTAACACACAAATACAGGACCTTAAACTCCACTAACACACACATACAGGACCTTAAACTCCACTAACACACACATACAGGACCTCAAACTCCACTAACACACAAATACATGACCTCAAACTTCACTAACACACAAATACAGGATCGTAAACTCCACTAACACACAAATACAGGACCTTAAACTCCACTAACACACAAATACAGGACCTTAAACTCAACTAACACACAAATACAGGACCTTAAACTCCACTAACACACAAATACAGGACCTTGAACTCCACTAACACACAAATACAGGCCCTAAACTCAACTAACACACAAATACAGGACCTTAAACTCCACTAACACACAAATACAGGACCTTAAACTCCACTAACACACAAATACAGGACCTTAAACTCCACTAACACACAAATACAGGACCTCAAACTCCACTAACACACAAATACATGACCTTAAACTCCACTAACACACAAATACAGGACATCAAACTCCACTAACACACAAATACAGGACCTTAAACTCCACTAACACTCAAATACAGGACCTTAAACTCCACTAACACACAAATACAGGACCTTAAACTCCACTAACACACAAATACAGGACCTTAAACTCCACTAACACACAAATACATGACCTTAAACTCCACTAACACACAAATACAGGACCTTAAACTCCACTAACACACAAATACAGGACCTTAAACTCCACTAACACACAAATACAGGACCTTAAACTCCACTAACACACAAATACAGGACCTTAAACACCACTAACGCACAAATACAGGACCTTAAACTCAACTAACACACAAATACAGGACCTTAAACTCCACTAACACACAAATACAGGACCTTAAACTCCACTAACACACAAATACAGGACCTTAAACTCCACTAACAGACAAATACAGGACCTCAAACTCCACTAACACACAAATACAGGACCTTAAACTCCACTAACACACACATACAGGACCTCAAACTCCACTAACACACAAATACATGACCTCAAGCTTCACTAACACACAAATACAGGATCGTAAACTCCACTAACACACAAATACAGGACCTTAAACTCCACTAACACACAAATACAGGACCTTAAACTCAACTAACACACAAATACAGGACCTTAAACTCCACTAACACACAAATACAGGACCTTAAACTCCACTAACACACAAATACAGGACCTTGAACTCCACTAACACAAAAATACAGGCCCTAAACTCAACTAACACACAAATACAGGACCTTAAACTCCACTAACACACAAATACAGGACCTTAATCTCCACTAACACACAAATACAGGACCTTAAACTCCACTAACACACAAATACAGGACCTCAAACTCCACTAACACACAAATACAGGACCTTAAACTCCACTAACACACAAATACAGGACATCAAACTCCACTAACACACAAATACAGGACCTTAAACTCCACTAACACTCAAATACAGGACCTTAAACTCCACTAACACACAAATACAGGACCTTAAACTCCACTAACACACAAATACAGGACCTTAAACTCCACTAACACACAAATACAGGACCTTAAACTCCACTAACACACAAATACAGGACCTTAAACTCCACTAACACACAAATACAGGACCTTAAACTCCACTAACACACAAATACAGGACCTTAAACTCCACTAACACACAAATACAGGACCTTAAACACCACTAACGCACAAATACAGGACCTTAAACTCAACTAACACACAAATACAGGACCTTAAACACCACTAACGCACAAATACAGGACCTTAAACTCAACTAACACACAAATACAGGACCTTAAACTCCACTAACACACAAATACAGGACCTTAAACTCCACTAACACACAAATACAGGACCTCAATCTCCACTAACACACAAATACAGGACCTTAAACTGCACTAACACACAAATACAGGACCTTAAACTGCACTAACACACAAATACAGGACCTTAAACTCCACTAACACACAAATACAGGACCTCAAACTCCACTAACACACAAATACAGGACCTTAAACTCCACTAACACACAAATACAGGACATCAAACTCCACTAACACACAAATACAGGACCTTTAACTCCACTAACAGACAAATACAGGACCTCAAACTCCACTAACACACAAATACAGGACCTTAAACTCCACTAACAGACAAATACAGGACCTTAAACTCCACTAACACACAAATACAGGACCTTAAACTCCACTAACAGACAAATACAGGACCTCACACTCCACTAACACACAAATACAGGACCTTAAACTCCACTAACACACACATACAGAACCTCAAACTCCACTAACACACAAATACATGACCTCAAACTTCACTAACACACAAATACAGGATCGTAAACTCCACTAACACACAAATACAGGACCTTAAACTCCACTAACACACAAATACAGGACCTTAAACTCAACTAACACACAAATACAGGACCTTAAACTCCACTAACACACAAATACAGGACCTTGAACTCCACTAACACACAAATACAGGCCCTAAACTCAACTAACACACAAATACAGGACCTTAAACTCCACTAACACACAAATACAGGACCTTAAACTCCACTAACACACAAATACAGGACCTTAAACTCCACTAACACACAAATACAGGACCTCAAACTCCACTAACACACAAATACATGACCTTAAACTCCACTAACACACAAATACAGGACATCAAACTCCACTAACACACAAATACAGGACCTTAAACTCCACTAACACACAAATACAGGACCTTAAACTCCACTAACACACAAATACAGGACCTTAAACTCCACTAACACACAAATACATGACCTTAAACTCCACTAACACACAAATACAGGACCTTAAACTCCACTAACACACAAATACAGGACCTTAAACTCCACTAACACACAAATACAGGACCTTAAACTCCACTAACACACAAATACAGGACCTTAAACACCACTAACGCACAAATACAGGACCTTAAACTCAACTAACACACAAATACAGGACCTTAAACACCACTAACGCACAAATACAGGACCTTAAACTCAACTAACACACAAATACAGGAACTTAAACTCCACTAACACACAAATACAGGACCTTAAACTCCACTAACACACAAATACAGGACCTCAATCTCCACTAACACACAAATACAGGACCTTAAACTGCACTAACACACAAATACAGGACCTTAAACTCCACTAACACACAAATACAGGACCTTAAACTCCACTAACACACACATACAGGACCTCAAACTCCACTAACACACAAATACAGGACCTTAAACTCCACTAACACACAAATACAGGACCTTAAACTCCACTAACACTCAAATACAGGACCTTAAACTCCACTAACACACAAATACAGGACCTTAAACTCCACTAACACACAAATACAGTACCTTAAACTCCACTAACACACAAATACAGGACCTTAATCTCCACTAACACACAAATACAGGACCTTAAACTCCACTAACACACAAATACAGGACCTTAAACTCCACTAACACACAAATACAGGACCTTAAACTCCACTAACACACAAATACAGGACCTTAAACTCCACTAACACACAAATACAGGACCTTAAACTCCACTAACATACAAATACAGGACCTTAAACTCCACTAACACACAAATACAGGACCTTAAACTCCACTAACAGACAAATACAGGATCTCAAACTCCACTAACACACAAATACAGGACATTAAACTCCACTAGCAGACAAATACAGGACCTCAAACTCCACTAACACACAAATACAGGACCTTACACTCCACTACCACACAAATACAGGACCTTAAACTCCACTAACACACAAATACAGGACCTTAAACTCCACTAACTGACAAATACAGGACCTCAAACTCCACTAACACACAAATGCAGGATCTCAAACTCCACTAACACACAAATACAGGACCTTAAACTCCACTAACACACAAATACAGGACCTCAAACTCCACTAACACACAAATACAGGACCTTAAACTCCACTAACACACAACTACAGGACCTTAAACTCCACTAACACACAAATACAGGACCTTAAACTCCACTAACAGACAAATACAGGACCTCAAACTCCACTAACACACAAATACAGGACCTTAAACTCCACTAACACACAAATACAGGACCTTAAACTCCACTAACACACAAATACAGGACATTAAACTCCACTAACACACAAATACAGGACCTTAAACTCCACTAACACACAAATACAGGACCTCAAACTCCACTAACACACAAATACAGGACCTTAAACTCCACTAACAGACAAATACAGGACCTTAAACTCCACTAACACACAAATACAGGACCTTAAACTCCACTAACAGACAAATACAGGACCTCACACTCCACTAACACACAAATACAGGACCTTAAACTCCACTAACACACACATACAGAACCTCAAACTCCACTAACACACAAATACATGACCTCAAACTTCACTAACACACAAATACAGGATCGTAAACTCCACTAACACACAAATACAGGACCTTAAACTCCACTAACACACAAATACAGGACCTTAAACTCAACTAACACACAAATACAGGACCTTAAACTCCACTAACACACAAATACAGGACCTTGAACTCCACTAACACACAAATACAGGCCCTAAACTCAACTAACACACAAATACAGGACCTTAAACTCCACTAACACACAAATACAGGACCTTAAACTCCACTAACACACAAATACAGGACCTTAAACTCCACTAACACACAAATACAGGACCTCAAACTCCACTAACACACAAATACATGACCTTAAACTCCACTAACACACAAATACAGGACATCAAACTCCACTAACACACAAATACAGGACCTTAAACTCCACTAACACACAAATACAGGACCTTAAACTCCACTAACACACAAATACAGGACCTTAAACTCCACTAACACACAAATACATGACCTTAAACTCCACTAACACACAAATACAGGACCTTAAACTCCACTAACACACAAATACAGGACCTTAAACTCCACTAACACACAAATACAGGACCTTAAACTCCACTAACACACAAATACAGGACCTTAAACACCACTAACGCACAAATACAGGACCTTAAACTCAACTAACACACAAATACAGGACCTTAAACACCACTAACGCACAAATACAGGACCTTAAACTCAACTAACACACAAATACAGGACCTTAAACTCCACTAACACACAAATACAGGACCTTAAACTCCACTAACACACAAATACAGGACCTCAATCTCCACTAACACACAAATACAGGACCTTAAACTGCACTAACACACAAATACAGGACCTTAAACTCCACTAACACACAAATACAGGACCTTAAACTCCACTAACACACACATACAGGACCTCAAACTCCACTAACACACAAATACAGGACCTTAAACTCCACTAACACACAAATACAGGACCTTAAACTCCACTAACACTCAAATACAGGACCTTAAACTCCACTAACACACAAATACAGGACCTTAAACTCCACTAACACACAAATACAGTACCTTAAACTCCACTAACACACAAATACAGGACCTTAATCTCCACTAACACACAAATACAGGACCTTAAACTCCACTAACACACAAATACAGGACCTTAAACTCCACTAACACACAAATACAGGACCTTAAACTCCACTAACACACAAATACAGGACCTTAAACTCCACTAACACACAAATACAGGACCTTAAACTCCACTAACATACAAATACAGGACCTTAAACTCCACTAACACACAAATACAGGACCTTAAACTCCACTAACAGACAAATACAGGATCTCAAACTCCACTAACACACAAATACAGGACATTAAACTCCACTAGCAGACAAATACAGGACCTCAAACTCCACTAACACACAAATACAGGACCTTACACTCCACTACCACACAAATACAGGACCTTAAACTCCACTAACACACAAATACAGGACCTTAAACTCCACTAACTGACAAATACAGGACCTCAAACTCCACTAACACACAAATGCAGGATCTCAAACTCCACTAACACACAAATACAGGACCTTAAACTCCACTAACACACAAATACAGGACCTCAAACTCCACTAACACACAAATACAGGACCTTAAACTCCACTAACACACAACTACAGGACCTTAAACTCCACTAACACACAAATACAGGACCTTAAACTCCACTAACAGACAAATACAGGACCTCAAACTCCACTAACACACAAATACAGGACCTTAAACTCCACTAACACACAAATACAGGACCTTAAACTCCACTAACACACAAATACAGGACATTAAACTCCACTAACACACAAATACAGGACCTTAAACTCCACTAACACACAAATACAGGACCTTAAACTCCACTAACACACAAATACAGGACCTTAAACACCACTAACGCACAAATACAGGACCTTAAACTCAACTAACACACAAATACAGGACCTTAAACTCCACTAACACACAAATACAGGACCTTAAACTCCACTAACGCACAAATACAGGACCTTAAACTCAACTAACACACAAATACAGGACCTTAAACTCCACTAACAGACAAATACAGGACCTTAAACTCCACTAACACACAAATACAGGACCTCAAACTATTCTGGCTTGGTGCAGGAACTAAAATAAAAAGTGGGGTTTAACTAGTTTAGGCCCAAACATCCCTTTTTAGTGAAATGATGTGATCATGGAAGTGTTATCAACATGTGAGTAACATGATGACCCTCACATAACATTAGGTGAGTAACATGCTGACCCTCACATAACATTTGGTGAGCAACATGCTGACCCTCACATAACATTAGGTGAGTAACATGCTGACCCTCACATAACATTAGGTGAGTAACATGCTGACCCTCACATAACATTAGGTGAGTAACATGCTGACCCTCACATAACATTAGGTGAGTAACATGCTGACCCTCACATAACATTAGGTGAGTAACATGCTGACCCTCACATAACATTAGGTGAGTAACATGCTGACCCTCACATAACATTAGGTGAGCAACGTTGTTGTAGAGAACGCTGAGTTGTAATCTTGATCTTCGTACATTATCTATTTATTCTTTCTGCTCCAAAAGTTACCATCTATAATGCTAGTTCTAATAAGAACTCATAGGCTTCACCACCATTTAGGGTCCATCCATCATGGTTTAGATCGTATGGTAGTTGGATTTACAACTACCTGTGCAATCAGTGCCTATCCCCGCTAAAGTTGTGAGTTCGAACCCTGTTCAGGGCGAGGTGTACTTAATAAGCATTAGGTGATAAAATTTGTCAACAGGTCGGTGGTTTTTTCTGAATACTCCGGTTTTCTCCACCAATAAAACTGACCATCTCGATATAACTGAAATATTGTTGAATGTGGCATTAAACACCATCAACCAACCAACCAACCAAAAGTTATCATGTATAATACTAGTTCTAAAAAGACATTATATGCTTCACCACCATTTAAATGTTACATAGTACACAAAGAACATATAATGGGGAAACAATGGGCAAATTTGAACCGTATTTTCTCTATTAGTGAATTTGAACTGGACTGTATTTTGTTAATTTTATGATAAATTCCAATTATATTTTAGTACCGAATAAAAAGGCCAGAAACAGAGCAAAGACCCAACCCAGATTTGGGGTAAGATTTTAATATAGTTTTGACTCTAAGTCGGTTGTTTAGGGCCAGTCCATAGAAGTTAGTTTTTTTCCACAAAATAGTAAAATTTGTCAATCTTTAATGAACTATATGAACTATATGAGTGTACACATTAAATTTATAGACTCAAAAGATTCGAGACTTTTATTACTCTGACAGTGTAAATTTATACCATGTGCTTGTGACCAGAAAAGTTGCAACAATATCTTTTATATTTCTCAAAATAAATGAGAAATAATGCATATATCTTTTAGAAAACAATATGTTTATGAAGTCAAGAATGCTACTATAGATCTGGGACCAATTATCATCAATGAAAGTTTAAACAATGATGGTCAACAATTCCATTAATATCATCAAAACAAAAGAAAGTTTAAACAGTGATGGTCAACAATTCCATTAATATCATCAAAACAAAAGACAGTTTAAACAGTGATGGTGAACAATTCCATTAATATCATCAAAACAAAAGAAAGTTTAAACAGTGATGGTCAACAATTCCATCAATATCATCAAAACAAAAGACAGTTTAAACAGTGATAGTCAACAATTCCATCAATATCATCAAAACAAAAGAAAGTTTAAACAGTGATGGTCAACAATTCCATCAATATCATCAAAACAAAAGAAAGTTTAAACAGTGATGGTCAACAATTCCATCAATATCAACAAAACAAAAGACATTTTAAACAGTGATGGTCAACAATTCCATCAATATCATCAAAACAAAAGAAAGTTTAAACAGTGATGGTCAACAATTCCATCAATATCATTAAAACAAAAGACAGTTTAAACAGTGATGGTCAACAATTCCATCAATATCAACAAAACAAAAGAAAGTTTAAACAGTGATAGTCAACAATTCCATCAATATCATCAAAACAAAAGAAAGTTTAAACAGTGATGGTCAACAATTCCATCAATATCATCAAAACAAAAGAAAGTTTAAACAGTGATGGTCAACAATTCCATCAATATCATCAAAACAAAAGAAACTTTAAACAGTGATGGTCAACAATTCCATCAATATCATCAAAACAAAAGACAGTTTAAACAGTGATAGTCAACAATTCCATCAATATCATCAAAATAAAAGAAAGTTTAAACAGTGATGGTCAACAATTCCATCAATATCATCAAAACAAAAGACAGTTTAAACAGTGATGGTCAACAATTCCATCAATATCATCAAAACAAAAGACAGTTTAAACAGTGATGGTCAACAATTCCATCAATATCATCAAAACAAAAGAAAGTTTAAACAGTGATGGTCAACAATTCCATCAATATCATCAAAACAAAAGAAAGTTTAAACAGTGATGGTCAACAATTCCATCAATATCATCAAAACAAAAGAAAGTTTAAACAGTGATGGTCAATAATTCCATCAATATCATCAAAACAAAAGACAGTTTAAACAGTGATAGTCAACAATTCCATCAATATCATCAAAACAAAAGAAAGTTTAAACAGTGATGGTCAACAATTCCATCAATATCATCAAAACAAAAGAAAGTTTAAACAGTGATAGTCAACAATTCCATCAATATCATCAAAACAAAAGAAAGTTTAAACAGTGATGGTCAACAATTCCATCAATATCATCAAAACAAAAGAAAGTTTAAACATTGATGGTCAACAATTCCATCAATATCATCAAAACAAAAGAAAGTTTAAACAGTGATGGTCAAGAATTCCATCAATATCATCAAAACAAAAGAAAGTTTAAACAGTGATGGTCAACAATTCCATTAATATCATCAAAACAAAAGACAGTTTAAACAGTGATAGGCAATAATTCCATCAATATTGTCAAAACAAAAGAAAGTTTAAACAGTGATGGTCAACAATTCCATCAATATCATCAAAACAAAAGACAGTTTAAACAGTGATGGTCAACAATTCCATCAATATCATCAAAACAAAAGAAAGTTTAAACAGTGATGGTCAACAATTCCATTAATATCATCAAAACAAAAGACAGTTTAAACAGTGATGATCAACAATTCCATCAATATTGTCAAAACAAAAGAAAGTTTAAACAGTGATAGTCAACAATTCCATCAATATCATCAAAACAAAAGAAAGTTTAAACAGTGATGGTCAACAATTCCATCAATATCAACAAAACAAAAGAAAGTTTAAACAGTGATGGTCAACAATTCCATCAATATCATCAAAACAAAAGAAAGTTTAAACAGTGATGGTCAACAATTCCATCAATATCATCAAAACAAAAGACAGTTTAAACAGTGATGGTCAACAATTCCATCAATATCATCAAAACAAAAGACAATTTAAACAGTGATGGTCAACAATTCCATCAATATCATCAAAACAAAAGAAAGTTTAAACAGTGATGGTCAACAATTCCATCAATATCATCAAAACAAAAGAAAGTTTAAACAGTGATAGTCAACAATTCCATCAATATCATCAAAATAAAAGAAAGTTTAAACAGTGATGGTCAACAATTCCATCAATATCATCAAAACAAAAGAAAGTTTAAACAGTAATGGTCAACAATTCCATCAATATCATCAAAACAAAAGACAGTTTAAACAGTGATGGTCAACAATTCCATCAATATCAACAAAACAAAAGACAGTTTAAACAGTGATGGTCAACAATTCCATCAATATCATCAAAACAAAAGACAGTTTATACAGTGATGGTCAACAATTCCATCAATATCATCAAAACAAAAGAAAGTTTAAACAGTGATGGTCAACAATTCCATCAATATTGTCAAAACAAAAGAAAGTTTAAACAGTGATAGTCAACAATTCCATCAATATCATCAAAACAAAAGAAAGTTTAAACAGTGATGGTCAACAATTCCATCAATATTGTCAAAACAAAAGAAAGTTTAAACAGTGATGGTCAACAATTCCATCAATATCATCAAAACAAAAGAAAGTTTAAACAGTGATGGTCAACAATTCCATCAATATCATCAAAACAAAAGACAGTTTAAACAGTGATGGTCAACAATTCCATCAATATCATCAAAACAAAAGAAAGTTTAAACAGTGATGGTCAACAATTCCATCAATATCATCAAAACAAAAGAAAGTTTAAACAGTGATGGTCAACAATTCCATCAATATCATCAAAACAAAAGAAAGTTTAAACAGTGATGCTCATCAATTCCATCAATATCATCAAAACAAAAGAAAGTTTAAACAGTGATGGTCAACAATTCCATCAATATCATCAAAACAAAAGAAAGTTTAAACAGTGATAGTCAACAATTCCATCAATATCATCAAAACAAAAGAAAGTTTAAACAGTGATGGTCAACAAAACAAAAGACAGTTTAAACAGTGATAGTCAATAATTCCATCAATATTGTCAAAACAAAAGAAAGTTTAAACAGTGATGGTCAACAATTCCATCAATATCATCAAAACAAAAGAAAGTTTAAACAGTGATGGTCAACAATTCCATCAATATCATCAAAGCAAAAGAAAGTTTAAACATTGATGGTGAACAATTCCATCAATATCATCAAAACAAAAGACAGTTTAAACAGTGATAGTCAACAATTCCATCAATATCATCAAAACAAAAGAAAGTTTAAACAGTGATGGTCAACAATTCCATCAATATCATCAAAACAAAAGACAGTTTAAACAGTGATAGTCAACAATTCCATCAATATCATCAAAACAAAAGAAAGTTTAAACAGTGATGGTCAACAATTCCATCAATATCATCAAAACAAAAGACAGTTTAAACAGTGATAGTCAACAATTCCATCAATATCATCAAAACAAAAGACAGTTTAAACAGTGATGGTCAACAATTCCATCAATATCATCAAAACAAAAGAAAGTTTAAACAGTAATGGTCAACAATTCCATCAATATCATCAAAACAAAAGAAAGTTTAAACAGTGATGGTCAACAATTCCATCAATATCATCAAAACAAGATAAAGTTTAAACAGTGATGGTCAACAATTCCATCAATATCATCAAAACATAAGACAGTTTAAACAGTGATGGTCAACAATTCCATCAATATCATCAAAACAAAAGAAAGTTTAAACAGTGATGGTCAACAATTCCATCAATATTGTCAAAACAAAAGAAAGTTTAAACAGTGATGGTCAACAATTCCATCAATATTGTCAAAACAAAAGAAAGTTTAAACAGTGATAGTCAACAATTCCATCAATATCATCAAAACAAAAGAAAGTTTAAACAGTGATAGTCAACAATTCCATCAATATCATCAAAACAAAAGAAAGTTTAAACAGTGATGGTCAACAATTCCATCAATATTGTCAAAACAAAAGAAAGTTTAAACAGTGATGGTCAACAATTCCATCAATATCATCAAAACAAAAGAAAGTTTAAACAGTGATGGTCAACAATTCCATCAATATCATCAAAACAAAAGACAGTTTAAACAGTGATAGTCAACAATTCCATCAATATCATCAAAACAAAAGAAAGTTTAAACAGTGATGGTCAACAATTCCATCAATATCATCAAAACAAAAGACAGTTTAAACAGTGATGGTCAACAATTCCATCAATATCATCAAAACAAAAGACAGTTTAAACAGTGATAGTCAACAATTCCATCAATATCATCAAAACAAAAGACAGTTTAAACAGTGATGGTCAACAATTCCATCAATATCATCAAAACAAAAGAAAGTTTAAACAGTGATGGTCAACAATTCCATCAATATCATCAAAACAAAAGAAAGTTTAAACAGTGATGGTCAACAATTCCATTAATATCATCAAAACAAAAGACAGTTTAAACAGTGATGGTCAACAATTCCATCAATATCATCAAAACAAAAGAAAGTTTAAACAGTGATGGTCAACAATTCCATCAATATCATCAAAACAAAAGAAAGTTTAAACAGTGATGGTCAACAATTCCATCAATATCATCAAAACAAAAGAAAGTTTAAACATTGATGGTCAACAATTCCATCAATATCATCAAAACAAAAGAAAGTTTAAACAGTAATGGTCAACAATTCCATCAATATCATCAAAACAAAAGAAAGTTTAAACAGTGATGGTCAACAATTCCATCAATATCATCAAAACAAGATAAAGTTTAAACAGTGATGGTCAACAATTCCATCAATATCATCAAAACATAAGACAGTTTAAACAGTGATGGTCAACAATTCCATCAATATCATCAAAACAAAAGAAAGTTTAAACAGTGATGGTCAACAATTCCATCAATATTGTCAAAACAAAAGAAAGTTTAAACAGTGATGGTCAACAATTCCATCAATATTGTCAAAACAAAAGAAAGTTTAAACAGTGATAGTCAACAATTCCATCAATATCATCAAAACAAAAGAAAGTTTAAACAGTGATAGTCAACAATTCCATCAATATCATCAAAACAAAAGAAAGTTTAAACAGTGATGGTCAACAATTCCATCAATATTGTCAAAACAAAAGAAAGTTTAAACAGTGATGGTCAACAATTCCATCAATATCATCAAAACAAAAGAAAGTTTAAACAGTGATGGTCAACAATTCCATCAATATCATCAAAACAAAAGACAGTTTAAACAGTGATAGTCAACAATTCCATCAATATCATCAAAACAAAAGAAAGTTTAAACAGTGATGGTCAACAATTCCATCAATATCATCAAAACAAAAGACAGTTTAAACAGTGATGGTCAACAATTCCATCAATATCATCAAAACAAAAGAAAGTTTAAACAGTGATAGTCAACAATTCCATCAATATCATCAAAACAAAAGACAGTTTAAACAGTGATGGTCAACAATTCCATCAATATCATCAAAACAAAAGAAAGTTTAAACAGTGATGGTCAACAATTCCATCAATATCATCAAAACAAAAGAAAGTTTAAACAGTGATGGTCAACAATTCCATTAATATCATCAAAACAAAAGACAGTTTAAACAGTGATGGTCAACAATTCCATCAATATCATCAAAACAAAAGAAAGTTTAAACAGTGATGGTCAACAATTCCATCAATATCATCAAAACAAAAGAAAGTTTAAACAGTGATGGTCAACAATTCCATCAATATCATCAAAACAAAAGAAAGTTTAAACATTGATGGTCAACAATTCCATCAATATCATCAAAACAAAAGACAGTTTAAACAGTGATAGTCAACAATTCCATCAATATCATCAAAACAAAAGAAAGTTTAAACAGTGATGGTCAACAATTCCATCAATATCATCAAAACAAAAGAAAGTTTAAACAGTGATGGTCAACAATTCCATCAATATCATCAAAACAAAAGAAAGTTTAAACAGTAATGGTCAACAATTCCATCAATATCATCAAAACAAGATAAAGTTTAAACAGTGATGGTCAACAATTCCATCAATATCATCAAAACATAAGACAGTTTAAACAGTGATGGTCAACAATTCCATCAATATCATCAAAACAAAAGAAAGTTTAAACAGTGATGGTCAACAATTCCATCAATATTGTCAAAACAAAAGAAAGTTTAAACAGTGATGGTCAACAATTCCATCAATATTGTCAAAACAAAAGAAAGTTTAAACAGTGATAGTCAACAATTCCATCAATATCATCAAAACAAAAGAAAGTTTAAACAGTGATGGTCAACAATTCCATCAATATCATCAAAACAAAAGAAAGTTTAAACAGTGATGGTCAACAATTCCATCAATATCATCAAAACAAAAGAAAGTTTAAACATTGATGGTCAACAATTCCATCAATATCATCAAAACAAAAGACAGTTTAAACAGTGATAGTCAACAATTCCATCAATATCATCAAAACAAAAGAAAGTTTAAACAGTGATAGTCAACAATTCCATCAATATCATCAAAACAAAAGAAAGTTTAAACAGTGATGGTCAACAATTCCATCAATATCATCAAAACAAAAGAAAGTTTAAACAGTAATGGTCAACAATTCCATCAATATCATCAAAACAAAAGAAAGTTTAAACAGTGATGGTCAACAATTCCATCAATATCATCAAAACAAGATAAAGTTTAAACAGTGATGGTCAACAATTCCATCAATATCATCAAAACATAAGACAGTTTAAACAGTGATGGTCAACAATTCCATCAATATCATCAAAACAAAAGAAAGTTTAAACAGTGATGGTCAACAATTCCATCAATATTGTCAAAACAAAAGAAAGTTTAAACAGTGATGGTCAACAATTCCATCAATATTGTCAAAACAAAAGAAAGTTTAAACAGTGATAGTCAACAATTCCATCAATATCATCAAAACAAAAGAAAGTTTAAACAGTGATAGTCAACAATTCCATCAATATCATCAAAACAAAAGAAAGTTTAAACAGTGATGGTCAACAATTCCATCAATATTGTCAAAACAAAAGAAAGTTTAAACAGTGATGGTCAACAATTCCATCAATATCATCAAAACAAAAGAAAGTTTAAACAGTGATGGTCAACAATTCCATCAATATCATCAAAACAAAAGACAGTTTAAACAGTGATAGTCAACAATTCCATCAATATCATCAAAACAAAAGAAAGTTTAAACAGTGATGGTCAACAATTCCATCAATATCATCAAAACAAAAGACAGTTTAAACAGTGATGGTCAACAATTCCATCAATATCATCAAAACAAAAGACAGTTTAAACAGTGATAGTCAACAATTCCATCAATATCATCAAAACAAAAGACAGTTTAAACAGTGATGGTCAACAATTCCATCAATATCATCAAAACAAAAGAAAGTTTAAACAGTGATGATCAACAATTCCATCAATATCATCAAAACAAAAGAAAGTTTAAACAGTGATGGTCAACAATTCCATTAATATCATCAAAACAAAAGACAGTTTAAACAGTGATGGTCAACAATTCCATCAATATCATCAAAACAAAAGAAAGTTTAAACAGTGATGGTCAACAATTCCATCAATATCATCAAAACAAAAGAAAGTTTAAACAGTGATGGTCAACAATTCCATCAATATCATCAAAACAAAAGAAAGTTTAAACATTGATGGTCAACAATTCCATCAATATCATCAAAACAAAAGACAGTTTAAACAGTGATAGTCAACAATTCCATCAATATCATCAAAACAAAAGAAAGTTTAAACAGTGATAGTCAACAATTCCATCAATATCATCAAAACAAAAGAAAGTTTAAACAGTGATGGTCAACAATTCCATCAATATCATCAAAACAAAAGAAAGTTTAAACAGTAATGGTCAACAATTCCATCAATATCATCAAAACAAAAGAAAGTTTAAACAGTGATGGTCAACAATTCCATCAATATCATCAAAACAAGATAAAGTTTAAACAGTGATGGTCAACAATTCCATCAATATCATCAAAACATAAGACAGTTTAAACAGTGATGGTCAACAATTCCATCAATATCATCAAAACAAAAGAAAGTTTAAACAGTGATGGTCAACAATTCCATCAATATTGTCAAAACAAAAGAAAGTTTAAACAGTGATGGTCAACAATTCCATCAATATTGTCAAAACAAAAGAAAGTTTAAACAGTGATAGTCAACAATTCCATCAATATCATCAAAACAAAAGAAAGTTTAAACAGTGATAGTCAACAATTCCATCAATATCATCAAAACAAAAGAAAGTTTAAACAGTGATGGTCAACAATTCCATCAATATTGTCAAAACAAAAGAAAGTTTAAACAGTGATGGTCAACAATTCCATCAATATCATCAAAACAAAAGAAAGTTTAAACAGTGATGGTCAACAATTCCATCAATATCATCAAAACAAAAGACAGTTTAAACAGTGATAGTCAACAATTCCATCAATATCATCAAAACAAAAGAAAGTTTAAACAGTGATGGTCAACAATTCCATCAATATCATCAA
This sequence comes from Bathymodiolus brooksi, assembly GCA_963680875.1. Lineage (NCBI taxonomy): Eukaryota > Metazoa > Mollusca > Bivalvia > Mytilida > Modiolidae > Bathymodiolus > Bathymodiolus brooksi. Next base: position 111,379,892 of record OY804584.1, read on the forward strand.
AACAAAAGACAGTTTAAACAGTGATGGTCAACAATTCCATCAATATCATCAAAACAAAAGACAGTTTAAACAGTGATGGTCAACAATTCCATCAATATCATCAAAACAAAAGACAGTTTAAACAGTGATGGTCAACAATTCCATCAATATCATCAAAACAAAAGAAAGTTTAAAAAGTGATGGTCAACAATTCCAACAATATCATCAAAACAAAAGAAAGTTTAAACAGTGATGGTCAACAATTCCATCAATATCATCAAAACAAAAGAAAGTTTAAACATTGATGGTCAACAATTCCATCAATATCATCAAAACAAAAGAAAGTTTAAACAGTGATAGTCAACAATTCCATCAATGAACAGTGATGGTCAACAATTCCATCAATATCATCAAAACAAAAGAAAGTTTAAACAGTAATGGTCAACAATTCCATCAATATCATCAAAACAAAAGAAAGTTTAAACAGTGATGGTCAACAATTCCATCAATATCATCAAAACAAAAGAAAGTTTAAACAGTGATGGTCAACAATTCCATCAATATTGTCAAAACAAAAGAAAGTTTAAACAGTGATAGTCAACAATTCCATCAATATCATCAAAACAAAAGAAAGTTTAAACAGTGATGGTCAACAATTCCATCAATATTGTCAAAACAAAAGAAAGTTTAAACAGTGATGGTCAACAATTCCATCAATATCATCAAAACAAAAGAAAGTTTAAACAGTGATGGTCAACAATTCCATCAATATCATCAAAACAAAAGAAAGTTTAAACAGTGATGGTCAACAATTCCATCAATATCATCAAAACAAAAGAAAGTTTAAACAGTGATAGTCAACAATTCCATCAATATCATCAAAACAAAAGAAAGTTTAAACAGTGATAGTCAACAATTCCATCAATATCATTAAAACAAATGAAAGTTTAAACAGTGATGGTCAACAATTCCATCAATATCATCAAAACAAAAGACAGTTTAAACAGTGATAGTCAACAATTCCATCAATATCATCAAAACAAAAGAAAGTTTAAACAGTAATGGTCAACAATTCCATCAATATCATCAAAACAAAAGAAAGTTTAAACAGTAATGGTCAACAATTCCATCAATATCATCAAAACAAAAGAAAGTTTAAACAGTGATGGTCAACAATTCCATCAATATCATCAAAACAAAAGAAAGTTTAAACAGTGATGGTCAACAATTCCATCAATATCATCAAAACAAAAGAAAGTTTAAACAGTGATGGTCAACAATTCCATCAATATCATCAAAACAAAAGAAAGTTTAAACAGTGATGGTCAACAATTCCATCAATATTGTCAAAACAAAAGAAAGTTTAAACAGTGATAGTCAACAATTCCATCAATATCATCAAAACAAAAGAAAGTTTAAACAGTGATGGTCAACAATTCCATCAATATTGTCAAAACAAAAGAAAGTTTAAACAGTGATGGTCAACAATTCCATCAATATCATCAAAACAAAAGAAAGTTTAAACAGTGATGGTCAACAATTCCATCAATATCATCAAAACAAAAGACAGTTTAAACAGTGATAGTCAACAATTCCATCAATATCATCAAAACAAAAGACAGTTAAACAGTGATAGTCAACAATTCCATCAATATCATCAAAACAAAAGAAAGTTTAAACAGTGATGGTCAACAATTCCATCAATATCATCAAAACAAAAGAAAGTTTAAACAGTGATAGTCAACAATTCCATTAATATCATCAAAACAAAAGACAGTTTAAACAGTGATGGTCAACAATTCCATTAATATCATCAAAACAAAAGAAAGTTTAAACAGTGATGGTCAACAATTCCATCAATATCATCAAAACAAAAGAAAGTTTATAAAGTGATAGTCAACTATTCCATCAATATCATCAAAACAAAAGAAAGTTTAAACAGTGATGGTCAACAATTCCATCAATATCATCAACACAAAAGACAGTTTAAACAGTGATGGTCAACAATTCCATCAATATCAACAAAACAAAAGACAGTTTAAACAGTGATGGTCAACAATTCCATCAATATCATCAAAACAAAAGAAAGTTTAAACAGTGATGGTCAACAATTCCATCAATATCATCAAAAGAAAAGAAAGTTTAAACAGTAATGGTCAACAATTCCATCAATATAATCAAAACAAAAGAGAGTTTAAACAGTGATGGTCAACAATTCCATCAATATCATCAAAACAAAAGAAAGTTTAAACAGTGATGGTCAACAATTCCATTAATATTGTCAAAACAAAAGAAAGTTTAAACAGTGATGGTCAACAATTCCATCAATATTGTCAAAACAAAAGAAAGTTTAAACAGTGATAGTCAACAATTCCATCAATATCATCAAAACAAAAGAAAGTTTAAACAGTGATAGTCAACAATTCCATCAATATCATCAAAACAAAAGAAAGTTTAAACAGTGATGGTCAACAATTCCATCAATATTGTCAAAACAAAAGAAAGTTTAAACAGTGATGGTCAACAATTCCATCAATATCATCAAAACAAAAGAAAGTTTAAACAGTGATGGTCAACAATTCCATCAATATCATCAAAACAAAAGACAGTTTAAACAGTGATAGTCAACAATTCCATCAATATCATCAAAACAAAAGAAAGTTTAAACAGTGATGGTCAACAATTCCATCAATATCATCAAAACAAAAGAAAGTTTAAACAGTGATAGTCAACAATTCCATTAATATCATCAAAACAAAAGACAGTTTAAACAGTGATGGTCAACAATTCCATTAATATCATCAAAACAAAAGAAAGTTTAAACAGTGATGGTCAACAATTCCATCAATATCATCAAAACAAAAGAAAGTTTATAAAGTGATAGTCAACTATTCCATCAATATCATCAAAACAAAAGAAAGTTTAAACAGTGATGGTCAACAATTCCATCAATATCATCAACACAAAAGACAGTTTAAACAGTGATGGTCAACAATTCCATCAATATCAACAAAACAAAAGACAGTTTAAACAGTGATGGTCAACAATTCCATCAATATCATCAAAACAAAAGAAAGTTTAAACAGTGATGGTCAACAATTCCATCAATATCATCAAAAGAAAAGAAAGTTTAAACAGTAATGGTCAACAATTCCATCAATATAATCAAAACAAAAGAGAGTTTAAACAGTGATGGTCAACAATTCCATCAATATCATCAAAACAAAAGAAAGTTTAAACAGTGATGGTCAACAATTCCATCAATATTGTCAAAACAAAAGAAAGTTTAAACAGTGATGGTCAACAATTCCATCAATATTGTCAAAACAAAAGAAAGTTTAAACAGTGATAGTCAACAATTCCATCAATATCATCAAAACAAAAGAAAGTTTAAACAGTGATAGTCAACAATTCCATCAATATCATCAAAACAAAAGAAAGTTTAAACAGTGATGGTCAACAATTCCATCAATATTGTCAAAACAAAAGAAAGTTTAAACAGTGATGGTCAACAATTCCATCAATATCATCAAAACAAAAGAAAGTTTAAACAGTGATGGTCAACAATTCCATCAATATCATCAAAACAAAAGACAGTTTAAACAGTGATAGTCAACAATTCCATCAATATCATCAAAACAAAAGAAAGTTTAAACAGTGATGGTCAACAATTCCATCAATATCATCAAAACAAAAGACAGTTTAAACAGTGATGGTCAACAATTCCATCAATATCATCAAAACAAAAGACAGTTTAAACAGTGATGGTCAACAATTCCATCAATATCATCAAAACAAAAGACAGTTTAAACAGTGATGGTCAACAATTCCATCAATATCATCAAAACAAAAGAAAGTTTAAAAAGTGATGGTCAACAATTCCAACAATATCATCAAAACAAAAGAAAGTTTAAACAGTGATGGTCAACAATTCCATCAATATCATCAAAACAATAGAAAGTTTAAACATTGATGGTCAACAATTCCATCAATATCATCAAAACAAAAGAAAGTTTAAACAGTGATAGTCAACAATTCCATCAATGAACAGTGATGGTCAACAATTCCATCAATATCATCAAAACAAAAGAAAGTTTAAACAGTAATGGTCAACAATTCCATCAATATCATCAAAACAAAAGAAAGTTTAAACAGTGATGGTCAACAATTCCATCAATATCATCAAAACAAAAGAAAGTTTAAACAGTGATGGTCAACAATTCCATCAATATTGTCAAAACAAAAGAAAGTTTAAACAGTGATAGTCAACAATTCCATCAATATCATCAAAACAAAAGAAAGTTTAAACAGTGATGGTCAACAATTCCATCAATATTGTCAAAACAAAAGAAAGTTTAAACAGTGATAGTCAACAATTCCATCAATATCATCAAAACAAAAGAAAGTTTAAACAGTGATGGTCAACAATTCCATCAATATCATCAAAACAAAAGAAAGTTTAAACAGTGATGGTCAACAATTCCATCAATATCATCAAAACAAAAGAAAGTTTAAACAGTGATAGTCAACAATTCCATCAATATCATCAAAACAAAAGAAAGTTTAAACAGTGATAGTCAACAATTCCATCAATATCATTAAAACAAATGAAAGTTTAAACAGTGATGGTCAACAATTCCATCAATATCATCAAAACAAAAGACAGTTTAAACAGTGATAGTCAACAATTCCATCAATATCATCAAAACAAAAGAAAGTTTAAACAGTAATGGTCAACAATTCCATCAATATCATCAAAACAAAAGAAAGTTTAAACAGTAATGGTCAACAATTCCATCAATATCATCAAAACAAAAGAAAGTTTAAACAGTGATGGTCAACAATTCCATCAATATCAACAAAACAAAAGACAGTTTAAACAGTGATGGTCAACAATTCCATCAATATCATCAAAACAAAAGAAAGTTTAAACAGTGATGGTCAACAATTCCATCAATATCATCAAAAGAAAAGAAAGTTTAAACAGTAATGGTCAACAATTCCATCAATATAATCAAAACAAAAGAGAGTTTAAACAGTGATGGTCAACAATTCCATCAATATCAACAAACCAAAAGACAGTTTAAACAGTGATGGTCAACAATTCCATCAATATCATCAAAACAAAAGAAAGTTTAAACAGTGATGGTCAACAATTCCATCAATATCATCAAAACAAAAGAAAGTTTAAACAGTGATGGTCAACAATTCCATCAATATCATCAAAACAAAAGAAAGTTTAAACAGTGATGGTCAACAATTCCATCAATATTGTCAAAACAAAAGAAAGTTTAAACAGTGATAGTCAACAATTCCATCAATATCATCAAAACAAAAGAAAGTTTAAACAGTGATGGTCAACAATTCCATCAATATTGTCAAAACAAAAGAAAGTTTAAACAGTGATGGTCAACAATTCCATCAATATCATCAAAACAAAAGAAAGTTTAAACAGTGATGGTCAACAATTCCATCAATATCATCAAAACAAAAGACAGTTTAAACAGTGATAGTCAACAATTCCATCAATATCATCAAAACAAAAGACAGTTAAACAGTGATAGTCAACAATTCCATCAATATCATCAAAACAAAAGAAAGTTTAAACAGTGATGGTCAACAATTCCATCAATATCATCAAAACAAAAGAAAGTTTAAACAGTGATAGTCAACAATTCCATCAATATCATCAAAACAAAAGAAAGTTTAAACAGTGATAGTCAACAATTCCATCAATATCATCAAAACAAAAGAAAGTTTAAACAGTGATGGTCAACAATTCCATTAATATCATCAAAACAAAAGACAGTTTAAACAGTGATGGTCAACAATTCCATTAATATCATCAAAACAAAAGAAAGTTTAAACAGTGATGGTCAACAATTCCATCAATATCATCAAAACAAAAGAAAGTTTATAAAGTGATAGTCAACTATTCCATCAATATCATCAAAACAAAAGAAAGTTTAAACAGTGATGGTCAACAATTCCATCAATATCATCAACACAAAAGACAGTTTAAACAGTGATGGTCAACAATTCCATCAATATCAACAAAACAAAAGACAGTTTAAACAGTGATGGTCAACAATTCCATCAATATCATCAAAACAAAAGAAAGTTTAAACAGTGATGGTCAACAATTCCATCAATATCATCAAAACAAAAGAAAGTTTAAACAGTGATGGTCAACAATTCCATCAATATCATCAAAACAAAAGAAAGTTTAAACAGTGATAGTCAACAATTCCATCAATATCATCAAAACAAAAGAAAGTTTAAACAGTGATAGTCAACAATTCCATCAATATCATTAAAACAAATGAAAGTTTAAACAGTGATGGTCAACAATTCCATCAATATCATCAAAACAAAAGACAGTTTAAACAGTGATAGTCAACAATTCCATCAATATCATCAAAACAAAAGAAAGTTTAAACAGTAATGGTCAACAATTCCATCAATATCATCAAAACAAAAGAAAGTTTAAACAGTAATGGTCAACAATTCCATCAATATCATCAAAACAAAAGAAAGTTTAAACAGTGATGGTCAACAATTCCATCAATATCATCAAAACAAAAGAAAGTTTAAACAGTGATGGTCAACAATTCCATCAATATCATCAAAACAAAAGAAAGTTTAAACAGTGATGGTCAACAATTCCATCAATATCATCAAAACAAAAGAAAGTTTAAACAGTGATGGTCAACAATTCCATCAATATTGTCAAAACAAAAGAAAGTTTAAACAGTGATAGTCAACAATTCCATCAATATCATCAAAACAAAAGAAAGTTTAAACAGTGATGGTCAACAATTCCATCAATATTGTCAAAACAAAAGAAAGTTTAAACAGTGATGGTCAACAATTCCATCAATATCATCAAAACAAAAGAAAGTTTAAACAGTGATGGTCAACAATTCCATCAATATCATCAAAACAAAAGACAGTTTAAACAGTGATAGTCAACAATTCCATCAATATCATCAAAACAAAAGACAGTTAAACAGTGATAGTCAACAATTCCATCAATATCATCAAAACAAAAGAAAGTTTAAACAGTGATGGTCAACAATTCCATCAATATCATCAAAACAAAAGAAAGTTTAAACAGTGATAGTCAACAATTCCATTAATATCATCAAAACAAAAGACAGTTTAAACAGTGATGGTCAACAATTCCATTAATATCATCAAAACAAAAGAAAGTTTAAACAGTGATGGTCAACAATTCCATCAATATCATCAAAACAAAAGAAAGTTTATAAAGTGATAGTCAACTATTCCATCAATATCATCAAAACAAAAGAAAGTTTAAACAGTGATGGTCAACAATTCCATCAATATCATCAACACAAAAGACAGTTTAAACAGTGATGGTCAACAATTCCATCAATATCAACAAAACAAAAGACAGTTTAAACAGTGATGGTCAACAATTCCATCAATATCATCAAAACAAAAGAAAGTTTAAACAGTGATGGTCAACAATTCCATCAATATCATCAAAAGAAAAGAAAGTTTAAACAGTAATGGTCAACAATTCCATCAATATAATCAAAACAAAAGAGAGTTTAAACAGTGATGGTCAACAATTCCATCAATATCATCAAAACAAAAGAAAGTTTAAACAGTGATGGTCAACAATTCCATCAATATTGTCAAAACAAAAGAAAGTTTAAACAGTGATGGTCAACAATTCCATCAATATTGTCAAAACAAAAGAAAGTTTAAACAGTGATAGTCAACAATTCCATCAATATCATCAAAACAAAAGAAAGTTTAAACAGTGATAGTCAACAATTCCATCAATATCATCAAAACAAAAGAAAGTTTAAACAGTGATGGTCAACAATTCCATCAATATTGTCAAAACAAAAGAAAGTTTAAACAGTGATGGTCAACAATTCCATCAATATCATCAAAACAAAAGAAAGTTTAAACAGTGATGGTCAACAATTCCATCAATATCATCAAAACAAAAGACAGTTTAAACAGTGATAGTCAACAATTCCATCAATATCATCAAAACAAAAGAAAGTTTAAACAGTGATGGTCAACAATTCCATCAATATCATCAAAACAAAAGACAGTTTAAACAGTGATGGTCAACAATTCCATCAATATCATCAAAACAAAAGACAGTTTAAACAGTGATGGTCAACAATTCCATCAATATCATCAAAACAAAAGACAGTTTAAACAGTGATGGTCAACAATTCCATCAATATCATCAAAACAAAAGAAAGTTTAAAAAGTGATGGTCAACAATTCCAACAATATCATCAAAACAAAAGAAAGTTTAAACAGTGATGGTCAACAATTCCATCAATATCATCAAAACAATAGAAAGTTTAAACATTGATGGTCAACAATTCCATCAATATCATCAAAACAAAAGAAAGTTTAAACAGTGATAGTCAACAATTCCATCAATGAACAGTGATGGTCAACAATTCCATCAATATCATCAAAACAAAAGAAAGTTTAAACAGTAATGGTCAACAATTCCATCAATATCATCAAAACAAAAGAAAGTTTAAACAGTGATGGTCAACAATTCCATCAATATCATCAAAACAAAAGAAAGTTTAAACAGTGATGGTCAACAATTCCATCAATATTGTCAAAACAAAAGAAAGTTTAAACAGTGATAGTCAACAATTCCATCAATATCATCAAAACAAAAGAAAGTTTAAACAGTGATGGTCAACAATTCCATCAATATTGTCAAAACAAAAGAAAGTTTAAACAGTGATAGTCAACAATTCCATCAATATCATCAAAACAAAAGAAAGTTTAAACAGTGATGGTCAACAATTCCATCAATATCATCAAAACAAAAGAAAGTTTAAACAGTGATGGTCAACAATTCCATCAATATCATCAAAACAAAAGAAAGTTTAAACAGTGATAGTCAACAATTCCATCAATATCATCAAAACAAAAGAAAGTTTAAACAGTGATAGTCAACAATTCCATCAATATCATTAAAACAAATGAAAGTTTAAACAGTGATGGTCAACAATTCCATCAATATCATCAAAACAAAAGACAGTTTAAACAGTGATAGTCAACAATTCCATCAATATCATCAAAACAAAAGAAAGTTTAAACAGTAATGGTCAACAATTCCATCAATATCATCAAAACAAAAGAAAGTTTAAACAGTAATGGTCAACAATTCCATCAATATCATCAAAACAAAAGAAAGTTTAAACAGTGATGGTCAACAATTCCATCAATATCAACAAAACAAAAGACAGTTTAAACAGTGATGGTCAACAATTCCATCAATATCATCAAAACAAAAGAAAGTTTAAACAGTGATGGTCAACAATTCCATCAATATCATCAAAAGAAAAGAAAGTTTAAACAGTAATGGTCAACAATTCCATCAATATAATCAAAACAAAAGAGAGTTTAAACAGTGATGGTCAACAATTCCATCAATATCAACAAACCAAAAGACAGTTTAAACAGTGATGGTCAACAATTCCATCAATATCATCAAAACAAAAGAAAGTTTAAACAGTGATGGTCAACAATTCCATCAATATCATCAAAACAAAAGAAAGTTTAAACAGTGATGGTCAACAATTCCATCAATATCATCAAAACAAAAGAAAGTTTAAACAGTGATGGTCAACAATTCCATCAATATTGTCAAAACAAAAGAAAGTTTAAACAGTGATAGTCAACAATTCCATCAATATCATCAAAACAAAAGAAAGTTTAAACAGTGATGGTCAACAATTCCATCAATATTGTCAAAACAAAAGAAAGTTTAAACAGTGATGGTCAACAATTCCATCAATATCATCAAAACAAAAGAAAGTTTAAACAGTGATGGTCAACAATTCCATCAATATCATCAAAACAAAAGACAGTTTAAACAGTGATAGTCAACAATTCCATCAATATCATCAAAACAAAAGACAGTTAAACAGTGATAGTCAACAATTCCATCAATATCATCAAAACAAAAGAAAGTTTAAACAGTGATGGTCAACAATTCCATCAATATCATCAAAACAAAAGAAAGTTTAAACAGTGATAGTCAACAATTCCATCAATATCATCAAAACAAAAGAAAGTTTAAACAGTGATAGTCAACAATTCCATCAATATCATCAAAACAAAAGAAAGTTTAAACAGTGATGGTCAACAATTCCATTAATATCATCAAAACAAAAGACAGTTTAAACAGTGATGGTCAACAATTCCATTAATATCATCAAAACAAAAGAAAGTTTAAACAGTGATGGTCAACAATTCCATCAATATCATCAAAACAAAAGAAAGTTTATAAAGTGATAGTCAACTATTCCATCAATATCATCAAAACAAAAGAAAGTTTAAACAGTGATGGTCAACAATTCCATCAATATCATCAACACAAAAGACAGTTTAAACAGTGATGGTCAACAATTCCATCAATATCAACAAAACAAAAGACAGTTTAAACAGTGATGGTCAACAATTCCATCAATATCATCAAAACAAAAGAAAGTTTAAACAGTGATGGTCAACAATTCCATCAATATCATCAAAAGAAAAGAAAGTTTAAACAGTAATGGTCAACAATTCCATCAATATAATCAAAACAAAAGAGAGTTTAAACAGTGATGGTCAACAATTCCATCAATATCAACAAACCAAAAGACAGTTTAAACAGTGATGGTCAACAATTCCATCAATATCATCAAAACAAAAGAAAGTTTAAACAGTGATGGTCAACAATTCCATCAATATCATCAAAACAAAAGAAAGTTTAAACAGTGATGGTCAACAATTCCATCAATATCATCAAAACAAAAGACAGTTTAAACAGTGATGGTCAACAATTCCATCAATATTGTCAAAACAAAAGAAAGTTTAAACAGTGATAGTCAACAATTCCATCAATATCATCAAAACAAAAGAAAGTTTAAAAAGTGATGGTCAACAATTCCATCAATATTGTCAAAACAAAAGAAAGTTTAAACAGTGATGGTCAACAATTCCATCAATATCATCAAAACAAAAGAAAGTTTAAACAGTGATGGTCAACAATTCCATCAATATCATCAAAACAAAAGACAGTTTAAACAGTGATGGTCAACAATTCCATCAATATCATCAAAACAAAAGACAGTTAAACAGTGATAGTCAACAATTCCATCAATATCATCAAAACAAAAGAAAGTTTAAACAGTGATGGTCAACAATTCCATCAATATCATCAAAACAAAAGAAAGTTTAAACAGTGATAGTCAACAATTCCATCAATATCATCAAAACAAAAGAAAGTTTAAACAGTGATAGTCAACAATTCCATCAATATCATCAAAACAAAAGAAAGTTTAAACAGTGATGGTCAACAATTCCATTAATATCATCAAAACAAAAGACAGTTTAAACAGTGATGGTCAACAATTCCATTAATATCATCAAAACAAAAGAAAGTTTAAACAGTGATGGTCAACAATTCCATCAATATCATCAAAACAAAAGAAAGTTTATAAAGTGATAGTCAACTATTCCATCAATATCATCAAAACAAAAGAAAGTTTAAACAGTGATGGTCAACAATTCCATCAATATCATCAAAACAAAAGAAAGTTTAAACAGTGATGGTCAACAATTCCATCAATATTGTCAAAACAAAAGAAAGTTTAAACAGTGATAGTCAACAATTCCATCAATATCATCAAAACAAAAGAAAGTTTAAACAGTGATGGTCAACAATTCCATCAATATTGTCAAAACAAAAGAAAGTTTAAACAGTGATGGTCAACAATTCCATCAATATCATCAAAACAAAAGAAAGTTTAAACAGTGATGGTCAACAATTCCATCAATATCATCAAAACAAAAGACAGTTTAAACAGTGATAGTCAACAATTCCATCAATATCATCAAAACAAAAGACAGTTAAACAGTGATAGTCAACAATTCCATCAATATCATCAAAACAAAAGAAAGTTTAAACAGTGATGGTCAACAATTCCATCAATATCATCAAAACAAAAGAAAGTTTAAACAGTGATAGTCAACAATTCCATCAATATCATCAAAACAAAAGAAAGTTTAAACAGTGATAGTCAACAATTCCATCAATATCATCAAAACAAAAGAAAGTTTAAACAGTGATGGTCAACAATTCCATTAATATCATCAAAACAAAAGACAGTTTAAACAGTGATGGTCAACAATTCCATTAATATCATCAAAACAAAAGAAAGTTTAAACAGTGATAGTCAACAATTCCATCAATATCATCAAAACAAAAGAAAGTTTAAACAGTGATGGTCAACAATTCCATTAATATCATCAAAACAAAAGACAGTTTAAACAGTGATGGTCAACAATTCCATCAATATCATCAAAACAAAAGAAAGTTTAAACAGTGATAGTCAACAATTCCATCAATATCATCAAAACAAAAGAAAGTTTAAACAGTGATGGTCAACAATTCCATTAATATCATCAAAACAAAAGACAGTTTAAACAGTGATGGTCAACAATTCCATTAATATCATCAAAACAAAAGAAAGTTTAAACAGTGATGGTCAACAATTCCATCAATATCATCAAAACAAAAGAAAGTTTATAAAGTGATAGTCAACTATTCCATCAATATCATCAAAACAAAAGAAAGTTTAAACAGTGATGGTCAACAATTCCATCAATATCATCAAAACAAAAGAAAGTTTAAACAGTGATGGTCAACAATTCCATCAATATTGTCAAAACAAAAGAAAGTTTAAACAGTGATAGTCAACAATTCCATCAATATCATCAAAACAAAAGAAAGTTTAAACAGTGATGGTCAACAATTCCATCAATATTGTCAAAACAAAAGAAAGTTTAAACAGTGATGGTCAACAATTCCATCAATATCATCAAAACAAAAGAAAGTTTAAACAGTGATGGTCAACAATTCCATCAATATCATCAAAACAAAAGACAGTTTAAACAGTGATAGTCAACAATTCCATCAATATCATCAAAACAAAAGACAGTTAAACAGTGATAGTCAACAATTCCATCAATATCATCAAAACAAAAGAAAGTTTAAACAGTGATGGTCAACAATTCCATCAATATCATCAAAACAAAAGAAAGTTTAAACAGTGATAGTCAACAATTCCATCAATATCATCAAAACAAAAGAAAGTTTAAACAGTGATAGTCAACAATTCCATCAATATCATCAAAACAAAAGAAAGTTTAAACAGTGATGGTCAACAATTCCATTAATATCATCAAAACAAAAGACAGTTTAAACAGTGATGGTCAACAATTCCATTAATATCATCAAAACAAAAGAAAGTTTAAACAGTGATGGTCAACAATTCCATCAATATCATCAAAACAAAAGAAAGTTTATAAAGTGATAGTCAACTATTCCATCAATATCATCAAAACAAAAGAAAGTTTAAACAGTGATGGTCAACAATTCCATCAATATCATCAACACAAAAGACAGTTTAAACAGTGATGGTCAACAATTCCATCAATATCAACAAAACAAAAGACAGTTTAAACAGTGATGGTCAACAATTCCATCAATATCATCAAAACAAAAGAAAGTTTAAACAGTGATGGTCAACAATTCCATCAATATCATCAAAAGAAAAGAAAGTTTAAACAGTAATGGTCAACAATTCCATCAATATAATCAAAACAAAAGAGAGTTTAAACAGTGATGGTCAACAATTCCATCAATATCAACAAACCAAAAGACAGTTTAAACAGTGATGGTCAACAATTCCATCAATATCATCAAAACAAAAGAAAGTTTAAACAGTGATGGTCAACAATTCCATCAATATCATCAAAACAAAAGAAAGTTTAAACAGTGATGGTCAACAATTCCATCAATATCATCAAAACAAAAGACAGTTTAAACAGTGATGGTCAACAATTCCATCAATATTGTCAAAACAAAAGAAAGTTTAAACAGTGATAGTCAACAATTCCATCAATATCATCAAAACAAAAGAAAGTTTAAAAAGTGATGGTCAACAATTCCATCAATATTGTCAAAACAAAAGAAAGTTTAAACAGTGATGGTCAACAATTCCATCAATATCATCAAAACAAAAGAAAGTTTAAACAGTGATGGTCAACAATTCCATCAATATCATCAAAACAAAAGACAGTTTAAACAGTGATGGTCAACAATTCCATCAATATCATCAAAACAAAAGACAGTTAAACAGTGATAGTCAACAATTCCATCAATATCATCAAAACAAAAGAAAGTTTAAACAATGATGGTCAACAATTCCATCAATATCATCAAAACAAAAGAAAGTTTAAACAGTGATAGTCAACAATTCCATCAATATCATCAAAACAAAAGAAAGTTTAAACAGTGATAGTCAACAATTCCATCAATATCATCAAAACAAAAGAAAGTTTAAACAGTGATGGTCAACAATTCCATTAATATCATCAAAACAAAAGACAGTTTAAACAGTGATGGTCAACAATTCCATTAATATCATCAAAACAAAAGAAAGTTTAAACAGTGATGGTCAACAATTCCATCAATATCATCAAAACAAAAGAAAGTTTATAAAGTGATAGTCAACTATTCCATCAATATCATCAAAACAAAAGAAAGTTTAAACAGTGATGGTCAACAATTCCATCAATATCATCAACACAAAAGACAGTTTAAACAGTGATGGTCAACAATTCCATCAATATCATCAAAACAAAAGACAGTTTAAACAGTGATGGTCAACAATTCCATCAATATCATCAAAACAAAAGAAAGTTTAAACAGTGATGGTCAACAATTCCATCAATATCATCAAAACAAAATAAAGTTTAAACAGTGATGGTCAACAATTCCATCAATATCATCAAAACAAAAGAAAGTTTAAACAGTGATGGTCAACAATTCCATTAATATCATCAAAACAAAAGACAGTTTAAACAGTGATGGTCAACAATTCCATTAATATCATCAAAACAAAAGACAGTTTAAACAGTGATGGTCAACAATTCCATCAATATCATCAAAACAAAAGAAAGTTTAAAAAGTGATGGTCAACAATTCCAACAATATCATCAAAACAAAAGAAAGTTTAAACAGTGATGGTCAACAATTCCATCAATATCATCAAAACAAAAGAAAGTTTAAACATTGATGGTCAACAATTCCATCAATATCATCAAAACAAAAGAAAGTTTAAACAGTGATAGTCAACAATTCCATCAATGAACAGTGATGGTCAACAATTCCATCAATATCATCAAAACAAAAGAAAGTTTAAACAGTAATGGTCAACAATTCCATCAATATCATCAAAACAAAAGAAAGTTTAAACAGTGATGGTCAACAATTCCATCAATATCATCAAAACAAAAGAAAGTTTAAACAGTGATGGTCAACAATTCCATCAATATTGTCAAAACAAAAGAAAGTTTAAACAGTGATAGTCAACAATTCCATCAATATCATCAAAACAAAAGAAAGTTTAAACAGTGATGGTCAACAATTCCATCAATATTGTCAAAACAAAAGAAAGTTTAAACAGTGATGGTCAACAATTCCATCAATATCATCAAAACAAAAGAAAGTTTAAACAGTGATGGTCAACAATTCCATCAATATCATCAAAACAAAAGAAAGTTTAAACAGTGATGGTCAACAATTCCATCAATATCATCAAAACAAAAGAAAGTTTAAACAGTGATAGTCAACAATTCCATCAATATCATCAAAACAAAAGAAAGTTTAAACAGTGATAGTCAACAATTCCATCAATATCATTAAAACAAATGAAAGTTTAAACAGTGATGGTCAACAATTCCATCAATATCATCAAAACAAAAGACAGTTTAAACAGTGATAGTCAACAATTCCATCAATATCATCAAAACAAAAGAAAGTTTAAACAGTAATGGTCAACAATTCCATCAATATCATCAAAACAAAAGAAAGTTTAAACAGTAATGGTCAACAATTCCATCAATATCATCAAAACAAAAGAAAGTTTAAACAGTGATGGTCAACAATTCCATCAATATCATCAAAACAAAAGAAAGTTTAAACAGTGATGGTCAACAATTCCATCAATATCATCAAAACAAAAGAAAGTTTAAACAGTGATGGTCAACAATTCCATCAATATCATCAAAACAAAAGAAAGTTTAAACAGTGATGGTCAACAATTCCATCAATATTGTCAAAACAAAAGAAAGTTTAAACAGTGATAGTCAACAATTCCATCAATATCATCAAAACAAAAGAAAGTTTAAACAGTGATGGTCAACAATTCCATCAATATTGTCAAAACAAAAGAAAGTTTAAACAGTGATGGTCAACAATTCCATCAATATCATCAAAACAAAAGAAAGTTTAAACAGTGATGGTCAACAATTCCATCAATATCATCAAAACAAAAGACAGTTTAAACAGTGATAGTCAACAATTCCATCAATATCATCAAAACAAAAGACAGTTAAACAGTGATAGTCAACAATTCCATCAATATCATCAAAACAAAAGAAAGTTTAAACAGTGATGGTCAACAATTCCATCAATATCATCAAAACAAAAGAAAGTTTAAACAGTGATAGTCAACAATTCCATTAATATCATCAAAACAAAAGACAGTTTAAACAGTGATGGTCAACAATTCCATTAATATCATCAAAACAAAAGAAAGTTTAAACAGTGATGGTCAACAATTCCATCAATATCATCAAAACAAAAGAAAGTTTATAAAGTGATAGTCAACTATTCCATCAATATCATCAAAACAAAAGAAAGTTTAAACAGTGATGGTCAACAATTCCATCAATATCATCAACACAAAAGACAGTTTAAACAGTGATGGTCAACAATTCCATCAATATCAACAAAACAAAAGACAGTTTAAACAGTGATGGTCAACAATTCCATCAATATCATCAAAACAAAAGAAAGTTTAAACAGTGATGGTCAACAATTCCATCAATATCATCAAAAGAAAAGAAAGTTTAAACAGTAATGGTCAACAATTCCATCAATATAATCAAAACAAAAGAGAGTTTAAACAGTGATGGTCAACAATTCCATCAATATCATCAAAACAAAAGAAAGTTTAAACAGTGATGGTCAACAATTCCATCAATATTGTCAAAACAAAAGAAAGTTTAAACAGTGATGGTCAACAATTCCATCAATATTGTCAAAACAAAAGAAAGTTTAAACAGTGATAGTCAACAATTCCATCAATATCATCAAAACAAAAGAAAGTTTAAACAGTGATAGTCAACAATTCCATCAATATCATCAAAACAAAAGAAAGTTTAAACAGTGATGGTCAACAATTCCATCAATATTGTCAAAACAAAAGAAAGTTTAAACAGTGATGGTCAACAATTCCATCAATATCATCAAAACAAAAGAAAGTTTAAACAGTGATGGTCAACAATTCCATCAATATCATCAAAACAAAAGACAGTTTAAACAGTGATAGTCAACAATTCCATCAATATCATCAAAACAAAAGAAAGTTTAAACAGTGATGGTCAACAATTCCATCAATATCATCAAAACAAAAGACAGTTTAAACAGTGATGGTCAACAATTCCATCAATATCATCAAAACAAAAGACAGTTTAAACAGTGATGGTCAACAATTCCATCAATATCATCAAAACAAAAGAAAGTTTAAACAGTGATGGTCAACAATTCCATCAATATCATCAAAACAAAAGAAAGTTTAAAAAGTGATGGTCAACAATTCCAACAATATCATCAAAACAAAAGAAAGTTTAAACAGTGATGGTCAACAATTCCATCAATATCATCAAAACAATAGAAAGTTTAAACATTGATGGTCAACAATTCCATCAATATCATCAAAACAAAAGAAAGTTTAAACAGTGATAGTCAACAATTCCATCAATGAACAGTGATGGTCAACAATTCCATCAATATCATCAAAACAAAAGAAAGTTTAAACAGTAATGGTCAACAATTCCATCAATATCATCAAAACAAAAGAAAGTTTAAACAGTGATGGTCAACAATTCCATCAATATCATCAAAACAAAAGAAAGTTTAAACAGTGATGGTCAACAATTCCATCAATATTGTCAAAACAAAAGAAAGTTTAAACAGTGATAGTCAACAATTCCATCAATATCATCAAAACAAAAGAAAGTTTAAACAGTGATGGTCAACAATTCCATCAATATTGTCAAAACAAAAGAAAGTTTAAACAGTGATAGTCAACAATTCCATCAATATCATCAAAACAAAAGAAAGTTTAAACAGTGATGGTCAACAATTCCATCAATATCATCAAAACAAAAGAAAGTTTAAACAGTGATGGTCAACAATTCCATCAATATCATCAAAACAAAAGAAAGTTTAAACAGTGATAGTCAACAATTCCATCAATATCATCAAAACAAAAGAAAGTTTAAACAGTGATAGTCAACAATTCCATCAATATCATTAAAACAAATGAAAGTTTAAACAGTGATGGTCAACAATTCCATCAATATCATCAAAACAAAAGACAGTTTAAACAGTGATAGTCAACAATTCCATCAATATCATCAAAACAAAAGAAAGTTTAAACAGTAATGGTCAACAATTCCATCAATATCATCAAAACAAAAGAAAGTTTAAACAGTAATGGTCAACAATTCCATCAATATCATCAAAACAAAAGAAAGTTTAAACAGTGATGGTCAACAATTCCATCAATATCAACAAAACAAAAGACAGTTTAAACAGTGATGGTCAACAATTCCATCAATATCATCAAAACAAAAGAAAGTTTAAACAGTGATGGTCAACAATTCCATCAATATCATCAAAAGAAAAGAAAGTTTAAACAGTAATGGTCAACAATTCCATCAATATAATCAAAACAAAAGAGAGTTTAAACAGTGATGGTCAACAATTCCATCAATATCAACAAACCAAAAGACAGTTTAAACAGTGATGGTCAACAATTCCATCAATATCATCAAAACAAAAGAAAGTTTAAACAGTGATGGTCAACAATTCCATCAATATCATCAAAACAAAAGAAAGTTTAAACAGTGATGGTCAACAATTCCATCAATATCATCAAAACAAAAGAAAGTTTAAACAGTGATGGTCAACAATTCCATCAATATTGTCAAAACAAAAGAAAGTTTAAACAGTGATAGTCAACAATTCCATCAATATCATCAAAACAAAAGAAAGTTTAAACAGTGATGGTCAACAATTCCATCAATATTGTCAAAACAAAAGAAAGTTTAAACAGTGATGGTCAACAATTCCATCAATATCATCAAAACAAAAGAAAGTTTAAACAGTGATGGTCAACAATTCCATCAATATCATCAAAACAAAAGACAGTTTAAACAGTGATAGTCAACAATTCCATCAATATCATCAAAACAAAAGACAGTTAAACAGTGATAGTCAACAATTCCATCAATATCATCAAAACAAAAGAAAGTTTAAACAGTGATGGTCAACAATTCCATCAATATCATCAAAACAAAAGAAAGTTTAAACAGTGATAGTCAACAATTCCATCAATATCATCAAAACAAAAGAAAGTTTAAACAGTGATAGTCAACAATTCCATCAATATCATCAAAACAAAAGAAAGTTTAAACAGTGATGGTCAACAATTCCATTAATATCATCAAAACAAAAGACAGTTTAAACAGTGATGGTCAACAATTCCATTAATATCATCAAAACAAAAGAAAGTTTAAACAGTGATGGTCAACAATTCCATCAATATCATCAAAACAAAAGAAAGTTTATAAAGTGATAGTCAACTATTCCATCAATATCATCAAAACAAAAGAAAGTTTAAACAGTGATGGTCAACAATTCCATCAATATCATCAACACAAAAGACAGTTTAAACAGTGATGGTCAACAATTCCATCAATATCAACAAAACAAAAGACAGTTTAAACAGTGATGGTCAACAATTCCATCAATATCATCAAAACAAAAGAAAGTTTAAACAGTGATGGTCAACAATTCCATCAATATCATCAAAAGAAAAGAAAGTTTAAACAGTAATGGTCAACAATTCCATCAATATAATCAAAACAAAAGAGAGTTTAAACAGTGATGGTCAACAATTCCATCAATATCAACAAACCAAAAGACAGTTTAAACAGTGATGGTCAACAATTCCATCAATATCATCAAAACAAAAGAAAGTTTAAACAGTGATGGTCAACAATTCCATCAATATCATCAAAACAAAAGAAAGTTTAAACAGTGATGGTCAACAATTCCATCAATATCATCAAAACAAAAGACAGTTTAAACAGTGATGGTCAACAATTCCATCAATATTGTCAAAACAAAAGAAAGTTTAAACAGTGATAGTCAACAATTCCATCAATATCATCAAAACAAAAGAAAGTTTAAAAAGTGATGGTCAACAATTCCATCAATATTGTCAAAACAAAAGAAAGTTTAAACAGTGATGGTCAACAATTCCATCAATATCATCAAAACAAAAGAAAGTTTAAACAGTGATGGTCAACAATTCCATCAATATCATCAAAACAAAAGACAGTTTAAACAGTGATGGTCAACAATTCCATCAATATCATCAAAACAAAAGACAGTTAAACAGTGATAGTCAACAATTCCATCAATATCATCAAAACAAAAGAAAGTTTAAACAGTGATGGTCAACAATTCCATCAATATCATCAAAACAAAAGAAAGTTTAAACAGTGATAGTCAACAATTCCATCAATATCATCAAAACAAAAGAAAGTTTAAACAGTGATAGTCAACAATTCCATCAATATCATCAAAACAAAAGAAAGTTTAAACAGTGATGGTCAACAATTCCATTAATATCATCAAAACAAAAGACAGTTTAAACAGTGATGGTCAACAATTCCATTAATATCATCAAAACAAAAGAAAGTTTAAACAGTGATGGTCAACAATTCCATCAATATCATCAAAACAAAAGAAAGTTTATAAAGTGATAGTCAACTATTCCATCAATATCATCAAAACAAAAGAAAGTTTAAACAGTGATGGTCAACAATTCCATCAATATCATCAAAACAAAAGAAAGTTTAAACAGTGATGGTCAACAATTCCATCAATATCATCAAAACAAAAGAAAGTTTAAACAGTGATGGTCAACAATTCCATCAATATTGTCAAAACAAAAGAAAGTTTAAACAGTGATAGTCAACAATTCCATCAATATCATCAAAACAAAAGAAAGTTTAAACAGTGATGGTCAACAATTCCATCAATATTGTCAAAACAAAAGAAAGTTTAAACAGTGATGGTCAACAATTCCATCAATATCATCAAAACAAAAGAAAGTTTAAACAGTGATGGTCAACAATTCCATCAATATCATCAAAACAAAAGACAGTTTAAACAGTGATAGTCAACAATTCCATCAATATCATCAAAACAAAAGACAGTTAAACAGTGATAGTCAACAATTCCATCAATATCATCAAAACAAAAGAAAGTTTAAACAGTGATGGTCAACAATTCCATCAATATCATCAAAACAAAAGAAAGTTTAAACAGTGATAGTCAACAATTCCATCAATATCATCAAAACAAAAGAAAGTTTAAACAGTGATAGTCAACAATTCCATCAATATCATCAAAACAAAAGAAAGTTTAAACAGTGATGGTCAACAATTCCATTAATATCATCAAAACAAAAGACAGTTTAAACAGTGATGGTCAACAATTCCATTAATATCATCAAAACAAAAGAAAGTTTAAACAGTGATGGTCAACAATTCCATCAATATCATCAAAACAAAAGAAAGTTTATAAAGTGATAGTCAACTATTCCATCAATATCATCAAAACAAAAGAAAGTTTAAACAGTGATGGTCAACAATTCCATCAATATCATCAACACAAAAGACAGTTTAAACAGTGATGGTCAACAATTCCATCAATATCAACAAAACAAAAGACAGTTTAAACAGTGATGGTCAACAATTCCATCAATATCATCAAAACAAAAGAAAGTTTAAACAGTGATGGTCAACAATTCCATCAATATCATCAAAAGAAAAGAAAGTTTAAACAGTAATGGTCAACAATTCCATCAATATAATCAAAACAAAAGAGAGTTTAAACAGTGATGGTCAACAATTCCATCAATATCAACAAACCAAAAGACAGTTTAAACAGTGATGGTCAACAATTCCATCAATATCATCAAAACAAAAGAAAGTTTAAACAGTGATGGTCAACAATTCCATCAATATCATCAAAACAAAAGAAAGTTTAAACAGTGATGGTCAACAATTCCATCAATATCATCAAAACAAAAGACAGTTTAAACAGTGATGGTCAACAATTCCATCAATATTGTCAAAACAAAAGAAAGTTTAAACAGTGATAGTCAACAATTCCATCAATATCATCAAAACAAAAGAAAGTTTAAAAAGTGATGGTCAACAATTCCATCAATATTGTCAAAACAAAAGAAAGTTTAAACAGTGATGGTCAACAATTCCATCAATATCATCAAAACAAAAGAAAGTTTAAACAGTGATGGTCAACAATTCCATCAATATCATCAAAACAAAAGACAGTTTAAACAGTGATGGTCAACAATTCCATCAATATCATCAAAACAAAAGACAGTTAAACAGTGATAGTCAACAATTCCATCAATATCATCAAAACAAAAGAAAGTTTAAACAGTGATGGTCAACAATTCCATCAATATCATCAAAACAAAAGAAAGTTTAAACAGTGATAGTCAACAATTCCATCAATATCATCAAAACAAAAGAAAGTTTAAACAGTGATAGTCAACAATTCCATCAATATCATCAAAACAAAAGAAAGTTTAAACAGTGATGGTCAACAATTCCATTAATATCATCAAAACAAAAGACAGTTTAAACAGTGATGGTCAACAATTCCATTAATATCATCAAAACAAAAGAAAGTTTAAACAGTGATGGTCAACAATTCCATCAATATCATCAAAACAAAAGAAAGTTTATAAAGTGATAGTCAACTATTCCATCAATATCATCAAAACAAAAGAAAGTTTAAACAGTGATGGTCAACAATTCCATCAATATCATCAACACAAAAGACAGTTTAAAGAGTGATGGTCAACAATTCCATCAATATCATCAAAACAAAAGACAGTTTAAACAGTGATGGTCAACAATTCCATCAATATCATCAAAACAAAAGAAAGTTTAAACAGTGATGGTCAACAATTCCATCAATATCATCAAAACAAAATAAAGTTTAAACAGTGATGGTCAACAATTCCATCAATATCATCAAAACAAAAGAAAGTTTAAACAGTGATGGTCAACAATTCCATTAATATCATCAAAACAAAAGACAGTTTAAACAGTGATGGTCAACAATTCCATTAATATCATCAAAACAAAAGAAAGTTTAAACAGTGATGGTCAACAATTCCATCAATATCATCAAAACAAAAGAAAGTTTATAAAGTGATAGTCAACTATTCCATCAATATCATCAAAACAAAAGAAAGTTTAAACAGTGATGGTCAACAATTCCATCAATATCATCAACACAAAAGACAGTTTAAACAGTGATGGTCAACAATTCCATCAATATCAACAAAACAAAAGACAGTTTAAACAGTGATGGTCAACAATTCCATCAATATCATCAAAACAAAAGAAAGTTTAAACAGTGATGGTCAACAATTCCATCAATATCATCAAAAGAAAAGAAAGTTTAAACAGTAATGGTCAACAATTCCATCAATATAATCAAAACAAAAGAGAGTTTAAACAGTGATGGTCAACAATTCCATCAATATCAACAAACCAAAAGACAGTTTAAACAGTGATGGTCAACAATTCCATCAATATCATCAAAACAAAAGAAAGTTTAAACAGTGATGGTCAACAATTCCATCAATATCATCAAAACAAAAGAAAGTTTAAACAGTGATGGTCAACAATTCCATCAATATCATCAAAACAAAAGACAGTTTAAACAGTGATGGTCAACAATTCCATCAATATTGTCAAAACAAAAGAAAGTTTAAACAGTGATAGTCAACAATTCCATCAATATCATCAAAACAAAAGAAAGTTTAAAAAGTGATGGTCAACAATTCCATCAATATTGTCAAAACAAAAGAAAGTTTAAACAGTGATGGTCAACAATTCCATCAATATCATCAAAACAAAAGAAAGTTTAAACAGTGATGGTCAACAATTCCATCAATATCATCAAAACAAAAGACAGTTTAAACAGTGATGGTCAACAATTCCATCAATATCATCAAAACAAAAGACAGTTAAACAGTGATAGTCAACAATTCCATCAATATCATCAAAACAAAAGAAAGTTTAAACAGTGATGGTCAACAATTCCATCAATATCATCAAAACAAAAGAAAGTTTAAACAGTGATAGTCAACAATTCCATCAATATCATCAAAACAAAAGAAAGTTTAAACAGTGATAGTCAACAATTCCATCAATATCATCAAAACAAAAGAAAGTTTAAACAGTGATGGTCAACAATTCCATTAATATCATCAAAACAAAAGACAGTTTAAACAGTGATGGTCAACAATTCCATTAATATCATCAAAACAAAAGAAAGTTTAAACAGTGATGGTCAACAATTCCATCAATATCATCAAAACAAAAGAAAGTTTATAAAGTGATAGTCAACTATTCCATCAATATCATCAAAACAAAAGAAAGTTTAAACAGTGATGGTCAACAATTCCATCAATATCATCAACACAAAAGACAGTTTAAACAGTGATGGTCAACAATTCCATCAATATCATCAAAACAAAAGACAGTTTAAACAGTGATGGTCAACAATTCCATCAATATCATCAAAACAAAAGAAAGTTTAAACAGTGATGGTCAACAATTCCATCAATATCATCAAAACAAAATAAAGTTTAAACAGTGATGGTCAACAATTCCATCAATATCATCAAAACAAAAGAAAGTTTAAACAGTGATGGTCAACAATTCCATCAATATCATCAAAACAAAAGAAAGTTTAAACAGTGATGGTCAACAATTCCATCAATATCATCAAAACAAAAGAAAGTTTAAACAGTGGTGGTCAACAATTCCATCAATATCATCAAAACAAAAGAAAGTTTAAACAGTGATAATCAACAATTCCATCAATATCATCAATACAAAAGAAAGTTTAAACAGTGATGGTCAACAATTCCATCAATATCATCAAAACAAAAGACAGTTTAAACAGTGATAGTCAACAATTCCATCAATATCATCAAAACAAAAGAAAGTTTAAACAGTGATGGTCAACAATTCCATCAATATCATCAAAACAAAAGAAAGTTTAAACGGTAATGGTCAACAATTCCATCAATATCATCAAAACAAAAGAAAGTTTAAACAGTGATGGTCAACAATTCCATCAATATCAACAAAACAAAAGACAGTTTAAACAGTGATGGTCAACAATTCCATCAATATCATCAAAACAAAAGAAAGTTTAAACAGTGATGGTCAACAATTCCATCAATATCATCAAAACAAAAGACAGTTTAAACAGTGATAGTCAACAATTCCATCAATATTGTCAAAACAAAAGAAAGTTTAAACAGTGATGGTCAACAATTCCATCAATATCATCAAAACAAAAGAAAGTTTAAACAGTGATGGTCAACAATTCCATTAATATCATCAAAACAAAAGACAGTTTAAACAGTGATAGTCAATAATTCCATCAATATTGTCAAAACAAAAGAAAGTTTAAACAGTGATGGTCAACAATTCCATCAATATCATCAAAACAAAAGAAAGTTTAAACAGTGATGGTCAACAATTCCATTAATATCATCAAAACAAAAGACAGTTTAAATAGTGATGGTCAACAATTCCATCAATATTGTCAAAACAAAAGAAAGTTTAAACAGTGATGGTCAACAATTCCATCAATATTGTCAAAACAAAAGAAAGTTTAAACAGTGATAGTCAACAATTCCATCAATATCATCAAAACAAAAGAAAGTTTAAACAGTGATGGTCAACAATTCCATCAATATTGTCAAAACAAAAGAAAGTTTAAACAGTGATGGTCAACAATTCCATCAATATCATCAAAACAAAAGAAAGTTTAAACAGTGATGGTCAACAATTCCATCAATATCATCAAAACAAAAGACAGTTTAAACAGTGATAGTCAACAATTCCATCAATATCATCAAAACAAAAGACAGTTAAACAGTGATAGTCAACAATTCCATCAATATCATCAAAACAAAAGAAAGTTTAAACAGTGATGGTCAACAATTCCATCAATATCATCAAAACAAAAGAAAGTTTAAACAGTGATAGTCAACAATTCCATCAATATCATCAAAACAAAAGAAAGTTTAAACAGTGATAGTCAACAATTCCATCAATATCATCAAAACAAAAGAAAGTTTAAACAGTGATGGTCAACAATTCCATTAATATCATCAAAACAAAAGACAGTTTAAACAGTGAAGGTCAACAATTCCATTAATATCATCAAAACAAAAGAAAGTTTAAACAGTGATGGTCAACAATTCCATCAATATCATCAAAACAAAAGAAAGTTTATAAAGTGATAGTCAACTATTCCATCAATATCATCAAAACAAAAGAAAGTTTAAACAGTGATGGTCAACAATTCCATCAATATCATCAACACAAAAGACAGTTTAAACAGTGATGGTCAACAATTCCAGCAATATCAACAAAACAAAAGACAGTTTAAACAGTGATGGTCAACAATTCCATCAATATCATCAAAAGAAAAGAAAGTTTAAACAGTGATGGTCAACAATTCCATCAATATCATCAAAAGAAAAGAAAGTTTAAACAGTAATGGTCAACAATTCCATCAATATAATCAAAACAAAAGAGAGTTTAAACAGTGATGGTCAACAATTCCATCAATATCAACAAACCAAAAGACAGTTTAAACAGTGATGGTCAACAATTCCATCAATATCATCAAAACAAAAGAAAGTTTAAACAGTGATGGTCAACAATTCCATCAATATCATCAAAACAAAAGAAAGTTTAAACAGTGATGGTCAACAATTCCATCAATATCATCAAAACAAAAGACAGTTTAAACAGTGATGGTCAACAATTCCATCAATATTGTCAAAACAAAAGAAAGTTTAAACAGTGATAGTCAACAATTCCATCAATATCATCAAAACAAAAGAAAGTTTAAACAGTGATGGTCAACAATTCCATCAATATTGTCAAAACAAAAGAAAGTTTAAACAGTGATGGTCAACAATTCCATCAATATCATCAAAACAAAAGAAAGTTTAAACAGTGATGGTCAACAATTCCATCAATATCATCAAAACAAAAGACAGTTTAAACAGTGATGGTCAACAATTCCATCAATATCATCAAAACAAAAGACAGTTAAACAGTGATAGTCAACAATTCCATCAATATCATCAAAACAAAAGAAAGTTTAAACAGTGATGGTCAACAATTCCATCAATATCATCAAAACAAAAGAAAGTTTAAACAGTGATAGTCAACAATTCCATCAATATCATCAAAACAAAAGAAAGTTTAAACAGTGATAGTCAACAATTCCATCAATATCATCAAAACAAAAGAAAGTTTAAACAGTGATGGTCAACAATTCCATTAATATCATCAAAACAAAAGACAGTTTAAACAGTGATGGTCAACAATTCCATTAATATCATCAAAACAAAAGAAAGTTTAAACAGTGATGGTCAACAATTCCATCAATATCATCAAAACAAAAGAAAGTTTATAAAGTGATAGTCAACTATTCCATCAATATCATCAAAACAAAAGAAAGTTTAAACAGTGATGGTCAACAATTCCATCAATATCATCAACACAAAAGAAAGTTTAAACAGTGATGGTCAACAATTCCATCAATATCATCAAAACAAAAGACAGTTTAAACAGTGATGGTCAACAATTCCATCAATATCATCAAAACAAAAGAAAGTTTAAACAGTGATGGTCAACAATTCCATCAATATCATCAAAACAAAATAAAGTTTAAACAGTGATGGTCAACAATTCCATCAATATCATCAAAACAAAAGAAAGTTTAAACAGTGATGGTCAACAATTCCATCAATATCATCAAAACAAAAGAAAGTTTAAACAGTGATGGTCAACAATTCCATCAATATCATCAAAACAAAAGAAAGTTTAAACAGTGGTGGTCAACAATTCCATCAATATCATCAAAACAAAAGAAAGTTTAAACAGTGATAGTCAACAATTCCATCAATATCATCAATACAAAAGAAAGTTTAAACAGTGATGGTCAACAATTCCATCAATATCATCAAAACAAAAGACAGTTTAAACAGTGATAGTCAACAATTCCATCAATATCATCAAAACAAAAGAAAGTTTAAACAGTGATGGTCAACAATTCCATCAATATCATCAAAACAAAAGAAAGTTTAAACGGTAATGGTCAACAATTCCATCAATATCATCAAAACAAAAGAAAGTTTAAACAGTGATGGTCAACAATTCCATCAATATCAACAAAACAAAAGACAGTTTAAACAGTGATGGTCAACAATTCCATCAATATCATCAAAACAAAAGAAAGTTTAAACAGTGATGGTCAACAATTCCATCAATATCATCAAAACAAAAGACAGTTTAAACAGTGATAGTCAACAATTCCATCAATATTGTCAAAACAAAAGAAAGTTTAAACAGTGATGGTCAACAATTCCATCAATATCATCAAAACAAAAGAAAGTTTAAACAGTGATGGTCAACAATTCCATTAATATCATCAAAACAAAAGACAGTTTAAACAGTGATAGTCAATAATTCCATCAATATTGTCAAAACAAAAGAAAGTTTAAACAGTGATGGTCAACAATTCCATCAATATCATCAAAACAAAAGAAAGTTTAAACAGTGATGGTCAACAATTCCATTAATATCATCAAAACAAAAGACAGTTTAAATAGTGATGGTCAACAATTCCATCAATATTGTCAAAACAAAAGAAAGTTTAAACAGTGATGGTCAACAATTCCATCAATATCATCAAAACAAAAGAAAGTTTAAACAGTGATGGTCAACAATTCCATCAATATCATCAAAACAAAAGAAAGTTTAAACAGTGATGGTCAACAATTCCATCAATATCATCAAAACAAAAGACAATTTAAACAGTGATGGTCAACAATTCCATCAATATCATCAACACAAAAGAAAGTTTAAACAGTGATGGTCAACAATTCCATCAATATTATCAAAACAAAAGAAAGTTTAAACATTGATGGTCAACAATTCCATCAATATCATCAAAACAAAAGACAGTTTAAACAGTGATAGTCAACAATTCCATCAATATCATCAAAACAAAAGAAAGTTTAAACAGTGATAGTCAACAATTCCATCAATATCATCAAAACAAAAGAAAGTTTAAACAGTGATGGTCAACAATTCCATCAATATCATCAAAACAAAAGAAAGTTTAAACAGTAATGGTCAACAATTCCATCAATATCATCAAAACAAAAGAAAGTTTAAACAGTGATGGTCAACAATTCCATCAATATCATCAAAACAAAAGAAAGTTTAAACAGTGATGGTCAACAATTCCATCAATATTGTCAAAACAAAAGAAAGTTTAAACAGTGATAGTCAACAATTCCATCAATATCATCAAAACAAAAGAAATTTAAACAGTGATGGTCAACAATTCCATCAATATTGTCAAAACAAAAGAAAGTTTAAACAGTGATGGTCAACAATTCCATCAATATCATCAAAACAAAAGAAAGTTTAAACAGTGATGGTCAACAATTCCATCAATATCATCAAAACAAAAGAAAGTTTAAACAGTGATGGTCAACAATTCCATCAATATCATCAAAACAAAAGAAAGTTTAAACAGTGATAGTCAACAATTCCATCAATATCATCAAAACAAAAGAAAGTTTAAACAGTGATAGTCAACAATTCCATCAATATCATTAAAACAAATGAAAGTTTAAACAGTGATGGTCAACAATTCCATCAATATCATCAAAACAAAAGAAAGTTTAAACAGTGATAGTCAACAATTCCATCAATATCATCAAAACAAAAGACAGTTTAAACAGTAATGGTCAACAATTCCATCAATATCATCAAAACAAAAGAAAGTTTAAACAGTGATGGTCAACAATTCCATCAATATCAACAAAACAAAAGACAGTTTAAACAGTGATGGTCAACAATTCCATCAATATCATCAAAACAAAAGAAAGTTTAAACAGTGATGGTCAACAATTCCATCAATATCATCAAAACAAAAGAAAGTTTAAACAGTAATGGTCAACAATTCCATCAATATCATCAAAACAAAAGAGAGTTTAAACAGTGATGGTCAACAATTCCATCAATATCAACAAACCAAAAGACAGTTTAAACAGTGATGGTCAACAATTCCATCAATATCATCAAAACAAAAGAAAGTTTAAACAGTGATGGTCAACAATTCCATCAATATCATCAAAACAAAAGAAAGTTTAAACAGTGATGGTCAACAATTCCATCAATATCATCAAAACAAAAGACAGTTTAAACAGTGATGGTCAACAATTCCATCAATATTGTCAAAACAAAAGAAAGTTTAAACAGTGATAGTCAACAATTCCATCAATATCATCAAAACAAAAGAAAGTTTAAACAGTGATGGTCAACAATTCCATCAATATCATCAAAACAAAAGACAGTTTAAACAGTGATAGTCAACAATTCCATCAATATCATCAAAACAAAAGACAGTTAAACAGTGATAGTCAACAATTCCATCAATATCATCAAAACAAAAGAAAGTTTAAACAGTGATGGTCAACAATTCCATCAATATCATCAAAACAAAAGAAAGTTTAAACAGTGATAGTCAACAATTCCATCAATATCATCAACACAAAAGAAAGTTTAAACAGTGATGGTCAACAATTCCATCAATATCATCAAAACAAAAGACAGTTTAAACAGTGATGGTCAACAATTCCATCAATATCATCAAAACAAAAGAAAGTTTAAACAGTGATGGTCAACAATTCCATCAATATCATCAAAACAAAATAAAGTTTAAACAGTGATGGTCAACAATTCCATCAATATCATCAAAACAAAAGAAAGTTTAAACAGTGATGGTCAACAATTCCATCAATATCATCAAAACAAAAGAAAGTTTAAACAGTGATGGTCAACAATTCCATCAATATCATCAAAACAAAAGAAAGTTTAAACAGTGGTGGTCAACAATTCCATCAATATCATCAAAACAAAAGAAAGTTTAAACAGTGATAGTCAACAATTCCATCAATATCATCAATACAAAAGAAAGTTTAAACAGTGATGGTCAACAATTCCATCAATATCATCAAAACAAAAGACAGTTTAAACAGTGATAGTCAACAATTCCATCAATATCATCAAAACAAAAGAAAGTTTAAACAGTGATGGTCAACAATTCCATCAATATCATCAAAACAAAAGAAAGTTTAAACGGTAATGGTCAACAATTCCATCAATATCATCAAAACAAAAGAAAGTTTAAACAGTGATGGTCAACAATTCCATCAATATCAACAAAACAAAAGACAGTTTAAACAGTGATGGTCAACAATTCCATCAATATCATCAAAACAAAAGAAAGTTTAAACAGTGATGGTCAACAATTCCATCAATATCATCAAAACAAAAGACAGTTTAAACAGTGATAGTCAACAATTCCATCAATATTGTCAAAACAAAAGAAAGTTTAAACAGTGATGGTCAACAATTCCATCAATATCATCAAAACAAAAGAAAGTTTAAACAGTGATGGTCAACAATTCCATTAATATCATCAAAACAAAAGACAGTTTAAACAGTGATAGTCAATAATTCCATCAATATTGTCAAAACAAAAGAAAGTTTAAACAGTGATGGTCAACAATTCCATCAATATCATCAAAACAAAAGAAAGTTTAAACAGTGATGGTCAACAATTCCATTAATATCATCAAAACAAAAGACAGTTTAAATAGTGATGGTCAACAATTCCATCAATATTGTCAAAACAAAAGAAAGTTTAAACAGTGATGGTCAACAATTCCATCAATATCATCAAAACAAAAGAAAGTTTAAACAGTGATGGTCAACAATTCCATCAATATCATCAAAACAAAAGAAAGTTTAAACAGTGATGGTCAACAATTCCATCAATATCATCAAAACAAAAGACAATTTAAACAGTGATGGTCAACAATTCCATCAATATCATCAACACAAAAGAAAGTTTAAACAGTGATGGTCAACAATTCCATCAATATTATCAAAACAAAAGAAAGTTTAAACATTGATGGTCAACAATTCCATCAATATCATCAAAACAAAAGACAGTTTAAACAGTGATAGTCAACAATTCCATCAATATCATCAAAACAAAAGAAAGTTTAAACAGTGATAGTCAACAATTCCATCAATATCATCAAAACAAAAGAAAGTTTAAACAGTGATGGTCAACAATTCCATCAATATCATCAAAACAAAAGAAAGTTTAAACAGTAATGGTCAACAATTCCATCAATATCATCAAAACAAAAGAAAGTTTAAACAGTGATGGTCAACAATTCCATCAATATCATCAAAACAAAAGAAAGTTTAAACAGTGATGGTCAACAATTCCATCAATATTGTCAAAACAAAAGAAAGTTTAAACAGTGATAGTCAACAATTCCATCAATATCATCAAAACAAAAGAAATTTAAACAGTGATGGTCAACAATTCCATCAATATTGTCAAAACAAAAGAAAGTTTAAACAGTGATGGTCAACAATTCCATCAATATCATCAAAACAAAAGAAAGTTTAAACAGTGATGGTCAACAATTCCATCAATATCATCAAAACAAAAGAAAGTTTAAACAGTGATGGTCAACAATTCCATCAATATCATCAAAACAAAAGAAAGTTTAAACAGTGATAGTCAACAATTCCATCAATATCATCAAAACAAAAGAAAGTTTAAACAGTGATAGTCAACAATTCCATCAATATCATTAAAACAAATGAAAGTTTAAACAGTGATGGTCAACAATTCCATCAATATCATCAAAACAAAAGAAAGTTTAAACAGTGATAGTCAACAATTCCATCAATATCATCAAAACAAAAGACAGTTTAAACAGTAATGGTCAACAATTCCATCAATATCATCAAAACAAAAGAAAGTTTAAACAGTGATGGTCAACAATTCCATCAATATCAACAAAACAAAAGACAGTTTAAACAGTGATGGTCAACAATTCCATCAATATCATCAAAACAAAAGAAAGTTTAAACAGTGATGGTCAACAATTCCATCAATATCATCAAAACAAAAGAAAGTTTAAACAGTAATGGTCAACAATTCCATCAATATCATCAAAACAAAAGAGAGTTTAAACAGTGATGGTCAACAATTCCATCAATATCAACAAACCAAAAGACAGTTTAAACAGTGATGGTCAACAATTCCATCAATATCATCAAAACAAAAGAAAGTTTAAACAGTGATGGTCAACAATTCCATCAATATCATCAAAACAAAAGAAAGTTTAAACAGTGATGGTCAACAATTCCATCAATATCATCAAAACAAAAGACAGTTTAAACAGTGATAGTCAACAATTCCATCAATATCATCAAAACAAAAGACAGTTAAACAGTGATAGTCAACAATTCCATCAATATCATCAAAACAAAAGAAAGTTTAAACAGTGATGGTCAACAATTCCATCAATATCATCAAAACAAAAGAAAGTTTAAACAGTGATAGTCAACAATTCCATCAATATCATCAAAACAAAAGAAAGTTTAAACAGTGATAGTCAACAATTCCATCAATATCATCAAAACAAAAGAAAGTTTAAACAGTGATGGTCAACAATTCCATTAATATCATCAAAACAAAAGACAGTTTAAACAGTGATAGTCAACAATTCCATCAATATCATCAAAACAAAAGACAATTTAAACAGTGATGGTCAACAATTCCATCAATATCATCAAAACAAAAGAAAGTTTAAACAGTGATGGTCAACAATTCCATCAATATCATCAAAACAAAAGAAAGTTTAAACAGTGATGGTCAACAATTCCATCAATATCATCAAAACAAAAGAAAGTTTAAACATTGATGGTCAACAATTCCATCAATATCATCAAAACAAAAGACAGTTTAAACAGTGATAGTCAACAATTCCATCAATATCATCAAAACAAAAGAAAGTTTAAACAGTGATAGTCAACAATTCCATCAATATCATCAAAACAAAAGAAAGTTTAAACAGTGATGGTCAACAATTCCATCAATATCATCAAAACAAAAGAAAGTTTAAACAGTAATGGTCAACAATTCCATCAATATCATCAAAACAAAAGAAAGTTTAAACAGTGATGGTCAACAATTCCATCAATATCATCAAAACAAAAGAAAGTTTAAACAGTGATGGTCAACAATTCCATCAATATTGTCAAAACAAAAGAAAGTTTAAACAGTGATAGTCAACAATTCCATCAATATCATCAAAACAAAAGAAAGTTTAAACAGTGATGGTCAACAATTCCATCAATATTGTCAAAACAAAAGAAAGTTTAAACAGTGATGGTCAACAATTCCATCAATATCATCAAAACAAAAGAAAGTTTAAACAGTGATGGTCAACAATTCCATCAATATCATCAAAACAAAAGAAAGTTTAAAGAGTGATGGTCAACAATTCCATCAATATCATCAAAACAAAAGAAAGTTTAAACAGTGATAGTCAACAATTCCATCAATATCATCAAAACAAAAGAAAGTTTAAACAGTGATAGTCAACAATTCCATCAATATTATTAAAACAAATGAAAGTTTAAACAGTGATGGTCAACAATTCCATCAATATCATCAAAACAAAAGACAGTTTAAACAGTGATAGTCAACAATTCCATCAATATCATCAAAACAAAAGAAAGTTTAAACAGTAATGGTCAACAATTCCATCAATATCATCAAAACAAAAGAAAGTTTAAACAGTGATGGTCAACAATTCCATCAATATCAACAAAACAAAAGACAGTTTAAACAGTGATGGTCAACAATTCCATCAATATCATCAAAACAAAAGAAAGTTTAAACAGTGATGGTCAACAATTCCATCAATATCATCAAAACAAAAGAAAGTTTAAACAGTAATGGTCAACAATTCCATCAATATCATCAAAACAAAAGAGAGTTTAAACAGTGATGATCAACAATTCCATCAATATCAACAAACCAAAAGACAGTTTAAACAGTGATGGTCAACAATTCCATCAATATCATCAAAACAAAAGAAAGTTTAAACAGTGATGGTCAACAATTCCATCAATATCATCAAAACAAAAGAAAGTTTAAACAGTGATGGTCAACAATTCCATCAATATCATCAAAACAAAAGACAGTTTAAACAGTGATGGTCAACAATTCCATCAATATTGTCAAAACAAAAGAAAGTTTAAACAGTGATAGTCAACAATTCCATCAATATCATCAAAACAAAAGAAAGTTTAAACAGTGATGGTCAACAATTCCATCAATATCATCAAAACAAAAGACAGTTTAAACAGTGATAGTCAACAATTCCATCAATATCATCAAAACAAAAGACAGTTAAACAGTGATAGTCAACAATTCCATCAATATCATCAAAACAAAAGACAGTTTAAACAGTGATGGTCAACAATTCCATCAATATCATCAAAACAAAAGAAAGTTTAAACAGTGATAGTCAACAATTCCATCAATATCATCAAAACAAAAGAAAGTTTAAACAGTGATAGTCAACAATTCCATCAATATCATCAAAACAAAAGAAAGTTTAAACAGTGATGGTCAACAATTCCATCAATATCATCAAAACAAAAGAAAGTTTAAACAGTGATAGTCAACAATTCCATCAATATCATCAAAACAAAAGAAAGTTTAAACAGTGATGGTCAACAATTCCATCAATATCATCAAAACAAAAGAAAGTTTAAACAGTGATAGTCAACAATTCCATCAATATCATCAAAACAAAAGAAAGTTTAAACAGTGATGGTCAACTAATCCATCAATATTATCAAAACAAAAGAAAGTTTAAACAGTGATGGTCAACAATTCCATCAATATCATCAAAACAAAAGAAAGTTTAAACAGTGATAGTCAACAATTCCATCAATATCATCAAAACAAAAGAAAGTTTAAACAGTGATGGTCAACAATTCCATCAATATCATCAAAACAAAAGACAGTTTAAACAGTGATAGTCAACAATTCCATCAATATCATCAAAACAAAAGAAAGTTTAAACAGTGATAGTCAACAATTCCATCAATATCATCAAAACAAAAGAAAGTTTAAACAGTGATGGTCAACAATTCCATCAATATCATCAAAACAAAAGAAAGTTTAAACAGTGATGGTCAACAATTCCATCAATATCATCAAAACAAGACAGTTTAAACAGTAATGGTCAACAATTCCATCAATATCATCAAAACAAAAGAACGTTTAAACAGTGATAGTCAACAATTCCATCAATATCATCAAAACAAAAGAAAGTTTAAGCAGTGATGGTCAACAATTCCATCAATATCATCAAAACAAAAGACAGTTTAAACAGTGATGGTCAACAATTCCATCAATATCATCAAAACAAAAGAAAGTTTAAACAGTGATAGTCAACAATTCCATCAATATCATCAAAACAAAAGAAAGTTTAAACAGTGATGGTCAACAATTCCATCAATATCATCAAAACAAAAGAAAGTTTAAACAGTGATAGTCAACAATTCCATCAATATCATCAAAACAAAAGAAAGTTTAAACAGTGATAGTCAACAATTCCATCAATATCATCAAAACAAAAGAAAGTTTAAACAATGATAGTCAACAATTCCATCAATATCATCAAAACAAAAGAAAGTTTAAACAGTGATGGTCAACAATTCTATCAATATCATCAAAACAAAAGAAAGTTTAAACAGTGATGGTCAACAATTCCATCAATATCATCAAAACAAGACAGTTTAAACAGTAATGGTCAACAATTCCATCAATATCATCAAAACAAAAGAACGTTTAAACAGTGATAGTCAACAATTCCATCAATATCATCAAAACAAAAGAAAGTTTAAGCAGTGATAGTCAACAATTCCATCAATATCATCAAAACAAAAGAAAGTTTAAACAGTGATGGTCAACAATTCCATCAATATCATCAAAACAAAAGACAGTTTAAACAGTGATAGTCAACAATTCCATCAATATCATCAAAACAAAAGAAAGTTTAAACAGTGATGGTCAACAATTCCATCAATATCATCAAAACAAAAGAAAGTTTAAACAGTGATAGTCAACAATTCCATCAATATCATCAAAACAAAAGAAAGTTTAAACAGTGATGGTCAACTAATCCATCAATATTATCAAAACAAAAGAAAGTTTAAACAGTGATGGTCAACAATTCCATCAATATCATCAAAACAAAAGAAAGTTTAAACAGTGATGGTCAACAATTCCATCAATATCATCAAAACAAAAGAAAGTTTAAACAGTGATAGTCAACAATTCCATCAATATCATCAAAACAAAAGAAAGTTTAAACAGTGATGGTCAACAATTCCATTAATATCATCAAAACAAAAGACAGTTTAAACAGTGATGGTCAACAATTCCATTAATATCATCAAAACAAAAGAAAGTTTAAGCAGTGATGGTCAACAATTCCATTAATATCATCAAAACAAAAGAAAGTTTAAACAGTGATAGTCAACAATTCCATC
This sequence comes from Bathymodiolus brooksi, assembly GCA_963680875.1. Classification (NCBI taxonomy): domain Eukaryota; kingdom Metazoa; phylum Mollusca; class Bivalvia; order Mytilida; family Modiolidae; genus Bathymodiolus; species Bathymodiolus brooksi. The sequence goes on from OY804584.1 coordinate 111,417,701, forward strand.
AATATCATCAAAACAAAAGAAAGTTTAAACAGTGATGGTCAACAATTCCATCAATATCATCAAAACAAAAGAAAGTTTAAACAGTGATGGTCAACAATTCCATCAATATCATCAAAACAAAAGAAAGTTTAAACAGTGATAGTCAACAATTCCATCAATATCATCAAAACAAAAGAAAGTTTAAACAGTGATGGTCAACAATTCCATTAATATCATCAAAACAAAAGACAGTTTAAACAGTGATGGTCAACAATTCCATTAATATCATCAAAACAAAAGAAAGTTTAAGCAGTGATGGTCAACAATTCCATTAATATCATCAAAACAAAAGACAGTTTAAACAGTGATAGTCAACAATTCCATCAATATCATCAAAACAAAAGAAAGTTTAAACAGTGATGGTCAACAATTCCATCAATATCATCAAAACAAAAGAAAGTTTAAACAGTGATGGTCAACAATTCCATCAATATCATCAAAACAAAAGAAAGTTTAAACAGTGATAGTCAACAATTCCATCAATATCATCAAAACAAAAGAAAGTTTAAACAGTGATGGTCAACAATTCCATCAATATCATCAAAACAAAAGAAAGTTTAAACAGTGATAGTCAACAATTCCATCAATATCATCAAAACAAAAGAAAGTTTAAACAGTGATGGTCAACTAATCCATCAATATTATCAAAACAAAAGAAAGTTTAAACAGTGATGGTCAACAATTCCATCAATATCATCAAAACAAAAGAAAGTTTAAACAGTGATGGTCAACAATTCCATCAATATCATCAAAACAAAAGACAGTTTAAACAGTGATAGTCAACAATTCCATCAATATCATCAAAACAAAAGAAAGTTTAAACAGTGATAGTCAACAATTCCATCAATATCATCAAAACAAAAGAAAGTTTAAACAGTGATGGTCAACAATTCCATCAATATCATCAAAACAAAAGAAAGTTTAAACAGTGATGGTCAACAATTCCATCAATATCATCAAAACAAGACAGTTTAAACAGTAATGGTCAACAATTCCATCAATATCATCAAAACAAAAGAACGTTTAAACAGTGATAGTCAACAATTCCATCAATATCATCAAAACAAAAGAAAGTTTAAGCAGTGATAGTCAACAATTCCATCAATATCATCAAAACAAAAGACAGTAGGTTAAACAGTGATGGTCAACAATTCCATCAATATCATCAAAACAAAAGAAAGTTTAAACAGTGATGGTCAACAATTCCATCAATATCATCAAAACAAAAGAAAGTTTAAACAGTGATAGTCAACAATTCCATCAATATCATCAAAACAAAAGAAAGTTTAAACAGTGATGGTCAACAATTCCATCAATATCATCAAAACAAAAGAAAGTTTAAACAGTGATAGTCAACAATTCCATCAATATCATCAAAACAAAAGAAAGTTTAAACAGTGATGGTCAACTAATCCATCAATATTATCAAAACAAAAGAAAGTTTAAACAGTGATGGTCAACAATTCCATTAATATCATCAAAACAAAAGACAGTTTAAACAGTGTTGGTCAACAATTCCATTAATATCATCAAAACAAAAGACAGTTTAAGCAGTGATGGTCAACAATTCCATTAATATCATCAAAACAAAAGACAGTTTAAACAGTGATAGTCAACAATTCCATCAATATCATCAAAACAAAAGAAAGTTTAAACAGTGATGGTCAACAATTCCATCAATATCATCAAAACAAAAGAAAGTTTAAACAGTGATGGTCAACAATTCCATCAATATCATCAAAACAAAAGAAAGTTTAAACAGTGATGGTCAACATTTCCATCAATATCATCAAAACAAAAGAAAGTTTAAACAGTGATAGTCAACAATTCCATCAATATCATCAAAACAAAAGAAAGTTTAAACAGTATTGGTCAACAATTCCATCAATATCATCAAAACAAAAGAAAGTTTAAACAGTGATAGTCAACAATTCCATCAATATCATCAAAACAAAAGAAAGTTTAAACAGTGATGGTCAACAATTCCATCAATATCATCAAAACAAAAGAAAGTTTAAACAGTGATGGTCAACAATTCCATCAATATCATCAAAACAAAAGACAGTTTAAACAGTGATAGTCAACAATTCCATCAATATCATCAAAACAAAAGAAAGTTTAAACAGTGATAGTCAACAGTTCCATCAATATCATCAAAACAAAAGAAAGTGTAAACAGTGATGGTCAACAATTCCATCAATATCATCAAAACAAAAGAAAGTTTAAACAGTGATAGTCAACAATTCCATCAATATCATCAAAACAAAAGAAAGTTTAAACAGTGATGGTCAACTAATCCATCAATATTATCAAAACAAAAGAAAGTTTAAACAGTGATGGTCAACAATTCCATCAATATCATCAAAACAAAAGAAAGTTTAAACAGTGATGGTCAACAATTCCATCAATATCATCAAAACAAAAGAAAGTTTAAACAGTGATAGTCAACAATTCCATCAATATCATCAAAACAAAAGACAGTTTAAACAGTGATAGTCAACAATTCCATCAATATCATCAAAACAAAAGAAAGTTTAAACAGTGATAGTCAACAGTTCCATCAATATCATCAAAACAAAAGAAAGTGTAAACAGTGATGGTCAACAATTCCATCAATATCATCAAAACAAGATAAAGTTTAAACAGTGATGGTCAACAATTCCATCAATATCATCAAAACAAAAGAAAGTTTAAACAGTGATGGTCAACAATTCCATCAATATCATCAAAACAAAAGACAGTTTAAACAGTGATAGTCAACAATTCCATTAATATCATCAAAACAAAAGAAAGTTTAAACAGTGATAGTCAACAATTCCATTAATATCATCAAAACAAAAGACAGTTTAAACAGTGATGGTCAACAATTCCATTAATATCATCAAAACAAAAGACAGTTTAAGCAGTGATGGTCAACAATTCCATTAATATCATCAAAACAAAAGACAGTTTAAACAGTGATAGTCAACAATTCCATCAATATCATCAAAAGAAAAGAAAGTTTAAACAGTGATGGTCAACAATTCCATCAATATCATCAAAACAAAAGAAAGTTTAAACAGTGATGGTCAACAATTCCATCAATATCATCAAAACAAAAGAAAGTTTAAACAGTGATGGTCAACAATTCCATCAATATCATCAAAACAAAAGACAGTTTAAACAGTGATGGTCAACAATTCCATTAATATCATCAAAACAAAAGACAGTTTAAGCAGTGATGGTCAACAATTCCATTAATATCATCAAAACAAAAGACAGTTTAAACAGTGATAGTCAACAATTCCATCAATATCATCAAAACAAAAGAAAGTTTAAACAGTGATGGTCAACAATTCCATCAATATCATCAAAACAAAAGAAAGTTTAAACAGTGATGGTCAACAATTCCATCAATATCATCAAAACAAAAGAAAGTTTAAACAGTGATGGTCAACAATTCCATCAATATCATCAAAACAAAAGAAAGTTTAAACAGTGATAGTCAACAATTCCATCAATATCATCAAAACAAAAGAAAGTTTAAACAGTATTGGTCAACAATTCCATCAATATCATCAAAACAAAAGAAAGTTTAAACAGTGATAGTCAACAATTCCATCAATATCATCAAAACAAAAGAAAGTTTAAACAGTGATGGTCAACAATTCCATCAATATCATCAAAACAAAAGAAAGTTTAAGCAGTGATGGTCAACAATTCCATCAATATCATCAAAACAAAAGAAAGTTTAAACAGTGATAGTCAACAATTCCATCAATATCATCAAAACAAAAGAAAGTTTAAACAGTGATAGTCAACAGTTCCATCAATATCATCAAAACAAAAGAAAGTGTAAACAGTGATGGTCAACAATTCCATCAATATCATCAAAACAAGATAAAGTTTAAACAGTGATGGTCAACAATTCCATCAATATCATCAAAACAAAAGAAAGTTTAAACAGTGATGGTCAACAATTCCATCAATATCATCAAAACAAAAGACAGTTTAAACAGTGATAGTCAACAATTCCATTAATATCATCAAAACAAAAGACAGTTTAAACAGTGATAGTCAACAATTCCATTAATATCATCAAAACAAAAGACAGTTTAAACAGTGATGGTCAACAATTCCATTAATATCATCAAAACAAAAGACAGTTTAAGCAGTGATGGTCAACAATTCCATTAATATCATCAAAACAAAAGACAGTTTAAACAGTGATAGTCAATAATTCCATCAATATCATCAAAAGAAAAGAAAGTTTAAACAGTGATGGTCAACAATTCCATCAATATCATCAAAACAAAAGAAAGTTTAAGCAGTGATGGTCAACAATTCCATCAATATCATCAAAACAAAAGAAAGTTTAAACAGTGATGGTCAACAATTCCATCAATATCATCAAAACAAAAGACAGTTTAAACAGTGATGGTCAACAATTCCATCAATATCATCAAAACAAAAGAAAGTTTAAACAGTGATAGTCAACAATTCCATCAATATCATCAAAACAAAAGACAGTTTAAACAGTGATGGTCAACAATTCCATCAATATCATCATAACAAAAGACAGTTTAAACAGTGATGGTCAACAATTCCATCAATATCATCAAAACAAAAGAAAGTTTAAACAGTGATGGTCAACAATTCCATCAATATCATCAAAACAAAAGAAAGTTTAAACAGTGATGGTCAACAATTCCATCAATATCATCAAAACAAAAGAAAGTTTAAACAGTGATGGTCAACAATTCCATCAATATCATCAAAACAAAAGACAGTTTAAACAGTGATGGTCAACAATTCCATCAATATCATCAAAACAAAAGAAAGTTTAAACAGTGATGGTCAACAATTCCATCAATATCATCAAAACAAGACAGTTTAAACAGTAATGGTCAACAATTCCATCAATATCATCAAAACAAAAGAACGTTTAAACAGTGATAGTCAACAATTCCATCAATATCATCAAAACAAAAGAAAGTTTAAGCAGTGATAGTCAACAATTCCATCAATATCATCAAAACAAAAGACAGTTTAAACAGTGATGGTCAACAATTCCATCAATATCATCAAAACAAAAGAAAGTTTAAACAGTGATGGTCAACAATTCCATCAATATCATCAAAACAAAAGAAAGTTTAAACAGTGATGGTCAACAATTCCATCAATATCATCAAAACAAAAGAAAGTTTAAACAGTGATGGTCAACAATTCCATCAATATCATCAAAACAAAAGAAAGTTTAAACAGTGATGGTCAACAATTCCATCAATATCATCAAAACAAAAGAAAGTTTAAACAGTGATGGTCAACTAATCCATCAATATTATCAAAACAAAAGAAAGTTTAAACAGTGATGGTCAACAATTCCATCAATATCATCAAAACAAAAGAAAGTTTAAACAGTGATGGTCAACAATTCCATCAATATCATCAAAACAAAAGACAGTTTAAACAGTGATAGTCAACAATTCCATCAATATCATCAAAACAAAAGAAAGTGTAAACAGTGATGGTCAACAATTCCATCAATATCATCAAAACAAGATAAAGTTTAAACAGTGATGGTCAACAATTCCATCAATATCATCAAAACAAAAGAAAGTTTAAACAGTGATGGTCAACAATTCCATCAATATCATCAAAACAAAAGAAAGTTTAAACCGTGATAGTCAACAATTCCATCAATATCATCAAAACAAAAGAAAGTTTAAACAGTGATGGTCAACAATTCCATCAATATCATCAAAACAAAAGACAGTTTAAACAGTAATGGTCAACAATTCCATCAATATCATCAAAACAAAAGAACGTTTAAACAGTGATAGTCAACAATTCCATCAATATCATCAAAACAAAAGAAAGTTTAAGCAGTGATAGTCAACAATTCCATCAATATCATCAAAACAAAAGACAGTTTAAACAGTGATGGTCAACAATTCCATCAATATCATCAAAACAAAAGAAAGTTTAAACAGTGATGGTCAACAATTCCATCAATATCATCAAAACAAAAGAAAGTTTAAACAGTGATGGTCAACAATTCCATCAATATCATCAAAACAAAAGAAAGTTTAAACAGTGATGGTCAACAATTCCATCAATATCATCAAAACAAAAGAAAGTTTAAACAGTGATGGTCAACAATTCCATCAATATCATCAAAACAAGACAGTTTAAACAGTAATGGTCAACAATTCCATCAATATCATCAAAACAAAAGAACGTTTAAACAGTGATAGTCAACAATTCCATCAATATCATCAAAACAAAAGAAAGTTTAAGCAGTGATGGTCAACAATTCCATCAATATCATCAAAACAAAAGACAGTTTAAACAGTGATGGTCAACAATTCCATCAATATCATCAAAACAAAAGAAAGTTTAAACAGTGATAGTCAACAATTCCATCAATATCATCAAAACAAAAGAAAGTTTAAACAGTGATGGTCAACAATTCCATCAATATCATCAAAACAAAAGAAAGTTTAAACAGTGATAGTCAACAATTCCATCAATATCATCAAAACAAAAGAAAGTTTAAACAGTGATAGTCAACAATTCCATCAATATCATCAAAACAAAAGAAAGTTTAAACAGTGATAGTCAACAATTCCATCAATATCATCAAAACAAAAGAAAGTTTAAACAGTGATGGTCAACAATTCTATCAATATCATCAAAACAAAAGAAAGTTTAAACAGTGATGGTCAACAATTCCATCAATATCATCAAAACAAGACAGTTTAAACAGTAATGGTCAACAATTCCATCAATATCATCAAAACAAAAGAACGTTTAAACAGTGATAGTCAACAATTCCATCAATATCATCAAAACAAAAGAAAGTTTAAGCAGTGATAGTCAACAATTCCATCAATATCATCAAAACAAAAGAAAGTTTAAACAGTGATGGTCAACAATTCCATCAATATCATCAAAACAAAAGACAGTTTAAACAGTGATAGTCAACAATTCCATCAATATCATCAAAACAAAAGAAAGTTTAAACAGTGATGGTCAACAATTCCATCAATATCATCAAAACAAAAGAAAGTTTAAACAGTGATAGTCAACAATTCCATCAATATCATCAAAACAAAAGAAAGTTTAAACAGTGATGGTCAACTAATCCATCAATATTATCAAAACAAAAGAAAGTTTAAACAGTGATGGTCAACAATTCCATCAATATCATCAAAACAAAAGAAAGTTTAAACAGTGATGGTCAACAATTCCATCAATATCATCAAAACAAAAGAAAGTTTAAACAGTGATAGTCAACAATTCCATCAATATCATCAAAACAAAAGAAAGTTTAAACAGTGATGGTCAACAATTCCATTAATATCATCAAAACAAAAGACAGTTTAAACAGTGATGGTCAACAATTCCATTAATATCATCAAAACAAAAGACAGTTTAAGCAGTGATGGTCAACAATTCCATTAATATCATCAAAACAAAAGAAAGTTTAAACAGTGATAGTCAACAATTCCATCAATATCATCAAAACAAAAGAAAGTTTAAACAGTGATGGTCAACAATTCCATCAATATCATCAAAACAAAAGAAAGTTTAAACAGTGATGGTCAACAATTCCATCAATATCATCAAAACAAAAGAAAGTTTAAACAGTGATAGTCAACAATTCCATCAATATCATCAAAACAAAAGAAAGTTTAAACAGTGATGGTCAACAATTCCATTAATATCATCAAAACAAAAGACAGTTTAAACAGTGATGGTCAACAATTCCATTAATATCATCAAAACAAAAGAAAGTTTAAGCAGTGATGGTCAACAATTCCATTAATATCATCAAAACAAAAGACAGTTTAAACAGTGATAGTCAACAATTCCATCAATATCATCAAAACAAAAGAAAGTTTAAACAGTGATGGTCAACAATTCCATCAATATCATCAAAACAAAAGAAAGTTTAAACAGTGATGGTCAACAATTCCATCAATATCATCAAAACAAAAGAAAGTTTAAACAGTATTGGTCAACAATTCCATCAATATCATCAAAACAAAAGAAAGTTTAAACAGTGATAGTCAACAATTCCATCAATATCATCAAAACAAAAGAAAGTTTAAACAGTGATGGTCAACAATTCCATCAATATCATCAAAACAAAAGAAAGTTTAAGCAGTGATGGTCAACAATTCCATCAATATCATCAAAACAAAAGAAAGTTTAAACAGTGATAGTCAACAATTCCATCAATATCATCAAAACAAAAGAAAGTTTAAACAGTGATAGTCAACAGTTCCATCAATATCATCAAAACAAAAGAAAGTGTAAACAGTGATGGTCAACAATTCCATCAATATCATCAAAACAAGATAAAGTTTAAACAGTGATGGTCAACAATTCCATCAATATCATCAAAACAAAAGAAAGTTTAAACAGTGATGGTCAACAATTCCATCAATATCATCAAAACAAAAGACAGTTTAAACAGTGATAGTCAACAATTCCATTAATATCATCAAAACAAAAGACAGTTTAAACAGTGATAGTCAACAATTCCATTAATATCATCAAAACAAAAGACAGTTTAAACAGTGATGGTCAACAATTCCATTAATATCATCAAAACAAAAGACAGTTTAAGCAGTGATGGTCAACAATTCCATTAATATCATCAAAACAAAAGACAGTTTAAACAGTGATAGTCAATAATTCCATCAATATCATCAAAAGAAAAGAAAGTTTAAACAGTGATGGTCAACAATTCCATCAATATCATCAAAACAAAAGAAAGTTTAAACAGTGATGGTCAACAATTCCATCAATATCATCAAAACAAAAGAAAGTTTAAACAGTGATGGTCAACAATTCCATCAATATCATCAAAACAAAAGACAGTTTAAACAGTGATGGTCAACAATTCCATCAATATCATCAAAACAAAAGAAAGTTTAAACAGTGATAGTCAACAATTCCATCAATATCATCAAAACAAAAGACAGTTTAAACAGTGATGGTCAACAATTCCATCAATATCATCATAACAAAAGACAGTTTAAACAGTGATGGTCAACAATTCCATCAATATCATCAAAACAAAAGAAAGTTTAAACAGTGATGGTCAACAATTCCATCAATATCATCAAAACAAAAGAAAGTTTAAACAGTGATGGTCAACAATTCCATCAATATCATCAAAACAAAAGAAAGTTTAAACAGTGATGGTCAACAATTCCATCAATATCATCAAAACAAAAGACAGTTTAAACAGTGATGGTCAACAATTCCATCAATATCATCAAAACAAAAGAAAGTTTAAACAGTGATGGTCAACAATTCCATCAATATCATCAAAACAAGACAGTTTAAACAGTAATGGTCAACAATTCCATCAATATCATCAAAACAAAAGAACGTTTAAACAGTGATAGTCAACAATTCCATCAATATCATCAAAACAAAAGAAAGTTTAAGCAGTGATAGTCAACAATTCCATCAATATCATCAAAACAAAAGACAGTTTAAACAGTGATGGTCAACAATTCCATCAATATCATCAAAACAAAAGAAAGTTTAAACAGTGATGGTCAACAATTCCATCAATATCATCAAAACAAAAGAAAGTTTAAACAGTGATGGTCAACAATTCCATCAATATCATCAAAACAAAAGAAAGTTTAAACAGTGATGGTCAACAATTCCATCAATATCATCAAAACAAAAGAAAGTTTAAACAGTGATGGTCAACAATTCCATCAATATCATCAAAACAAAAGAAAGTTTAAACAGTGATGGTCAACTAATCCATCAATATTATCAAAACAAAAGAAAGTTTAAACAGTGATGGTCAACAATTCCATCAATATCATCAAAACAAAAGAAAGTTTAAACAGTGATGGTCAACAATTCCATCAATATCATCAAAACAAAAGACAGTTTAAACAGTGATAGTCAACAATTCCATCAATATCATCAAAACAAAAGAAAGTGTAAACAGTGATGGTCAACAATTCCATCAATATCATCAAAACAAGATAAAGTTTAAACAGTGATGGTCAACAATTCCATCAATATCATCAAAACAAAAGAAAGTTTAAACAGTGATGGTCAACAATTCCATCAATATCATCAAAACAAAAGAAAGTTTAAACCGTGATAGTCAACAATTCCATCAATATCATCAAAACAAAAGAAAGTTTAAACAGTGATGGTCAACAATTCCATCAATATCATCAAAACAAAAGACAGTTTAAACAGTAATGGTCAACAATTCCATCAATATCATCAAAACAAAAGAACGTTTAAACAGTGATAGTCAACAATTCCATCAATATCATCAAAACAAAAGAAAGTTTAAGCAGTGATAGTCAACAATTCCATCAATATCATCAAAACAAAAGACAGTTTAAACAGTGATGGTCAACAATTCCATCAATATCATCAAAACAAAAGAAAGTTTAAACAGTGATGGTCAACAATTCCATCAATATCATCAAAACAAAAGAAAGTTTAAACAGTGATGGTCAACAATTCCATCAATATCATCAAAACAAAAGAAAGTTTAAACAGTGATGGTCAACAATTCCATCAATATCATCAAAACAAAAGAAAGTTTAAACAGTGATGGTCAACAATTCCATCAATATCATCAAAACAAGACAGTTTAAACAGTAATGGTCAACAATTCCATCAATATCATCAAAACAAAAGAACGTTTAAACAGTGATAGTCAACAATTCCATCAATATCATCAAAACAAAAGAAAGTTTAAGCAGTGATGGTCAACAATTCCATCAATATCATCAAAACAAAAGACAGTTTAAACAGTGATGGTCAACAATTCCATCAATATCATCAAAACAAAAGAAAGTTTAAACAGTGATAGTCAACAATTCCATCAATATCATCAAAACAAAAGAAAGTTTAAACAGTGATGGTCAACAATTCCATCAATATCATCAAAACAAAAGAAAGTTTAAACAGTGATAGTCAACAATTCCATCAATATCATCAAAACAAAAGAAAGTTTAAACAGTGATAGTCAACAATTCCATCAATATCATCAAAACAAAAGAAAGTTTAAACAGTGATAGTCAACAATTCCATCAATATCATCAAAACAAAAGAAAGTTTAAACAGTGATGGTCAACAATTCTATCAATATCATCAAAACAAAAGAAAGTTTAAACAGTGATGGTCAACAATTCCATCAATATCATCAAAACAAGACAGTTTAAACAGTAATGGTCAACAATTCCATCAATATCATCAAAACAAAAGAACGTTTAAACAGTGATAGTCAACAATTCCATCAATATCATCAAAACAAAAGAAAGTTTAAGCAGTGATAGTCAACAATTCCATCAATATCATCAAAACAAAAGAAAGTTTAAACAGTGATGGTCAACAATTCCATCAATATCATCAAAACAAAAGACAGTTTAAACAGTGATAGTCAACAATTCCATCAATATCATCAAAACAAAAGAAAGTTTAAACAGTGATGGTCAACAATTCCATCAATATCATCAAAACAAAAGAAAGTTTAAACAGTGATAGTCAACAATTCCATCAATATCATCAAAACAAAAGAAAGTTTAAACAGTGATGGTCAACTAATCCATCAATATTATCAAAACAAAAGAAAGTTTAAACAGTGATGGTCAACAATTCCATCAATATCATCAAAACAAAAGAAAGTTTAAACAGTGATGGTCAACAATTCCATCAATATCATCAAAACAAAAGAAAGTTTAAACAGTGATAGTCAACAATTCCATCAATATCATCAAAACAAAAGAAAGTTTAAACAGTGATGGTCAACAATTCCATTAATATCATCAAAACAAAAGACAGTTTAAACAGTGATGGTCAACAATTCCATTAATATCATCAAAACAAAAGACAGTTTAAGCAGTGATGGTCAACAATTCCATTAATATCATCAAAACAAAAGAAAGTTTAAACAGTGATAGTCAACAATTCCATCAATATCATCAAAACAAAAGAAAGTTTAAACAGTGATGGTCAACAATTCCATCAATATCATCAAAACAAAAGAAAGTTTAAACAGTGATGGTCAACAATTCCATCAATATCATCAAAACAAAAGAAAGTTTAAACAGTGATAGTCAACAATTCCATCAATATCATCAAAACAAAAGAAAGTTTAAACAGTGATGGTCAACAATTCCATTAATATCATCAAAACAAAAGACAGTTTAAACAGTGATGGTCAACAATTCCATTAATATCATCAAAACAAAAGAAAGTTTAAGCAGTGATGGTCAACAATTCCATTAATATCATCAAAACAAAAGACAGTTTAAACAGTGATAGTCAACAATTCCATCAATATCATCAAAACAAAAGAAAGTTTAAACAGTGATGGTCAACAATTCCATCAATATCATCAAAACAAAAGAAAGTTTAAACAGTGATGGTCAACAATTCCATCAATATCATCAAAACAAAAGAAAGTTTAAACAGTGATAGTCAACAATTCCATCAATATCATCAAAACAAAAGAAAGTTTAAACAGTGATGGTCAACAATTCCATCAATATCATCAAAACAAAAGAAAGTTTAAACAGTGATAGTCAACAATTCCATCAATATCATCAAAACAAAAGAAAGTTTAAACAGTGATGGTCAACTAATCCATCAATATTATCAAAACAAAAGAAAGTTTAAACAGTGATGGTCAACAATTCCATCAATATCATCAAAACAAAAGAAAGTTTAAACAGTGATGGTCAACAATTCCATCAATATCATCAAAACAAAAGACAGTTTAAACAGTGATAGTCAACAATTCCATCAATATCATCAAAACAAAAGAAAGTTTAAACAGTGATAGTCAACAATTCCATCAATATCATCAAAACAAAAGAAAGTTTAAACAGTGATGGTCAACAATTCCATCAATATCATCAAAACAAAAGAAAGTTTAAACAGTGATGGTCAACAATTCCATCAATATCATCAAAACAAGACAGTTTAAACAGTAATGGTCAACAATTCCATCAATATCATCAAAACAAAAGAACGTTTAAACAGTGATAGTCAACAATTCCATCAATATCATCAAAACAAAAGAAAGTTTAAGCAGTGATAGTCAACAATTCCATCAATATCATCAAAACAAAAGACAGTAGGTTAAACAGTGATGGTCAACAATTCCATCAATATCATCAAAACAAAAGAAAGTTTAAACAGTGATAGTCAACAATTCCATCAATATCATCAAAACAAAAGAAAGTTTAAACAGTGATGGTCAACAATTCCATCAATATCATCAAAACAAAAGAAAGTTTAAACAGTGATGGTCAACTAATCCATCAATATTATCAAAACAAAAGAAAGTTTAAACAGTGATGGTCAACAATTCCATTAATATCATCAAAACAAAAGACAGTTTAAACAGTGTTGGTCAACAATTCCATTAATATCATCAAAACAAAAGACAGTTTAAGCAGTGATGGTCAACAATTCCATTAATATCATCAAAACAAAAGACAGTTTAAACAGTGATAGTCAACAATTCCATCAATATCATCAAAACAAAAGAAAGTTTAAACAGTGATGGTCAACTAATCCATCAATATTATCAAAACAAAAGAAAGTTTAAACAGTGATGGTCAACAATTCCATTAATATCATCAAAACAAAAGACAGTTTAAACAGTGTTGGTCAACAATTCCATTAATATCATCAAAACAAAAGACAGTTTAAGCAGTGATGGTCAACAATTCCATTAATATCATCAAAACAAAAGACAGTTTAAACAGTGATAGTCAACAATTCCATCAATATCATCAAAACAAAAGAAAGTTTAAACAGTGATGGTCAACAATTCCATCAATATCATCAAAACAAAAGAAAGTTTAAACAGTGATGGTCAACAATTCCATCAATATCATCAAAACAAAAGAAAGTTTAAACAGTGATGGTCAACATTTCCATCAATATCATCAAAACAAAAGAAAGTTTAAACAGTGATAGTCAACAATTCCATCAATATCATCAAAACAAAAGAAAGTTTAAACAGTATTGGTCAACAATTCCATCAATATCATCAAAACAAAAGAAAGTTTAAACAGTGATAGTCAACAATTCCATCAATATCATCAAAACAAAAGAAAGTTTAAACAGTGATGGTCAACAATTCCATCAATATCATCAAAACAAAAGAAAGTTTAAACAGTGATGGTCAACAATTCCATCAATATCATCAAAACAAAAGACAGTTTAAACAGTGATAGTCAACAATTCCATCAATATCATCAAAACAAAAGAAAGTTTAAACAGTGATAGTCAACAGTTCCATCAATATCATCAAAACAAAAGAAAGTGTAAACAGTGATGGTCAACAATTCCATCAATATCATCAAAACAAAAGAAAGTTTAAACAGTGATAGTCAACAATTCCATCAATATCATCAAAACAAAAGAAAGTTTAAACAGTGATGGTCAACTAATCCATCAATATTATCAAAACAAAAGAAAGTTTAAACAGTGATGGTCAACAATTCCATCAATATCATCAAAACAAAAGAAAGTTTAAACAGTGATGGTCAACAATTCCATCAATATCATCAAAACAAAAGAAAGTTTAAACAGTGATAGTCAACAATTCCATCAATATCATCAAAACAAAAGAAAGTTTAAAAAGTGATGGTCAACAATTCCATTAATATCATCAAAACAAAAGACAGTTTAAACAGTGATGGTCAACAATTCCATTAATATCATCAAAACAAAAGACAGTTTAAGCAGTGATGGTCAACAATTCCATTAATATCATCAAAACAAAAGACAGTTTAAACAGTGATAGTCAACAATTCCATCAATATCATCAAAACAAAAGAAAGTTTAAACAGTGATGGTCAACAATTCCATCAATATCATCAAAACAAAAGACAGTTTAAACAGTGATGGTCAACAATTCCATCAATATCATCAAAACAAAAGAAAGTTTAAACAGTGATAGTCAACAATTCCATCAATATCATCAAAACAAAAGAAAGTTTAAACAGTGATGGTCAACAATTCCATTAATATCATCAAAACAAAAGACAGTTTAAACAGTGATAGTCAACAATTCCATTAATATCATCAAAACAAAAGAAAGTTTAAGCATTGATGGTCAACAATTCCATTAATATCATCAAAACAAAAGACAGTTTAAACAGTGATAGTCAACAATTCCATCAATATCATCAAAACAAAAGAAAGTTTAAACAGTGATGGTCAACAATTCCATCAATATCATCAAAACAAAAGAAAGTTTAAACAGTGATAGTCAACAATTCCATCAATATCATCAAAACAAAAGAAAGTTTAAACAGTATTGGTCAACAATTCCATCAATATCATCAAAACAAAAGAAAGTTTAAACAGTGATAGTCAACAATTCCATCAATATCATCAAAACAAAAGAAAGTTTAAACAGTGATGGTCAACAATTCCATCAATATCATCAAAACAAAAGAAAGTTTAAACAGTGATGGTCAACAATTCCATCAATATCATCAAAACAAAAGACAGTTTAAACAGTGATAGTCAACAATTCCATCAATATCATCAAAACAAAAGAAAGTTTAAACAGTGATAGTCAACAGTTCCATCAATATCATCAAAACAAAAGAAAGTGTAAACAGTGATGGTCAACAATTCCATCAATATCATCAAAACAAAAGAAAGTTTAAACAGTGATAGTCAACAATTCCATCAATATCATCAAAACAAAAGAAAGTTTAAACAGTGATGGTCAACTAATCCATCAATATTATCAAAACAAAAGAAAGTTTAAACAGTGATGGTCAACAATTCCATCAATATCATCAAAACAAAAGAAAGTTTAAACAGTGATGGTCAACAATTCCATCAATATCATCAAAACAAAAGAAAGTTTAAACAGTGATAGTCAACAATTCCATCAATATCATCAAAACAAAAGAAAGTTTAAACAGTGATGGTCAACAATTCCATTAATATCATCAAAACAAAAGACAGTTTAAACAGTGATGGTCAACAATTCCATTAATATCATCAAAACAAAAGACAGTTTAAGCAGTGATGGTCAACAATTCCATTAATATCATCAAAACAAAAGACAGTTTAAACAGTGATAGTCAACAATTCCATCAATATCATCAAAACAAAAGAAAGTTTAAACAGTGATGGTCAACAATTCCATCAATATCATCAAAACAAAAGACAGTTTAAACAGTGATGGTCAACAATTCCATCAATATCATCAAAACAAAAGAAAGTTTAAACAGTGATAGTCAACAATTCCATCAATATCATCAAAACAAAAGAAAGTTTAAACAGTGATGGTCAACAATTCCATTAATATCATCAAAACAAAAGACAGTTTAAACAGTGATGGTCAACAATTCCATTAATATCATCAAAACAAAAGACAGTTTAAGCAGTGATGGTCAACAATTCCATTAATATCATCAAAACAAAAGACAGTTTAAACAGTGATAGTCAACAATTCCATCAATATCATCAAAACAAAAGAAAGTTTAAACAGTGATGGTCAACAATTCCATCAATATCATCAAAACAAAAGAAAGTTTAAACAGTGATGGTCAACAATTCCATCAATATCATCAAAACAAAAGAAAGTTTAAACAGTGATAGTCAACAATTCCATCAATATCATCAAAACAAAAGAAAGTTTAAACAGTGATGGTCAACAATTCCATCAATATCATCAAAACAAAAGAAAGTTTAAACAGTGATGGTCAACAATTCCATCAATATCATCAAAACAAAAGAAAGTTTAAACAGTGATGGTCAACTAATCCATCAATATTATCAAAACAAAAGAAAGTTTAAACAGTGATGGTCAACAATTCCATCAATATCATCAAAACAAAAGAAAGTTTAAACAGTGATGGTCAACAATTCCATCAATATCATCAAAACAAAAGACAGTTTAAACAGTGATAGTCAACAATTCCATCAATATCATCAAAACAAAAGAAAGTTTAAGCAGTGATAGTCAACAATTCCATCAATATCATCAAAACAAAAGACAGTAGGTTAAACAGTGATGGTCAACAATTCCATCAATATCATCAAAACAAAAGAAAGTTTAAACAGTGATGGTCAACAATTCCATCAATATCATCAAAACAAAAGAAAGTTTAAACAGTGATAGTCAACAATTCCATCAATATCATAAAAACAAAAGAAAGTTTAAACAGTGATGGTCAACAATTCCATCAATATCATCAAAACAAAAGAAAGTTTAAACAGTGATAGTCAACAATTCCATCAATATCATCAAAACAAAAGAAAGTTTAAACAGTGATGGTCAACTAATCCATCAATATTATCAAAACAAAAGAAAGTTTAAACAGTGATGGTCAACAATTCCATTAATATCATCAAAACAAAAGACAGTTTAAACAGTGATGGTCAACAATTCCATTAATATCATCAAAACAAAAGACAGTTTAAGCAGTGATGGTCAACAATTCCATTAATATCATCAAAACAAAAGACAGTTTAAACAGTGATAGTCAACAATTCCATCAATATCATCAAAACAAAAGAAAGTTTAAACAGTGATGGTCAACAATTCCATCAATATCATCTAAACAAAAGAAAGTTTTAACAGTGATGGTCAACAATTCCATCAATATCATCAAAACAAAAGAAAGTTTAAACAGTGATGGTCAACAATTCCATCAATATCATCAAAACAAAAGAAAGTTTAAACAGTGATAGTCAACAATTCCATCAATATCATCAAAACAAAAGAAAGTTTAAACAGTATTGGTCAACAATTCCATCAATATCATCAAAACAAAAGAAAGTTTAAACAGTGATAGTCAACAATTCCATCAATATCATCAAAACAAAAGAAAGTTTAAACAGTGATGGTCAACAATTCCATCAATATCATCAAAACAAAAGACAGTTTAAACAGTGATAGTCAACAATTCCATCAATATCATCAAAACAAAAGAAAGTTTAAACAGTGATAGTCAACAGTTCCATCAATATCTTCAAAACAAAAGAAAGTGTAAACAGTGATGGTCAACAATTCCATCAATATCATCAAAACAAGATAAAGTTTAAACAGTGATGGTCAACAATTCCATCAATATCATCAAAACAAAAGAAAGTTTAAACAGTGATGGTCAACAATTCCATCAATATCATCAAAACAAAAGACAGTTTAAACAGTGATAGTCAACAATTCCATTAATATCATCAAAACAAAAGACAGTTTAAACAGTGATGGTCAACAATTCCATTAATATCATCAAAACAAAAGACAGTTTAAGCAGTGATGGTCAACAATTCCATTAATATCATCAAAACAAAAGACAGTTTAAACAGTGATAGTCAACAATTCCATCAATATCATCAAAAGAAAAGAAAGTTTAAACAGTGATGGTCAACAATTCCATCAATATCATCAAAACAAAAGAAAGTTTAAACAGTGATGGTCAACAATTCCATCAATATCATCAAAACAAAAGAAAGTTTAAACAGTGATGGTCAACAATTCCATCAATATCATCAAAACAAAAGACAGTTTAAACAGTGATGGTCAACAATTCCATTAATATCATCAAAACAAAAGACAGTTTAAGCAGTGATGGTCAACAATTCCATTAATATCATCAAAACAAAAGACAGTTTAAACAGTGATAGTCAACAATTCCATCAATATCATCAAAACAAAAGAAAGTTTAAACAGTGATGGTCAACAATTCCATCAATATCATCAAAACAAAAGAAAGTTTAAACAGTGATGGTCAACAATTCCATCAATATCATCAAAACAAAAGAAAGTTTAAACAGTGATGGTCAACAATTCCATCAATATCATCAAAACAAAAGAAAGTTTAAACAGTGATAGTCAACAATTCCATCAATATCATCAAAACAAAAGAAAGTTTAAACAGTATTGGTCAACAATTCCATCAATATCATCAAAACAAAAGAAAGTTTAAACAGTGATAGTCAACAATTCCATCAATATCATCAAAACAAAAGAAAGTTTAAACAGTGATGGTCAACAATTCCATCAATATCATCAAAACAAAAGAAAGTTTAAGCAGTGATGGTCAACAATTCCATCAATATCATCAAAACAAAAGAAAGTTTAAACAGTGATAGTCAACAATTCCATCAATATCATCAAAACAAAAGAAAGTTTAAACAGTGATAGTCAACAGTTCCATCAATATCATCAAAACAAAAGAAAGTGTAAACAGTGATGGTCAACAATTCCATCAATATCATCAAAACAAGATAAAGTTTAAACAGTGATGGTCAACAATTCCATCAATATCATCAAAACAAAAGAAAGTTTAAACAGTGATGGTCAACAATTCCATCAATATCATCAAAACAAAAGACAGTTTAAACAGTGATAGTCAACAATTCCATTAATATCATCAAAACAAAAGACAGTTTAAACAGTGATAGTCAACAATTCCATTAATATCATCAAAACAAAAGACAGTTTAAACAGTGATGGTCAACAATTCCATTAATATCATCAAAACAAAAGACAGTTTAAGCAGTGATGGTCAACAATTCCATTAATATCATCAAAACAAAAGACAGTTTAAACAGTGATAGTCAATAATTCCATCAATATCATCAAAAGAAAAGAAAGTTTAAACAGTGATGGTCAACAATTCCATCAATATCATCAAAACAAAAGAAAGTTTAAACAGTGATGGTCAACAATTCCATCAATATCATCATAACAAAAGAAAGTTTAAACAGTGATGGTCAACAATTCCATCAATATCATCAAAACAAAAGACAGTTTAAACAGTGATGGTCAACAATTCCATCAATATCATCAAAACAAAAGAAAGTTTAAACAGTGATAGTCAACAATTCCATCAATATCATCAAAACAAAAGACAGTTTAAACAGTGATGGTCAACAATTCCATCAATATCATCATAACAAAAGACAGTTTAAACAGTGATGGTCAACAATTCCATCAATATCATCAAAACAAAAGAAAGTTTAAACAGTGATGGTCAACAATTCCATCAATATCATCAAAACAAAAGAAAGTTTAAACAGTGATGGTCAACAATTCCATCAATATCATCAAAACAAAAGAAAGTTTAAACAGTGATGGTCAACAATTCCATCAATATCATCAAAACAAAAGACAGTTTAAACAGTGATGGTCAACAATTCCATCAATATCATCAAAACAAAAGAAAGTTTAAACAGTGATGGTCAACAATTCCATCAATATCATCAAAACAAGACAGTTTAAACAGTAATGGTCAACAATTCCATCAATATCATCAAAACAAAAGAACGTTTAAACAGTGATAGTCAACAATTCCATCAATATCATCAAAACAAAAGAAAGTTTAAGCAGTGATAGTCAACAATTCCATCAATATCATCAAAACAAAAGACAGTTTAAACAGTGATGGTCAACAATTCCATCAATATCATCAAAACAAAAGAAAGTTTAAACAGTGATGGTCAACAATTCCATCAATATCATCAAAACAAAAGAAAGTTTAAACAGTGATGGTCAACAATTCCATCAATATCATCAAAACAAAAGAAAGTTTAAACAGTGATGGTCAACAATTCCATCAATATCATCAAAACAAAAGAAAGTTTAAACAGTGATGGTCAACAATTCCATCAATATCATCAAAACAAAAGAAAGTTTAAACAGTGATGGTCAACTAATCCATCAATATTATCAAAACAAAAGAAAGTTTAAACAGTGATGGTCAACAATTCCATCAATATCATCAAAACAAAAGAAAGTTTAAACAGTGATGGTCAACAATTCCATCAATATCATCAAAACAAAAGACAGTTTAAACAGTGATAGTCAACAATTCCATCAATATCATCAAAACAAAAGAAAGTGTAAACAGTGATGGTCAACAATTCCATCAATATCATCAAAACAAGATAAAGTTTAAACAGTGATGGTCAACAATTCCATCAATATCATCAAAACAAAAGAAAGTTTAAACAGTGATGGTCAACAATTCCATCAATATCATCAAAACAAAAGAAAGTTTAAACCGTGATAGTCAACAATTCCATCAATATCATCAAAACAAAAGAAAGTTTAAACAGTGATGGTCAACAATTCCATCAATATCATCAAAACAAAAGACAGTTTAAACAGTAATGGTCAACAATTCCATCAATATCATCAAAACAAAAGAACGTTTAAACAGTGATAGTCAACAATTCCATCAATATCATCAAAACAAAAGAAAGTTTAAGCAGTGATAGTCAACAATTCCATCAATATCATCAAAACAAAAGACAGTTTAAACAGTGATGGTCAACAATTCCATCAATATCATCAAAACAAAAGAAAGTTTAAACAGTGATGGTCAACAATTCCATCAATATCATCAAAACAAAAGAAAGTTTAAACAGTGATGGTCAACAATTCCATCAATATCATCAAAACAAAAGACAGTTTAAACAGTGATAGTCAACAATTCCATCAATATCATCAAAACAAAAGAAAGTTTAAACAGTGATAGTCAACAATTCCATCAATATCATCAAAACAAAAGAAAGTTTAAACAGTGATGGTCAACAATTCCATCAATATCATCAAAACAAAAGAAAGTTTAAACAGTGATGGTCAACAATTCCATCAATATCATCAAAACAAGACAGTTTAAACAGTAATGGTCAACAATTCCATCAATATCATCAAAACAAAAGAACGTTTAAACAGTGATAGTCAACAATTCCATCAATATCATCAAAACAAAAGAAAGTTTAAGCAGTGATAGTCAACAATTCCATCAATATCATCAAAACAAAAGACAGTAGGTTAAACAGTGATGGTCAACAATTCCATCAATATCATCAAAACAAAAGAAAGTTTAAACAGTGATGGTCAACAATTCCATCAATATCATCAAAACAAAAGAAAGTTTAAACAGTGATAGTCAACAATTCCATCAATATCATCAAAACAAAAGAAAGTTTAAACAGTGATGGTCAACAATTCCATCAATATCATCAAAACAAAAGAAAGTTTAAACAGTGATAGTCAACAATTCCATCAATATCATCAAAACAAAAGAAAGTTTAAACAGTGATGGTCAACTAATCCATCAATATTATCAAAACAAAAGAAAGTTTAAACAGTGATGGTCAACAATTCCATTAATATCATCAAAACAAAAGACAGTTTAAACAGTGTTGGTCAACAATTCCATTAATATCATCAAAACAAAAGACAGTTTAAGCAGTGATGGTCAACAATTCCATTAATATCATCAAAACAAAAGACAGTTTAAACAGTGATAGTCAACAATTCCATCAATATCATCAAAACAAAAGAAAGTTTAAACAGTGATGGTCAACAATTCCATCAATATCATCAAAACAAAAGAAAGTTTAAACAGTGATGGTCAACAATTCCATCAATATCATCAAAACAAAAGAAAGTTTAAACAGTGATGGTCAACAATTCCATCAATATCATCAAAACAAAAGAAAGTTTAAACAGTGATAGTCAACAATTCCATCAATATCATCAAAACAAAAGAAAGTTTAAACAGTATTGGTCAACAATTCCATCAATATCATCAAAACAAAAGAAAGTTTAAACAGTGATAGTCAACAATTCCATCAATATCATCAAAACAAAAGAAAGTTTAAACAGTGATGGTCAACAATTCCATCAATATCATCAAAACAAAAGAAAGTTTAAACAGTGATGGTCAACAATTCCATCAATATCATCAAAACAAAAGACAGTTTAAACAGTGATAGTCAACAATTCCATCAATATCATCAAAACAAAAGAAAGTTTAAACAGTGATAGTCAACAGTTCCATCAATATCATCAAAACAAAAGAAAGTGTAAACAGTGATGGTCAACAATTCCATCAATATCATCAAAACAAAAGAAAGTTTAAACAGTGATAGTCAACAATTCCATCAATATCATCAAAACAAAAGAAAGTTTAAACAGTGATGGTCAACTAATCCATCAATATTATCAAAACAAAAGAAAGTTTAAACAGTGATGGTCAACAATTCCATCAATATCATCAAAACAAAAGAAAGTTTAAACAGTGATGGTCAACAATTCCATCAATATCATCAAAACAAAAGAAAGTTTAAACAGTGATAGTCAACAATTCCATCAATATCATCAAAACAAAAGAAAGTTTAAACAGTGATGGTCAACAATTCCATTAATATCATCAAAACAAAAGACAGTTTAAACAGTGATGGTCAACAATTCCATTAATATCATCAAAACAAAAGACAGTTTAAGCAGTGATGGTCAACAATTCCATTAATATCATCAAAACAAAAGACAGTTTAAACAGTGATAGTCAACAATTCCATCAATATCATCAAAACAAAAGAAAGTTTAAACAGTGATGGTCAACAATTCCATCAATATCATCAAAACAAAAGACAGTTTAAACAGTGATGGTCAACAATTCCATCAATATCATCAAAACAAAAGAAAGTTTAAACAGTGATAGTCAACAATTCCATCAATATCATCAAAACAAAAGAAAGTTTAAACAGTGATGGTCAACAATTCCATCAATATCATCAAAACAAAAGACAGTTTAAACAGTGATGGTCAACAATTCCATCAATATCATCAAAACAAAAGAAAGTTTAAACAGTGATGGTCAACAATTCCATCAATATCATCAAAACAAGACAGTTTAAACAGTAATGGTCAACAATTCCATCAATATCATCAAAACAAAAGAACGTTTAAACAGTGATAGTCAACAATTCCATCAATATCATCAAAACAAAAGAAAGTTTAAGCAGTGATAGTCAACAATTCCATCAATATCATCAAAACAAAAGACAGTTTAAACAGTGATGGTCAACAATTCCATCAATATCATCAAAACAAAAGAAAGTTTAAACAGTGATGGTCAACAATTCCATCAATATCATCAAAACAAAAGAAAGTTTAAACAGTGATGGTCAACAATTCCATCAATATCATCAAAACAAAAGAAAGTTTAAACAGTGATGGTCAACAATTCCATCAATATCATCAAAACAAAAGAAAGTTTAAACAGTGATGGTCAACAATTCCATCAATATCATCAAAACAAAAGAAAGTTTAAACAGTGATGGTCAACTAATCCATCAATATTATCAAAACAAAAGAAAGTTTAAACAGTGATGGTCAACAATTCCATCAATATCATCAAAACAAAAGAAAGTTTAAACAGTGATGGTCAACAATTCCATCAATATCATCAAAACAAAAGACAGTTTAAACAGTGATAGTCAACAATTCCATCAATATCATCAAAACAAAAGAAAGTGTAAACAGTGATGGTCAACAATTCCATCAATATCATCAAAACAAGATAAAGTTTAAACAGTGATGGTCAACAATTCCATCAATATCATCAAAACAAAAGAAAGTTTAAACAGTGATGGTCAACAATTCCATCAATATCATCAAAACAAAAGAAAGTTTAAACCGTGATAGTCAACAATTCCATCAATATCATCAAAACAAAAGAAAGTTTAAACAGTGATGGTCAACAATTCCATCAATATCATCAAAACAAAAGACAGTTTAAACAGTAATGGTCAACAATTCCATCAATATCATCAAAACAAAAGAACGTTTAAACAGTGATAGTCAACAATTCCATCAATATCATCAAAACAAAAGAAAGTTTAAGCAGTGATAGTCAACAATTCCATCAATATCATCAAAACAAAAGACAGTTTAAACAGTGATGGTCAACAATTCCATCAATATCATCAAAACAAAAGAAAGTTTAAACAGTGATGGTCAACAATTCCATCAATATCATCAAAACAAAAGAAAGTTTAAACAGTGATGGTCAACAATTCCATCAATATCATCAAAACAAAAGACAGTTTAAACAGTGATAGTCAACAATTCCATCAATATCATCAAAACAAAAGAAAGTTTAAACAGTGATGGTCAACAATTCCATCAATATCATCAAAACAAAAGAAAGTTTAAACAGTGATGGTCAACAATTCCATCAATATCATCAAAACAAAAGAAAGTTTAAACAGTGATGGTCAACAATTCCATCAATATCATCAAAACAAGACAGTTTAAACAGTAATGGTCAACAATTCCATCAATATCATCAAAACAAAAGAACGTTTAAACAGTGATAGTCAACAATTCCATCAATATCATCAAAACAAAAGAAAGTTTAAGCAGTGATAGTCAACAATTCCATCAATATCATCAAAACAAAAGACAGTAGGTTAAACAGTGATGGTCAACAATTCCATCAATATCATCAAAACAAAAGAAAGTTTAAACAGTGATGGTCAACAATTCCATCAATATCATCAAAACAAAAGAAAGTTTAAACAGTGATAGTCAACAATTCCATCAATATCATCAAAACAAAAGAAAGTTTAAACAGTGATGGTCAACAATTCCATCAATATCATCAAAACAAAAGAAAGTTTAAACAGTGATAGTCAACAATTCCATCAATATCATCAAAACAAAAGAAAGTTTAAACAGTGATGGTCAACTAATCCATCAATATTATCAAAACAAAAGAAAGTTTAAACAGTGATGGTCAACAATTCCATTAATATCATCAAAACAAAAGACAGTTTAAACAGTGTTGGTCAACAATTCCATTAATATCATCAAAACAAAAGACAGTTTAAGCAGTGATGGTCAACAATTCCATTAATATCATCAAAACAAAAGACAGTTTAAACAGTGATAGTCAACAATTCCATCAATATCATCAAAACAAAAGAAAGTTTAAACAGTGATGGTCAACAATTCCATCAATATCATCAAAACAAAAGAAAGTTTAAACAGTGATGGTCAACAATTCCATCAATATCATCAAAACAAAAGAAAGTTTAAACAGTGATGGTCAACAATTCCATCAATATCATCAAAACAAAAGAAAGTTTAAACAGTGATAGTCAACAATTCCATCAATATCATCAAAACAAAAGAAAGTTTAAACAGTATTGGTCAACAATTCCATCAATATCATCAAAACAAAAGAAAGTTTAAACAGTGATAGTCAACAATTCCATCAATATCATCAAAACAAAAGAAAGTTTAAACAGTGATGGTCAACAATTCCATCAATATCATCAAAACAAAAGAAAGTTTAAACAGTGATGGTCAACAATTCCATCAATATCATCAAAACAAAAGACAGTTTAAACAGTGATAGTCAACAATTCCATCAATATCATCAAAACAAAAGAAAGTTTAAACAGTGATAGTCAACAGTTCCATCAATATCATCAAAACAAAAGAAAGTGTAAACAGTGATGGTCAACAATTCCATCAATATCATCAAAACAAAAGAAAGTTTAAACAGTGATAGTCAACAATTCCATCAATATCATCAAAACAAAAGAAAGTTTAAACAGTGATGGTCAACTAATCCATCAATATTATCAAAACAAAAGAAAGTTTAAACAGTGATGGTCAACAATTCCATCAATATCATCAAAACAAAAGAAAGTTTAAACAGTGATGGTCAACAATTCCATCAATATCATCAAAACAAAAGAAAGTTTAAACAGTGATAGTCAACAATTCCATCAATATCATCAAAACAAAAGAAAGTTTAAACAGTGATGGTCAACAATTCCATTAATATCATCAAAACAAAAGACAGTTTAAACAGTGATGGTCAACAATTCCATTAATATCATCAAAACAAAAGACAGTTTAAGCAGTGATGGTCAACAATTCCATTAATATCATCAAAACAAAAGACAGTTTAAACAGTGATAGTCAATAATTCCATCAATATCATCAAAACAAAAGAAAGTTTAAACAGTGATGGTCAACAATTCCATCAATATCATCAAAACAAAAGACAGTTTAAACAGTGATGGTCAACAATTCCATCAATATCATCAAAACAAAAGAAAGTTTAAACAGTGATAGTCAACAATTCCATCAATATCATCAAAACAAAAGAAAGTTTAAACAGTGATGGTCAACAATTCCATTAATATCATCAAAACAAAAGACAGTTTAAACAGTGATAGTCAACAATTCCATTAATATCATCAAAACAAAAGACAGTTTAAGCATTGATGGTCAACAATTCCATTAATATCATCAAAACAAAAGACAGTTTAAACAGTGATAGTCAACAATTCCATCAATATCATCAAAACAAAAGAAAGTTTAAACAGTGATGGTCAACAATTCCATCAATATCATCAAAACAAAAGAAAGTTTAAACAGTGATAGTCAACAATTCCATCAATATCATCAAAACAAAAGAAAGTTTAAACAGTATTGGTCAACAATTCCATCAATATCATCAAAACAAAAGAAAGTTTAAACAGTGATAGTCAACAATTCCATCAATATCATCAAAACAAAAGAAAGTTTAAACAGTGATGGTCAACAATTCCATCAATATCATCAAAACAAAAGAAAGTTTAAACAGTGATGGTCAACAATTCCATCAATATCATCAAAACAAAAGACAGTTTAAACAGTGATAGTCAACAATTCCATCAATATCATCAAAACAAAAGAAAGTTTAAACAGTGATAGTCAACAGTTCCATCAATATCATCAAAACAAAAGAAAGTGTAAACAGTGATGGTCAACAATTCCATCAATATCATCAAAACAAAAGAAAGTTTAAACAGTGATAGTCAACAATTCCATCAATATCATCAAAACAAAAGAAAGTTTAAACAGTGATGGTCAACTAATCCATCAATATCATCAAAACAAAAGAAAGTTTAAACAGTGATGGTCAACAATTCCATCAATATCATCAAAACAAAAGAAAGTTTAAACAGTGATGGTCAACAATTCCATCAATATCATCAAAACAAAAGAAAGTTTAAACAGTGATAGTCAACAATTCCATCAATATCATCAAAACAAAAGAAAGTTTAAACAGTGATGGTCAACAATTCCATCAATATCATCAAAACAAAAGACAGTTTAAACAGTGATGGTCAACAATTCCATTAATATCATCAAAACAAAAGACAGTTTAAGCAGTGATGGTCAACAATTCCATTAATATCATCAAAACAAAAGACAGTTTAAACAGTGATAGTCAACAATTCCATCAATATCATCAAAACAAAAGAAAGTTTAAACAGTGATGGTCAACAATTCCATCAATATCATCAAAACAAAAGAAAGTTTAAACAGTGATGGTCAACAATTCCATCAATATCATCAAAACAAAAGAAAGTTTAAACAGTGATGGTCAACAATTCCATCAATATCATCAAAACAAAAGAAAGTTTAAACAGTGATAGTCAACAATTCCATCAATATCATCAAAACAAAAGAAAGTTTAAACAGTATTGGTCAACAATTCCATCAATATCATCAAAACAAAAGAAAGTTTAAACAGTGATGGTCAACAATTCCATCAATATCATCAAAACAAAAGACAGTTTAAACAGTGATAGTCAACAATTCCATCAATATCATCAAAACAAAAGAAAGTGTAAACAGTGATGGTCAACAATTCCATCAATATCATCAAAACAAGATAAAGTTTAAACAGTGATGGTCAACAATTCCATCAATATCATCAAAACAAAAGAAAGTTTAAACAGTGATGGTCAACAATTCCATCAATATCATCAAAACAAAAGAAAGTTTAAACCGTGATAGTCAACAATTCCATCAATATCATCAAAACAAAAGAAAGTTTAAACAGTGATGGTCAACAATTCCATCAATATCATCAAAACAAAAGACAGTTTAAACAGTAATGGTCAACAATTCCATCAATATCATCAAAACAAAAGAACGTTTAAACAGTGATAGTCAACAATTCCATCAATATCATCAAAACAAAAGAAAGTTTAAGCAGTGATAGTCAACAATTCCATCAATATCATCAAAACAAAAGACAGTTTAAACAGTGATGGTCAACAATTCCATCAATATCATCAAAACAAAAGAAAGTTTAAACAGTGATGGTCAACAATTCCATCAATATCATCAAAACAAGATAAAGTTTAAACAGTGATGGTCAACAATTCCATCAATATCATCAAAACAAAAGAAAGTTTAAACAGTGATGGTCAACAATTCCATCAATATCATCAAAACAAAAGAAAGTTTAAACCGTGATAGTCAACAATTCCATTAATATCATCAAAACAAAAGAAAGTTTAAACAGTGATAGTCAACAATTCCATTAATATCATCAAAACAAAAGACAGTTTAAACAGTGATGGTCAACAATTCCATTAATATCATCAAAACAAAAGAAAGTTTAAGCAGTGATGGTCAACAATTCCATTAATATCATCAAAACAAAAGAAAGTTTAAACAGTGATAGTCAACAATTCCATCAATATCATCAAAACAAAAGAAAGTTTAAACAGTGATGGTCAACAATTCCATCAATATCATCAAAACAAAAGAAAGTTTAAACAGTGATGGTCAACAATTCCATCAATATCATCAAAACAAAAGACAGTTTAAACAGTGATAGTCAACAATTCCATCAATATCATCAAAACAAAAGAAAGTTTAAACAGTGATAGTCAACAGTTCCATCAATATCATCAAAACAAAAGAAAGTGTAAACAGTGATGGTCAACAATTCCATCAATATCATCAAAACAAAAGAAAGTTTAAACAGTGATAGTCAACAATTCCATCAATATCATCAAAACAAAAGAAAGTTTAAACAGTGATGGTCAACTAATCCATCAATATTATCAAAACAAAAGAAAGTTTAAACAGTGATGGTCAACAATTCCATCAATATCATCAAAACAAAAGAAAGTTTAAACAGTGATGGTCAACAATTCCATCAATATCATCAAAACAAAAGAAAGTTTAAACAGTGATAGTCAACAATTCCATCAATATCATCAAAACAAAAGAAAGTTTAAACAGTGATGGTCAACAATTCCATTAATATCATCAAAACAAAAGACAGTTTAAACAGTGATGGTCAACAATTCCATTAATATCATCAAAACAAAAGACAGTTTAAGCAGTGATGGTCAACAATTCCATTAATATCATCAAAACAAAAGACAGTTTAAACAGTGATAGTCAACAATTCCATCAATATCATCAAAACAAAAGAAAGTTTAAACAGTGATGGTCAACAATTCCATCAATATCATCAAAACAAAAGACAGTTTAAACAGTGATGGTCAACAATTCCATCAATATCATCAAAACAAAAGAAAGTTTAAACAGTGATAGTCAACAATTCCATCAATATCATCAAAACAAAAGAAAGTTTAAACAGTGATGGTCAACAATTCCATTAATATCATCAAAACAAAAGACAGTTTAAACAGTGATGGTCAACAATTCCATTAATATCATCAAAACAAAAGACAGTTTAAGCAGTGATGGTCAACAATTCCATTAATATCATCAAAACAAAAGACAGTTTAAACAGTGATAGTCAACAATTCCATCAATATCATCAAAACAAAAGAAAGTTTAAACAGTGATGGTCAACAATTCCATCAATATCATCAAAACAAAAGAAAGTTTAAACAGTGATGGTCAACAATTCCATCAATATCATCAAAACAAAAGAAAGTTTAAACAGTGATAGTCAACAATTCCATCAATATCATCAAAACAAAAGAAAGTTTAAACAGTGATGGTCAACAATTCCATCAATATCATCAAAACAAAAGACAGTTTAAACAGTGATGGTCAACAATTCCATTAATATCATCAAAACAAAAGACAGTTTAAGCAGTGATGGTCAACAATTCCATTAATATCATCAAAACAAAAGACAGTTTAAACAGTGATAGTCAACAATTCCATCAATATCATCAAAACAAAAGAAAGTTTAAACAGTGATGGTCAACAATTCCATCAATATCATCAAAACAAAAGAAAGTTTAAACAGTGATGGTCAACAATTCCATCAATATCATCAAAACAAAAGAAAGTTTAAACAGTGATGGTCAACAATTCCATCAATATCATCAA
The DNA here is from genome assembly GCA_963680875.1 of Bathymodiolus brooksi. Classification (NCBI taxonomy): domain Eukaryota; kingdom Metazoa; phylum Mollusca; class Bivalvia; order Mytilida; family Modiolidae; genus Bathymodiolus; species Bathymodiolus brooksi. The sequence continues at coordinate 111,448,695 of OY804584.1, forward strand.
AACAAAAGAAAGTTTAAACAGTGATAGTCAACAATTCCATCAATATCATCAAAACAAAAGAAAGTTTAAACAGTATTGGTCAACAATTCCATCAATATCATCAAAACAAAAGAAAGTTTAAACAGTGATGGTCAACAATTCCATCAATATCATCAAAACAAAAGACAGTTTAAACAGTGATAGTCAACAATTCCATCAATATCATCAAAACAAAAGAAAGTGTAAACAGTGATGGTCAACAATTCCATCAATATCATCAAAACAAGATAAAGTTTAAACAGTGATGGTCAACAATTCCATCAATATCATCAAAACAAAAGAAAGTTTAAACAGTGATGGTCAACAATTCCATCAATATCATCAAAACAAAAGAAAGTTTAAACCGTGATAGTCAACAATTCCATCAATATCATCAAAACAAAAGAAAGTTTAAACAGTGATGGTCAACAATTCCATCAATATCATCAAAACAAAAGACAGTTTAAACAGTAATGGTCAACAATTCCATCAATATCATCAAAACAAAAGAACGTTTAAACAGTGATAGTCAACAATTCCATCAATATCATCAAAACAAAAGAAAGTTTAAGCAGTGATAGTCAACAATTCCATCAATATCATCAAAACAAAAGACAGTTTAAACAGTGATGGTCAACAATTCCATCAATATCATCAAAACAAAAGAAAGTTTAAACAGTGATGGTCAACAATTCCATCAATATCATCAAAACAAGATAAAGTTTAAACAGTGATGGTCAACAATTCCATCAATATCATCAAAACAAAAGAAAGTTTAAACAGTGATGGTCAACAATTCCATCAATATCATCAAAACAAAAGAAAGTTTAAACCGTGATAGTCAACAATTCCATTAATATCATCAAAACAAAAGAAAGTTTAAACAGTGATAGTCAACAATTCCATTAATATCATCAAAACAAAAGACAGTTTAAACAGTGATGGTCAACAATTCCATTAATATCATCAAAACAAAAGAAAGTTTAAGCAGTGATGGTCAACAATTCCATTAATATCATCAAAACAAAAGAAAGTTTAAACAGTGATAGTCAACAATTCCATCAATATCATCAAAACAAAAGAAAGTTTAAACAGTGATGGTCAACAATTCCATCAATATCATCAAAACAAAAGAAAGTTTAAACAGTGATGGTCAACAATTCCATCAATATCATCAAAACAAAAGACAGTTTAAACAGTGATAGTCAACAATTCCATCAATATCATCAAAACAAAAGAAAGTTTAAACAGTGATAGTCAACAGTTCCATCAATATCATCAAAACAAAAGAAAGTGTAAACAGTGATGGTCAACAATTCCATCAATATCATCAAAACAAAAGAAAGTTTAAACAGTGATAGTCAACAATTCCATCAATATCATCAAAACAAAAGAAAGTTTAAACAGTGATGGTCAACTAATCCATCAATATTATCAAAACAAAAGAAAGTTTAAACAGTGATGGTCAACAATTCCATCAATATCATCAAAACAAAAGAAAGTTTAAACAGTGATGGTCAACAATTCCATCAATATCATCAAAACAAAAGAAAGTTTAAACAGTGATAGTCAACAATTCCATCAATATCATCAAAACAAAAGAAAGTTTAAACAGTGATGGTCAACAATTCCATTAATATCATCAAAACAAAAGACAGTTTAAACAGTGATGGTCAACAATTCCATTAATATCATCAAAACAAAAGACAGTTTAAGCAGTGATGGTCAACAATTCCATTAATATCATCAAAACAAAAGACAGTTTAAACAGTGATAGTCAACAATTCCATCAATATCATCAAAACAAAAGAAAGTTTAAACAGTGATGGTCAACAATTCCATCAATATCATCAAAACAAAAGACAGTTTAAACAGTGATGGTCAACAATTCCATCAATATCATCAAAACAAAAGAAAGTTTAAACAGTGATAGTCAACAATTCCATCAATATCATCAAAACAAAAGAAAGTTTAAACAGTGATGGTCAACAATTCCATTAATATCATCAAAACAAAAGACAGTTTAAACAGTGATGGTCAACAATTCCATTAATATCATCAAAACAAAAGACAGTTTAAGCAGTGATGGTCAACAATTCCATTAATATCATCAAAACAAAAGACAGTTTAAACAGTGATAGTCAACAATTCCATCAATATCATCAAAACAAAAGAAAGTTTAAACAGTGATGGTCAACAATTCCATCAATATCATCAAAACAAAAGAAAGTTTAAACAGTGATGGTCAACAATTCCATCAATATCATCAAAACAAAAGAAAGTTTAAACAGTGATAGTCAACAATTCCATCAATATCATCAAAACAAAAGAAAGTTTAAACAGTGATGGTCAACAATTCCATCAATATCATCAAAACAAAAGAAAGTTTAAACAGTGATGGTCAACAATTCCATCAATATCATCAAAACAAAAGAAAGTTTAAACAGTGATGGTCAACTAATCCATCAATATTATCAAAACAAAAGAAAGTTTAAACAGTGATGGTCAACAATTCCATCAATATCATCAAAACAAAAGAAAGTTTAAACAGTGATGGTCAACAATTCCATCAATATCATCAAAACAAAAGACAGTTTAAACAGTGATAGTCAACAATTCCATCAATATCATCAAAACAAAAGAAAGTTTAAGCAGTGATAGTCAACAATTCCATCAATATCATCAAAACAAAAGACAGTAGGTTAAACAGTGATGGTCAACAATTCCATCAATATCATCAAAACAAAAGAAAGTTTAAACAGTGATGGTCAACAATTCCATCAATATCATCAAAACAAAAGAAAGTTTAAACAGTGATAGTCAACAATTCCATCAATATCGTAAAAACAAAAGAAAGTTTAAACAGTGATGGTCAACAATTCCATCAATATCATCAAAACAAAAGAAAGTTTAAACAGTGATAGTCAACAATTCCATCAATATCATCAAAACAAAAGAAAGTTTAAACAGTGATGGTCAACTAATCCATCAATATTATCAAAACAAAAGAAAGTTTAAACAGTGATGGTCAACAATTCCATTAATATCATCAAAACAAAAGACAGTTTAAACAGTGATGGTCAACAATTCCATTAATATCATCAAAACAAAAGACAGTTTAAGCAGTGATGGTCTACAATTCCATTAATATCATCAAAACAAAAGACAGTTTAAACAGTGATAGTCAACAATTCCATCAATATCATCAAAACAAAAGAAAGTTTAAACAGTGATGGTCAACAATTCCATCAATATCATCTAAACAAAAGAAAGTTTAAACAGTGATGGTCAACAATTCCATCAATATCATCAAAACAAAAGAAAGTTTAAACAGTGATGGTCAACAATTCCATCAATATCATCAAAACAAAAGAAAGTTTAAACAGTGATAGTCAACAATTCCATCAATATCATCAAAACAAAAGAAAGTTTAAACAGTATTGGTCAACAATTCCATCAATATCATCAAAACAAAAGAAAGTTTAAACAGTGATAGTCAACAATTCCATCAATATCATCAAAACAAAAGAAAGTTTAAACAGTGATGGTCAACAATTCCATCAATATCATCAAAACAAAAGACAGTTTAAACAGTGATAGTCAACAATTCCATCAATATCATCAAAACAAAAGAAAGTTTAAACAGTGATAGTCAACAGTTCCATCAATATCATCAAAACAAAAGAAAGTGTAAACAGTGATGGTCAACAATTCCATCAATATCATCAAAACAAGATAAAGTTTAAACAGTGATGGTCAACAATTCCATCAATATCATCAAAACAAAAGAAAGTTTAAACAGTGATGGTCAACAATTCCATCAATATCATCAAAACAAAAGACAGTTTAAACAGTGATAGTCAACAATTCCATTAATATCATCAAAACAAAAGAAAGTTTAAACAGTGATAGTCAACAATTCCATTAATATCATCAAAACAAAAGACAGTTTAAACAGTGATGGTCAACAATTCCATTAATATCATCAAAACAAAAGACAGTTTAAGCAGTGATGGTCAACAATTCCATTAATATCATCAAAACAAAAGACAGTTTAAACAGTGATAGTCAACAATTCCATCAATATCATCAAAAGAAAAGAAAGTTTAAACAGTGATGGTCAACAATTCCATCAATATCATCAAAACAAAAGAAAGTTTAAACAGTGATGGTCAACAATTCCATCAATATCATCAAAACAAAAGAAAGTTTAAACAGTGATGGTCAACAATTCCATCAATATCATCAAAACAAAAGACAGTTTAAACAGTGATGGTCAACAATTCCATTAATATCATCAAAACAAAAGACAGTTTAAACAGTGATGGTCAACAATTCCATTAATATCATCAAAACAAAAGACAGTTTAAGCAGTGATGGTCAACAATTCCATTAATATCATCAAAACAAAAGACAGTTTAAACAGTGATAGTCAACAATTCCATCAATATCATCAAAACAAAAGAAAGTTTAAACAGTGATGGTCAACAATTCCATCAATATCATCAAAACAAAAGAAAGTTTAAACAGTGATGGTCAACAATTCCATCAATATCATCAAAACAAAAGAAAGTTTAAACAGTGATAGTCAACAATTCCATCAATATCATCAAAACAAAAGAAAGTTTAAACAGTATTGGTCAACAATTCCATCAATATCATCAAAACAAAAGAAAGTTTAAACAGTGATAGTCAACAATTCCATCAATATCATCAAAACAAAAGAAAGTTTAAACAGTGATGGTCAACAATTCCATCAATATCATCAAAACAAGATAAAGTTTAAACAGTGATGGTCAACAATTCCATCAATATCATCAAAACAAAAGAAAGTTTAAACAGTGATGGTCAACAATTCCATCAATATCATCAAAACAAAAGACAGTTTAAACAGTGATAGTCAACAATTCCATTAATATCATCAAAACAAAAGACAGTTTAAACAGTGATAGTCAACAATTCCATTAATATCATCAAAACAAAAGACAGTTTAAACAGTGATGGTCAACAATTCCATTAATATCATCAAAACAAAAGACAGTTTAAGCAGTGATGGTCAACAATTCCATTAATATCATCAAAACAAAAGACAGTTTAAACAGTGATAGTCAATAATTCCATCAATATCATCAAAAGAAAAGAAAGTTTAAACAGTGATGGTCAACAATTCCATCAATATCATCAAAACAAAAGAAAGTTTAAACAGTGATGGTCAACAATTCCATCAATATCATCAAAACAAAAGAAAGTTTAAACAGTGATGGTCAACAATTCCATCAATATCATCAAAACAAAAGACAGTTTAAACAGTGATGGTCAACAATTCCATCAATATCATCAAAACAAAAGAAAGTTTAAACAGTGATAGTCAACAATTCCATCAATATCATCAAAACAAAAGACAGTTTAAACAGTGATGGTCAACAATTCCATCAATATCATCATAACAAAAGACAGTTTAAACAGTGATGGTCAACAATTCCATCAATATCATCAAAACAAAAGAAAGTTTAAACAGTGATGGTCAACAATTCCATCAATATCATCAAAACAAAAGAAAGTTTAAACAGTGATGGTCAACAATTCCATCAATATCATCAAAACAAAAGAAAGTTTAAACAGTGATGGTCAACAATTCCATCAATATCATCAAAACAAAAGACAGTTTAAACAGTGATGGTCAACAATTCCATCAATATCATCAAAACAAAAGAAAGTTTAAACAGTGATGGTCAACAATTCCATCAATATCATCAAAACAAGACAGTTTAAACAGTAATGGTCAACAATTCCATCAATATCATCAAAACAAAAGAACGTTTAAACAGTGATAGTCAACAATTCCATCAATATCATCAAAACAAAAGAAAGTTTAAGCAGTGATAGTCAACAATTCCATCAATATCATCAAAACAAAAGACAGTTTAAACAGTGATGGTCAACAATTCCATCAATATCATCAAAACAAAAGAAAGTTTAAACAGTGATGGTCAACAATTCCATCAATATCATCAAAACAAAAGAAAGTTTAAACAGTGATGGTCAACAATTCCATCAATATCATCAAAACAAAAGAAAGTTTAAACAGTGATGGTCAACAATTCCATCAATATCATCAAAACAAAAGAAAGTTTAAACAGTGATGGTCAACAATTCCATCAATATCATCAAAACAAAAGAAAGTTTAAACAGTGATGGTCAACTAATCCATCAATATTATCAAAACAAAAGAAAGTTTAAACAGTGATGGTCAACAATTCCATCAATATCATCAAAACAAAAGAAAGTTTAAACAGTGATGGTCAACAATTCCATCAATATCATCAAAACAAAAGACAGTTTAAACAGTGATAGTCAACAATTCCATCAATATCATCAAAACAAAAGAAAGTGTAAACAGTGATGGTCAACAATTCCATCAATATCATCAAAACAAGATAAAGTTTAAACAGTGATGGTCAACAATTCCATCAATATCATCAAAACAAAAGAAAGTTTAAACAGTGATGGTCAACAATTCCATCAATATCATCAAAACAAAAGAAAGTTTAAACCGTGATAGTCAACAATTCCATCAATATCATCAAAACAAAAGAAAGTTTAAACAGTGATGGTCAACAATTCCATCAATATCATCAAAACAAAAGACAGTTTAAACAGTAATGGTCAACAATTCCATCAATATCATCAAAACAAAAGAACGTTTAAACAGTGATAGTCAACAATTCCATCAATATCATCAAAACAAAAGAAAGTTTAAGCAGTGATAGTCAACAATTCCATCAATATCATCAAAACAAAAGACAGTTTAAACAGTGATGGTCAACAATTCCATCAATATCATCAAAACAAAAGAAAGTTTAAACAGTGATGGTCAACAATTCCATCAATATCATCAAAACAAAAGAAAGTTTAAACAGTGATGGTCAACAATTCCATCAATATCATCAAAACAAAAGAAAGTTTAAACAGTGATGGTCAACAATTCCATCAATATCATCAAAACAAAAGAAAGTTTAAACAGTGATGGTCAACAATTCCATCAATATCATCAAAACAAAAGAAAGTTTAAACAGTGATGGTCAACTAATCCATCAATATTATCAAAACAAAAGAAAGTTTAAACAGTGATGGTCAACAATTCCATCAATATCATCAAAACAAAAGAAAGTTTAAACAGTGATGGTCAACAATTCCATCAATATCATCAAAACAAAAGAAAGTTTAAACAGTGATAGTCAACAGTTCCATCAATATCATCAAAACAAAAGAAAGTGTAAACAGTGATGGTCAACAATTCCATCAATATCATCAAAACAAGATAAAGTTTAAACAGTGATGGTCAACAATTCCATCAATATCATCAAAACAAAAGAAAGTTTAAACAGTGATGGTCAACAATTCCATCAATATCATCAAAACAAAAGAAAGTTTAAACCGTGATAGTCAACAATTCCATTAATATCATCAAAACAAAAGAAAGTTTAAACAGTGATAGTCAACAATTCCATTAATATCATCAAAACAAAAGACAGTTTAAACAGTGATGGTCAACAATTCCATTAATATCATCAAAACAAAAGAAAGTTTAAGCAGTGATGGTCAACAATTCCATTAATATCATCAAAACAAAAGACAGTTTAAACAGTGATAGTCAACAATTCCATCAATATCATCAAAACAAAAGAAAGTTTAAACAGTGATGGTCAACAATTCCATCAATATCATCAAAACAAAAGAAAGTTTAAACAGTGATGGTCAACAATTCCATCAATATCATCAAAACAAAAGAAAGTTTAAACAGTGATGGTCAACAATTCCATCAATATCATCAAAACAAAAGAAAGTTTAAACAGTGATGGTCAACAATTCCATCAATATCATCAAAACAAAAGAAAGTTTAAACAGTGATAGTCAACAATTCCATCAATATCATCAAAACAAAAGACAGTTTAAACAGTGATGGTCAATAATTCCATCAATATCATCAAAACAAAAGAAAGTTTAAACAGTGATGGTCAACAATTCCATAATATCATCAAAACAAAAGACAGTTTAAGCAGTGATGGTCAACAATTCCATTAATATCATCAAAACAAAAGACAGTTTAAACAGTGATAGTCAACAATTCCATCAATATCATCAAAACAAAAGAAAGTTTAAACAGTGATGGTCAACAATTCCATCAATATCATCAAAACAAAAGAAAGTTTAAACAGTGATGGTCAACAATTCCATCAATATCATCAAAACAAAAGAAAGTTTAAACAGTGATGGTCAACAATTCCATCAATATCATCAAAACAAAAGAAAGTTTAAACAGTGATGGTCAACAATTCCATCAATATCATCAAAACAAAAGAAAGTTTAAACAGTGATGGTCAACAATTTCATCAATATCATCAAAACAAAAGAAAGTTTAAACAGTGATGGTCAACAATTCCACCAATATCATCAAAACAAAAGACAGTTTAAACAGTGATAGTCAACAATTCCATCAATATCATCAAAACAAAAGACAGTTTAAACAGTGATGGTCAACAATTCCATCAATATCATCAAAACAAAAAAAGGTTTAAACAGTGATAGTCAACAATTCCATCAATATCATCAAAACAAAAGAAAGTTTAAACAGTAATGGTCAACAATTCCATCAATATCATCAAAACAAAAGAAAGTTTAAACAGTGATGGTCAACAATTCCATCAATATCATCAAAACTAAAGACAGTTTAAACAGTGATGGTCAACAATTCCATCAATATCATCAAAACAAAAGAAAGTTTAAACAGTGATAGTCAACAATTCTATCAATATCATCAAAACAAAAGAAAGTTTAAACAGTGATGGTCAACAATTCCATCAATATCATCAAAACAAAAGAAAGTTTAAGCAGTGATAGTCAACAATTCCATCAATATCATCAAAACAAAAGAAAGTTTAAACAGTGATGGTCAACAATTCCATCAATATCATCAAAACAAAAGAAAGTTTAAACAGTGATGGTCAACAATTCCATCAATATCATCAAAACAAAAGAAAGTTTAAACAGTGATAGTCAACAATTCCATCAATATCATCAAAAGAAAAGAAAGTTTAAACAGTGATGGTCAACAATTCCATCAATATCATCAAAACAAAAGAAAGTTTAAACAGTGATGGTCAACAATTCCATCAATATCATCAAAACAAAAGAAAGTTTAAACAGTGATGGTCAACAATTCCATCAATATCATCAAAACAAAAGAAAGTTTAAACAGTGATGGTCAACAATTCCATCAATATCATCAAAACAAAAGAAAGTTTAAACAGTGATGGTCAACAATTCCATCAATATCATCAAAACAAAAGAAAGTTTAAACAGTGATGGTCAACAATTCCATCAATATCATCAAAACAAAAGAAAGTTTAAACAGTGATGGTCAACAATTCCACCAATATCATCAAAACAAAAGACAGTTTAAACAGTGATAGTCAACAATTCCATCAATATCATCAAAACAAAAGACAGTTTAAACAGTGATGGTCAACAATTCCATCAATATCATCAAAACAAAAAAAGGTTTAAACAGTGATGGTCAACAATTCCATCAATATCATCAAAACAAAAGAAAGTTTAAACAGTAATGGTCAACAATTCCATCAATATCATCAAAACAAAAGAAAGTTTAAACAGTGATGGTCAACAATTCCATCAATATCATCAAAACTAAAGACAGTTTAAACAGTGATGGTCAACAATTCCATCAATATCATCAAAACAAAAGAAAGTTTAAACAGTGATGGTCAACAATTCCATCAATATCATCAAAACAAAAGACAGTTTAAACAGTGATGGTCAACAATTCCATCAATATCATCAAAACAAAAGAAAGTTTAAACAGTGATGGTCAACAATTCCATCAATATCATCAAAACAAAAGACAGTTTAAACAGTAATGGTCAACAATTCCATCAATATCATCAAAACAAAAGAAAGTTTAAACAGTGATAGTCAACAATTCCATCAATATCATCAAAACAAAAGAAAGTTTAAGCAGTGATAGTCAACAATTCCATCAATATCATCAAAACAAAAGAAAGTTTAAACAGTGATGGTCAACAATTCCATCAATATCATCATAACAAAAGACAGTTTAAACAGTGATGGTCAAAAATTCCATCAATATCATCAAAACAAAAGAAAGTTTAAACAGTGATGGTCAACAATTCCATCAATATCATCAAAACAAAAGAAAGTTTAAACAGTGATGGTCAACAATTCCATCAATATCATCAAAACAAAAGAAAGTTTAAACAGTGATGGTCAACAATTCCATCAATATCATCAAAACAAAAGACAGTTTAAACAGTGATGGTCAACAATTCCATCAATATCATCAAAACAAAAGAAAGTTTAAACAGTGATGGTCAACAATTCCATCAATATCATCAAAACAAGACAGTTTAAACAGTAATGGTCAACAATTCCATCAATATCATCAAAACAAAAGAACGTTTAAACAGTGATAGTCAACAATTCCATCAATATCATCAAAACAAAAGAAAGTTTAAGCAGTGATAGTCAACAATTCCATCAATATCATCAAAACAAAAGACAGTTTAAACAGTGATGGTCAACAATTCCATCAATATCATCAAAACAAAAGAAAGTTTAAACAGTGATGGTCAACAATTCCATCAATATCATCAAAACAAAAGAAAGTTTAAACAGTGATAGTCAACAATTCCATCAATATCATCAAAACAAAAGAAAGTTTAAACAGTGATGGTCAACAATTCCATCAATATCATCAAAACAAAAGAAAGTTTAAACAGTGATAGTCAACAATTCCATCAATATCATCAAAACAAAAGAAAGTTTAAACAGTGATGGTCAACTAATCCATCAATATTATCAAAACAAAAGAAAGTTTAAACAGTGATGGTCAACAATTCCATCAATATCATCAAAACAAAAGAAAGTTTAAACAGTGATGGTCAACAATTCCATCAATATCATCAAAACAAAAGACAGTTTAAACAGTGATAGTCAACAATTCCATCAATATCATCAAAACAAAAGAAAGTTTAAACAGTGATAGTCAACAGTTCCATCAATATCATCAAAACAAAAGAAAGTGTAAACAGTGATGGTCAACAATTCCATCAATATCATCAAAACAAGATAAAGTTTAAACTGTGATGGTCAAAAATTCCATCAATATCATCAAAACAAAAGAAAGTTTAAACAGTGATGGTCAACAATTCCATCAATATCATCAAAACAAAAGACAGTTTAAACAGTGATAGTCAACAATTCCATTAATATCATCAAAACAAAAGAAAGTTTAAACGGTGATGGTCAACAATTCCATTAATATCATCAAAACAAAAGACAGTTTAAACAGTGATGGTCAACAATTCCATTAATATCATCAAAACAAAAGACAGTTTAAGCAGTGATGGTCAACAATTCCATTAATATCATCAAAACAAAAGACAGTTTAAACAGTGATAGTCAACAATTCCATCAATATCATCAAAACAAAAGAAAGTTTAAACAGTGATGGTCAACAATTCCATCAATATCATCAAAACAAAAGAAAGTTTAAACAGTGATGGTCAACAATTCCATCAATATCATCAAAACAAAAGAAAGTTTAAACAGTGATGGTCAACAATTCCATCAATATCATCAAAACAAAAGACAGTTTAAACAGTGATGGTCAACAATTCCATCAATATCATCAAAACGAAAGAAAGTTTAAACAGTGATAGTCAACAATTCCATCAATAGCATCAAAACAAAAGACAGTTTAAACAGTGATGGTCAACAATTCCATCAATATCATCATAACAAAAGACAGTTTAAACAGTGATGGTCAACAATTCCATCAATATCATCAAAACAAAAGAAAGTTTAAACAGTGATGGTCAACAATTCCATCAATATCATCAAAACAAAAGAAAGTTTAAACAGTGATGGTCAACAATTCCATCAATATCATCAAAACAAAAGAAAGTTTAAACAGTGATGGTCAACAATTCCATCAATATCATCAAAACAAAAGACAGTTTAAACAGTGATGGTCAACAATTCCATCAATATCATCAAAACAAAAGAAAGTTTAAACAGTGATGGTCAACAATTCCATCAATATCATCAAAACAAGACAGTTTAAACAGTAATGGTCAACAATTCCATCAATATCATCAAAACAAAAGAAAGTTTAAACAGTGATAGTCAACAATTCCATCAATATCATCAAAACAAAAGAAAGTTTAAGCAGTGATAGTCAACAATTCCATCAATATCATCAAAACAAAAGACAGTTTAAACAGTGATGGTCAACAATTCCATCAATATCATCAAAACAAAAGAAAGTTTAAACAGTGATGGTCAACAATTCCATCAATATCATCAAAACAAAAGAAAGTTTAAACAGTGATAGTCAACAATTCCATCAATATCATCAAAACAAAAGAAAGTTTAAACAGTGATGGTCAACAATTCCATCAATATCATCAAAACAAAAGAAAGTTTAAACAGTGATAGTCAACAATTCCATCAATATCATCAAAACAAAAGAAAGTTTAAACAGTGATGGTCAACTAATCCATCAATATTATCAAAACAAAAGAAAGTTTAAACAGTGATGGTCAACAATTCCATCAATATCATCAAAACAAAAGAAAGTTTAAACAGTGATGGTCAACAATTCCATCAATATCATCAAAACAAAAGAAAGTTTAAACTGATAGTCAACAATTCCATCAATATCATCAAAACAAAAGACAGTTTAAACAGTGATAGTCAACAGTTCCATCAATATCATCAAAACAAAAGAAAGTGTAAACAGTGATGGTCAACAATTCCATCAATATCATCAAAACAAGATAAAGTTTAAACAGTGATGGTCAACAATTCCATCAATATCATCAAAACAAAAGAAAGTTTAAACAGTGATGGTCAACAATTCCATCAATATCATCAAAACAAAAGAAAGTTTAAACAGTGATGGTCAACAATTCCATCAATATCATCAAAACAAAAGACAGTTTAAACAGTGATGGTCAACAATTCCATCAATATCATCAAAACAAAAGAAAGTTTAAACAGTGATGGTCAACAATTCCATCAATATCATCAAAACAAGACAGTTTAAACAGTAATGGTCAACAATTCCATCAATATCATCAAAACAAAAGAAAGTTTAAACAGTGATAGTCAACAATTCCATCAATATCATCAAAACAAAAGAAAGTTTAAGCAGTGATAGTCAACAATTCCATCAATATCATCAAAACAAAAGACAGTTTAAACAGTGATGGTCAACAATTCCATCAATATCATCAAAACAAAAGAAAGTTTAAACAGTGATGGTCAACAATTCCATCAATATCATCAAAACAAAAGAAAGTTTAAACAGTGATAGTCAACAATTCCATCAATATCATCAAAACAAAAGACAGTTTAAACAGTGATGGTCAATAATTCCATCAATATCATCAAAACAAAAGAAAGTTTAAACAGTGATGGTCAACAATTCCATAATATCATCAAAACAAAAGACAGTTTAAGCAGTGATGGTCAACAATTCCATTAATATCATCAAAACAAAAGACAGTTTAAACAGTGATAGTCAACAATTCCATCAATATCATCAAAACAAAAGAAAGTTTAAACAGTGATGGTCAACAATTCCATCAATATCATCAAAACAAAAGAAAGTTTAAACAGTGATGGTCAACAATTCCATCAATATCATCAAAACAAAAGAAAGTTTAAACAGTGATGGTCAACAATTCCATCAATATCATCAAAACAAAAGACAGTTTAAACAGTGATGGTCAACAATTCCATCAATATCATCAAAACAAAAGAAAGTTTAAACAGTGATGGTCAACAATTTCATCAATATCATCAAAACAAAAGAAAGTTTAAACAGTGATGGTCAACAATTCCACCAATATCATCAAAACAAAAGACAGTTTAAACAGTGATAGTCAACAATTCCATCAATATCATCAAAACAAAAGACAGTTTAAACAGTGATGGTCAACAATTCCATCAATATCATCAAAACAAAAAAAGGTTTAAACAGTGATAGTCAACAATTCCATCAATATCATCAAAACAAAAGAAAGTTTAAACAGTAATGGTCAACAATTCCATCAATATCATCAAAACAAAAGAAAGTTTAAACAGTGATGGTCAACAATTCCATCAATATCATCAAAACTAAAGACAGTTTAAACAGTGATGGTCAACAATTCCATCAATATCATCAAAACAAAAGAAAGTTTAAACAGTGATAGTCAACAATTCCATCAATATCATCAAAACAAAAGAAAGTTTAAACAGTGATGGTCAACAATTCCATCAATATCATCAAAACAAAAGAAAGTTTAAGCAGTGATAGTCAACAATTCCATCAATATCATCAAAACAAAAGAAAGTTTAAACAGTGATGGTCAACAATTCCATCAATATCATCAAAACAAAAGAAAGTTTAAACAGTGATGGTCAACAATTCCATCAATATCAACAAAACAAAAGAAAGTTTAAACAGTGATAGTCAACAATTCCATCAATATCATCAAAAGAAAAGAAAGTTTAAACAGTGATGGTCAACAATTCCATCAATATCATCAAAACAAAAGAAAGTTTAAACAGTGATGGTCAACAATTCCATCAATATCATCAAAACAAAAGAAAGTTTAAACAGTGATGGTCAACAATTCCATCAATATCATCAAAACAAAAGAAAGTTTAAGCAGTGATAGTCAACAATTCCATCAATATCATCAAAACAAAAGAAAGTTTAAACAGTGATGGTCAACAATTCCATCAATATCATCAAAACAAAAGAAAGTTTAAACAGTGATGGTCAACAATTCCATCAATATCATCAAAACAAAAGAAAGTTTAAACAGTGATAGTCAACAATTCCATCAATATCATCAAAAGAAAAGAAAGTTTAAACAGTGATGGTCAACAATTCCATCAATATCATCAAAACAAAAGAAAGTTTAAACAGTGATGGTCAACAATTCCATCAATATCATCAAAACAAAAGAAAGTTTAAACAGTGATGGTCAACAATTCCATCAATATCATCAAAACAAAAGAAAGTTTAAACAGTGATGGTCAACAATTCCATCAATATCATCAAAACAAAAGAAAGTTTAAACAGTGATGGTCAACAATTCCATCAATATCATCAAAACAAAAGAAAGTTTAAACAGTGATGGTCAACAATTCCATCAATATCATCAAAACAAAAGAAAGTTTAAACAGTGATGGTCAACAATTCCACCAATATCATCAAAACAAAAGACAGTTTAAACAGTGATAGTCAACAATTCCATCAATATCATCAAAACAAAAGACAGTTTAAACAGTGATGGTCAACAATTCCATCAATATCATCAAAACAAAAAAAGGTTTAAACAGTGATGGTCAACAATTCCATCAATATCATCAAAACAAAAGAAAGTTTAAACAGTAATGGTCAACAATTCCATCAATATCATCAAAACAAAAGAAAGTTTAAACAGTGATGGTCAACAATTCCATCAATATCATCAAAACTAAAGACAGTTTAAACAGTGATGGTCAACAATTCCATCAATATCATCAAAACAAAAGAAAGTTTAAACAGTAATGGTCAACAATTCCATCAATATCATCAAAACAAAAGAATGTTTAAACAGTGATGGTCAACAATTCCATCAATATCATCAAAACTAAAGACAGTTTAAACAGTGATGGTCAACAATTCCATCAATATCATCAAAACAAAAGAAAGTTTAAACAGTGATAGTCAACAATTCCATCAATATCATCAAAACAAAAGAAAGTTTAAACAGTGATGGTCAACAATTCCATCAATATCATCAAAACAAAAGAAAGTTTAAGCAGTGATAGTCAACAATTCCATCAATATCATCAAAACAAAAGAAAGTTTAAACAGTGATGGTCAACAATTCCATCAATATCATCAAAACAAAAGAAAGTTTAAACAGTGATGGTCAACAATTCCATCAATATCAACAAAACAAAAGAAAGTTTAAACAGTGATAGTCAACAATTCCATCAATATCATCAAAAGAAAAGAAAGTTTAAACAGTGATGGTCAACAATTCCATCAATATCATCAAAACAAAAGAAAGTTTAAACAGTGATGGTCAACAATTCCATCAATATCATCAAAACAAAAGAAAGTTTAAACAGTGATGGTCAACAATTCCATCAATATCATCAAAACAAAAGAAAGTTTAAGCAGTGATAGTCAACAATTCCATCAATATCATCAAAACAAAAGAAAGTTTAAACAGTGATGGTCAACAATTCCATCAATATCATCAAAACAAAAGAAAGTTTAAACAGTGATGGTCAACAATTCCATCAATATCATCAAAACAAAAGAAAGTTTAAACAGTGATAGTCAACAATTCCATCAATATCATCAAAAGAAAAGAAAGTTTAAACAGTGATGGTCAACAATTCCATCAATATCATCAAAACAAAAGAAAGTTTAAACAGTGATGGTCAACAATTCCATCAATATCATCAAAACAAAAGAAAGTTTAAACAGTGATGGTCAACAATTCCATCAATATCATCAAAACAAAAGAAAGTTTAAACAGTGATGGTCAACAATTCCATCAATATCATCAAAACAAAAGAAAGTTTAAACAGTGATGGTCAACAATTCCATCAATATCATCAAAACAAAAGAAAGTTTAAACAGTGATGGTCAACAATTCCATCAATATCATCAAAACAAAAGAAAGTTTAAACAGTGATGGTCAACAATTCCACCAATATCATCAAAACAAAAGACAGTTTAAACAGTGATAGTCAACAATTCCATCAATATCATCAAAACAAAAGACAGTTTAAACAGTGATGGTCAACAATTCCATCAATATCATCAAAACAAAAAAAGGTTTAAACAGTGATGGTCAACAATTCCATCAATATCATCAAAACAAAAGAAAGTTTAAACAGTAATGGTCAACAATTCCATCAATATCATCAAAACAAAAGAAAGTTTAAACAGTGATGGTCAACAATTCCATCAATATCATCAAAACTAAAGACAGTTTAAACAGTGATGGTCAACAATTCCATCAATATCATCAAAACAAAAGAAAGTTTAAACAGTGATGGTCAACAATTCCATCAATATCATCAAAACAAAAGACAGTTTAAACAGTGATGGTCAACAATTCCATCAATATCATCAAAACAAAAGAAAGTTTAAACAGTGATGGTCAACAATTCCATCAATATCATCAAAACAAAAGACAGTTTAAACAGTAATGGTCAACAATTCCATCAATATCATCAAAACAAAAGAAAGTTTAAACAGTGATAGTCAACAATTCCATCAATATCATCAAAACAAAAGAAAGTTTAAGCAGTGATAGTCAACAATTCCATCAATATCATCAAAACAAAAGAAAGTTTAAACAGTGATGGTCAACAATTCCATCAATATCATCATAACAAAAGACAGTTTAAACAGTGATGGTCAAAAATTCCATCAATATCATCAAAACAAAAGAAAGTTTAAACAGTGATGGTCAACAATTCCATCAATATCATCAAAACAAAAGAAAGTTTAAACAGTGATGGTCAACAATTCCATCAATATCATCAAAACAAAAGAAAGTTTAAACAGTGATGGTCAACAATTCCATCAATATCATCAAAACAAAAGACAGTTTAAACAGTGATGGTCAACAATTCCATCAATATCATCAAAACAAAAGAAAGTTTAAACAGTGATGGTCAACAATTCCATCAATATCATCAAAACAAGACAGTTTAAACAGTAATGGTCAACAATTCCATCAATATCATCAAAACAAAAGAACGTTTAAACAGTGATAGTCAACAATTCCATCAATATCATCAAAACAAAAGAAAGTTTAAGCAGTGATAGTCAACAATTCCATCAATATCATCAAAACAAAAGACAGTTTAAACAGTGATGGTCAACAATTCCATCAATATCATCAAAACAAAAGAAAGTTTAAACAGTGATGGTCAACAATTCCATCAATATCATCAAAACAAAAGAAAGTTTAAACAGTGATAGTCAACAATTCCATCAATATCATCAAAACAAAAGAAAGTTTAAACAGTGATGGTCAACAATTCCATCAATATCATCAAAACAAAAGAAAGTTTAAGCAGTGATAGTCAACAATTCCATCAATATCATCAAAACAAAAGAAAGTTTAAACAGTGATGGTCAACAATTCCATCAATATCATCAAAACAAAAGAAAGTTTAAACAGTGATGGTCAACAATTCCATCAATATCAACAAAACAAAAGAAAGTTTAAACAGTGATAGTCAACAATTCCATCAATATCATCAAAAGAAAAGAAAGTTTAAACAGTGATGGTCAACAATTCCATCAATATCATCAAAACAAAAGAAAGTTTAAACAGTGATGGTCAACAATTCCATCAATATCATCAAAACAAAAGAAAGTTTAAACAGTGATGGTCAACAATTCCATCAATATCATCAAAACAAAAGAAAGTTTAAGCAGTGATAGTCAACAATTCCATCAATATCATCAAAACAAAAGAAAGTTTAAACAGTGATGGTCAACAATTCCATCAATATCATCAAAACAAAAGAAAGTTTAAACAGTGATGGTCAACAATTCCATCAATATCATCAAAACAAAAGAAAGTTTAAACAGTGATAGTCAACAATTCCATCAATATCATCAAAAGAAAAGAAAGTTTAAACAGTGATGGTCAACAATTCCATCAATATCATCAAAACAAAAGAAAGTTTAAACAGTGATGGTCAACAATTCCATCAATATCATCAAAACAAAAGAAAGTTTAAACAGTGATGGTCAACAATTCCATCAATATCATCAAAACAAAAGAAAGTTTAAACAGTGATGGTCAACAATTCCATCAATATCATCAAAACAAAAGAAAGTTTAAACAGTGATGGTCAACAATTCCATCAATATCATCAAAACAAAAGAAAGTTTAAACAGTGATGGTCAACAATTCCATCAATATCATCAAAACAAAAGAAAGTTTAAACAGTGATGGTCAACAATTCCACCAATATCATCAAAACAAAAGACAGTTTAAACAGTGATAGTCAACAATTCCATCAATATCATCAAAACAAAAGACAGTTTAAACAGTGATGGTCAACAATTCCATCAATATCATCAAAACAAAAAAAGGTTTAAACAGTGATGGTCAACAATTCCATCAATATCATCAAAACAAAAGAAAGTTTAAACAGTAATGGTCAACAATTCCATCAATATCATCAAAACAAAAGAAAGTTTAAACAGTGATGGTCAACAATTCCATCAATATCATCAAAACTAAAGACAGTTTAAACAGTGATGGTCAACAATTCCATCAATATCATCAAAACAAAAGAAAGTTTAAACAGTGATGGTCAACAATTCCATCAATATCATCAAAACAAAAGACAGTTTAAACAGTGATGGTCAACAATTCCATCAATATCATCAAAACAAAAGAAAGTTTAAACAGTGATGGTCAACAATTCCATCAATATCATCAAAACAAAAGACAGTTTAAACAGTAATGGTCAACAATTCCATCAATATCATCAAAACAAAAGAAAGTTTAAACAGTGATAGTCAACAATTCCATCAATATCATCAAAACAAAAGAAAGTTTAAGCAGTGATAGTCAACAATTCCATCAATATCATCAAAACAAAAGAAAGTTTAAACAGTGATGGTCAACAATTCCATCAATATCATCATAACAAAAGACAGTTTAAACAGTGATGGTCAAAAATTCCATCAATATCATCAAAACAAAAGAAAGTTTAAACAGTGATGGTCAACAATTCCATCAATATCATCAAAACAAAAGAAAGTTTAAACAGTGATGGTCAACAATTCCATCAATATCATCAAAACAAAAGAAAGTTTAAACAGTGATGGTCAACAATTCCATCAATATCATCAAAACAAAAGACAGTTTAAACAGTGATGGTCAACAATTCCATCAATATCATCAAAACAAAAGAAAGTTTAAACAGTGATGGTCAACAATTCCATCAATATCATCAAAACAAGACAGTTTAAACAGTAATGGTCAACAATTCCATCAATATCATCAAAACAAAAGAACGTTTAAACAGTGATAGTCAACAATTCCATCAATATCATCAAAACAAAAGAAAGTTTAAGCAGTGATAGTCAACAATTCCATCAATATCATCAAAACAAAAGACAGTTTAAACAGTGATGGTCAACAATTCCATCAATATCATCAAAACAAAAGAAAGTTTAAACAGTGATGGTCAACAATTCCATCAATATCATCAAAACAAAAGAAAGTTTAAACAGTGATAGTCAACAATTCCATCAATATCATCAAAACAAAAGAAAGTTTAAACAGTGATGGTCAACAATTCCATCAATATCATCAAAACAAAAGAAAGTTTAAACAGTGATAGTCAACAATTCCATCAATATCATCAAAACAAAAGAAAGTTTAAACAGTGATGGTCAACTAATCCATCAATATTATCAAAACAAAAGAAAGTTTAAACAGTGATGGTCAACAATTCCATCAATATCATCAAAACAAAAGAAAGTTTAAACAGTGATGGTCAACAATTCCATCAATATCATCAAAACAAAAGACAGTTTAAACAGTGATAGTCAACAATTCCATCAATATCATCAAAACAAAAGAAAGTTTAAACAGTGATAGTCAACAGTTCCATCAATATCATCAAAACAAAAGAAAGTGTAAACAGTGATGGTCAACAATTCCATCAATATCATCAAAACAAGATAAAGTTTAAACTGTGATGGTCAAAAATTCCATCAATATCATCAAAACAAAAGAAAGTTTAAACAGTGATGGTCAACAATTCCATCAATATCATCAAAACAAAAGACAGTTTAAACAGTGATAGTCAACAATTCCATTAATATCATCAAAACAAAAGAAAGTTTAAACGGTGATGGTCAACAATTCCATTAATATCATCAAAACAAAAGACAGTTTAAACAGTGATGGTCAACAATTCCATTAATATCATCAAAACAAAAGACAGTTTAAGCAGTGATGGTCAACAATTCCATTAATATCATCAAAACAAAAGACAGTTTAAACAGTGATAGTCAACAATTCCATCAATATCATCAAAACAAAAGAAAGTTTAAACAGTGATGGTCAACAATTCCATCAATATCATCAAAACAAAAGAAAGTTTAAACAGTGATGGTCAACAATTCCATCAATATCATCAAAACAAAAGAAAGTTTAAACAGTGATGGTCAACAATTCCATCAATATCATCAAAACAAAAGACAGTTTAAACAGTGATGGTCAACAATTCCATCAATATCATCAAAACGAAAGAAAGTTTAAACAGTGATAGTCAACAATTCCATCAATAGCATCAAAACAAAAGACAGTTTAAACAGTGATGGTCAACAATTCCATCAATATCATCATAACAAAAGACAGTTTAAACAGTGATGGTCAACAATTCCATCAATATCATCAAAACAAAAGAAAGTTTAAACAGTGATGGTCAACAATTCCATCAATATCATCAAAACAAAAGAAAGTTTAAACAGTGATGGTCAACAATTCCATCAATATCATCAAAACAAAAGAAAGTTTAAACAGTGATGGTCAACAATTCCATCAATATCATCAAAACAAAAGACAGTTTAAACAGTGATGGTCAACAATTCCATCAATATCATCAAAACAAAAGAAAGTTTAAACAGTGATGGTCAACAATTCCATCAATATCATCAAAACAAGACAGTTTAAACAGTAATGGTCAACAATTCCATCAATATCATCAAAACAAAAGAAAGTTTAAACAGTGATAGTCAACAATTCCATCAATATCATCAAAACAAAAGAAAGTTTAAGCAGTGATAGTCAACAATTCCATCAATATCATCAAAACAAAAGACAGTTTAAACAGTGATGGTCAACAATTCCATCAATATCATCAAAACAAAAGAAAGTTTAAACAGTGATGGTCAACAATTCCATCAATATCATCAAAACAAAAGAAAGTTTAAACAGTGATAGTCAACAATTCCATCAATATCATCAAAACAAAAGAAAGTTTAAACAGTGATGGTCAACAATTCCATCAATATCATCAAAACAAAAGAAAGTTTAAGCAGTGATGGTCAACAATTCCATCAATATCATCAAAACAAAAGAAAGTTTAAACAGTGATAGTCAACAATTCCATCAATATCATCAAAACAAAAGACAGTTTAAACAGTGATAGTCAACAATTCCATCAATATCATCAAAACAAAAGACAGTTTAAACAGTGATGGTCAACAATTCCATCAATATCATCAAAACAAAAAAAGGTTTAAACAGTGATAGTCAACAATTCCATCAATATCATCAAAACAAAAGAAAGTTTAAACAGTAATGGTCAACAATTCCATCAATATCATCAAAACAAAAGAAAGTTTAAACAGTGATGGTCAACAATTCCATCAATATCATCAAAACTAAAGACAGTTTAAACAGTGATGGTCAACAATTCCATCAATATCATCAAAACAAAAGAAAGTTTAAACAGTGATAGTCAACAATTCCATCAATATCATCAAAACAAAAGAAAGTTTAAACAGTGATGGTCAACAATTCCATCAATATCATCAAAACAAAAGAAAGTTTAAGCAGTGATAGTCAACAATTCCATCAATATCATCAAAACAAAAGAAAGTTTAAACAGTGATGGTCAACAATTCCATCAATATCATCAAAACAAAAGAAAGTTTAAACAGTGATGGTCAACAATTCCATCAATATCAACAAAACAAAAGAAAGTTTAAACAGTGATAGTCAACAATTCCATCAATATCATCAAAAGAAAAGAAAGTTTAAACAGTGATGGTCAACAATTCCATCAATATCATCAAAACAAAAGAAAGTTTAAACAGTGATGGTCAACAATTCCATCAATATCATCAAAACAAAAGAAAGTTTAAACAGTGATGGTCAACAATTCCATCAATATCATCAAAACAAAAGAAAGTTTAAGCAGTGATAGTCAACAATTCCATCAATATCATCAAAACAAAAGAAAGTTTAAACAGTGATGGTCAACAATTCCATCAATATCATCAAAACAAAAGAAAGTTTAAACAGTGATGGTCAACAATTCCATCAATATCATCAAAACAAAAGAAAGTTTAAACAGTGATAGTCAACAATTCCATCAATATCATCAAAAGAAAAGAAAGTTTAAACAGTGATGGTCAACAATTCCATCAATATCATCAAAACAAAAGAAAGTTTAAACAGTGATGGTCAACAATTCCATCAATATCATCAAAACAAAAGAAAGTTTAAACAGTGATGGTCAACAATTCCATCAATATCATCAAAACAAAAGAAAGTTTAAACAGTGATGGTCAACAATTCCATCAATATCATCAAAACAAAAGAAAGTTTAAACAGTGATGGTCAACAATTCCATCAATATCATCAAAACAAAAGAAAGTTTAAACAGTGATGGTCAACAATTCCATCAATATCATCAAAACAAAAGAAAGTTTAAACAGTGATGGTCAACAATTCCACCAATATCATCAAAACAAAAGACAGTTTAAACAGTGATAGTCAACAATTCCATCAATATCATCAAAACAAAAGACAGTTTAAACAGTGATGGTCAACAATTCCATCAATATCATCAAAACAAAAAAAGGTTTAAACAGTGATGGTCAACAATTCCATCAATATCATCAAAACAAAAGAAAGTTTAAACAGTAATGGTCAACAATTCCATCAATATCATCAAAACAAAAGAAAGTTTAAACAGTGATGGTCAACAATTCCATCAATATCATCAAAACTAAAGACAGTTTAAACAGTGATGGTCAACAATTCCATCAATATCATCAAAACAAAAGAAAGTTTAAACAGTGATGGTCAACAATTCCATCAATATCATCAAAACAAAAGACAGTTTAAACAGTGATGGTCAACAATTCCATCAATATCATCAAAACAAAAGAAAGTTTAAACAGTGATGGTCAACAATTCCATCAATATCATCAAAACAAAAGACAGTTTAAACAGTAATGGTCAACAATTCCATCAATATCATCAAAACAAAAGAAAGTTTAAACAGTGATAGTCAACAATTCCATCAATATCATCAAAACAAAAGAAAGTTTAAGCAGTGATAGTCAACAATTCCATCAATATCATCAAAACAAAAGAAAGTTTAAACAGTGATGGTCAACAATTCCATCAATATCATCATAACAAAAGACAGTTTAAACAGTGATGGTCAAAAATTCCATCAATATCATCAAAACAAAAGAAAGTTTAAACAGTGATGGTCAACAATTCCATCAATATCATCAAAACAAAAGAAAGTTTAAACAGTGATGGTCAACAATTCCATCAATATCATCAAAACAAAAGAAAGTTTAAACAGTGATGGTCAACAATTCCATCAATATCATCAAAACAAAAGACAGTTTAAACAGTGATGGTCAACAATTCCATCAATATCATCAAAACAAAAGAAAGTTTAAACAGTGATGGTCAACAATTCCATCAATATCATCAAAACAAGACAGTTTAAACAGTAATGGTCAACAATTCCATCAATATCATCAAAACAAAAGAACGTTTAAACAGTGATAGTCAACAATTCCATCAATATCATCAAAACAAAAGAAAGTTTAAGCAGTGATAGTCAACAATTCCATCAATATCATCAAAACAAAAGACAGTTTAAACAGTGATGGTCAACAATTCCATCAATATCATCAAAACAAAAGAAAGTTTAAACAGTGATGGTCAACAATTCCATCAATATCATCAAAACAAAAGAAAGTTTAAACAGTGATAGTCAACAATTCCATCAATATCATCAAAACAAAAGAAAGTTTAAACAGTGATGGTCAACAATTCCATCAATATCATCAAAACAAAAGAAAGTTTAAACAGTGATAGTCAACAATTCCATCAATATCATCAAAACAAAAGAAAGTTTAAACAGTGATGGTCAACTAATCCATCAATATTATCAAAACAAAAGAAAGTTTAAACAGTGATGGTCAACAATTCCATCAATATCATCAAAACAAAAGAAAGTTTAAACAGTGATGGTCAACAATTCCATCAATATCATCAAAACAAAAGACAGTTTAAACAGTGATAGTCAACAATTCCATCAATATCATCAAAACAAAAGAAAGTTTAAACAGTGATAGTCAACAGTTCCATCAATATCATCAAAACAAAAGAAAGTGTAAACAGTGATGGTCAACAATTCCATCAATATCATCAAAACAAGATAAAGTTTAAACTGTGATGGTCAAAAATTCCATCAATATCATCAAAACAAAAGAAAGTTTAAACAGTGATGGTCAACAATTCCATCAATATCATCAAAACAAAAGACAGTTTAAACAGTGATAGTCAACAATTCCATTAATATCATCAAAACAAAAGAAAGTTTAAACGGTGATGGTCAACAATTCCATTAATATCATCAAAACAAAAGACAGTTTAAACAGTGATGGTCAACAATTCCATTAATATCATCAAAACAAAAGACAGTTTAAGCAGTGATGGTCAACAATTCCATTAATATCATCAAAACAAAAGACAGTTTAAACAGTGATAGTCAACAATTCCATCAATATCATCAAAACAAAAGAAAGTTTAAACAGTGATGGTCAACAATTCCATCAATATCATCAAAACAAAAGAAAGTTTAAACAGTGATGGTCAACAATTCCATCAATATCATCAAAACAAAAGAAAGTTTAAACAGTGATGGTCAACAATTCCATCAATATCATCAAAACAAAAGACAGTTTAAACAGTGATGGTCAACAATTCCATCAATATCATCAAAACGAAAGAAAGTTTAAACAGTGATAGTCAACAATTCCATCAATAGCATCAAAACAAAAGACAGTTTAAACAGTGATGGTCAACAATTCCATCAATATCATCATAACAAAAGACAGTTTAAACAGTGATGGTCAACAATTCCATCAATATCATCAAAACAAAAGAAAGTTTAAACAGTGATGGTCAACAATTCCATCAATATCATCAAAACAAAAGAAAGTTTAAACAGTGATGGTCAACAATTCCATCAATATCATCAAAACAAAAGAAAGTTTAAACAGTGATGGTCAACAATTCCATCAATATCATCAAAACAAAAGACAGTTTAAACAGTGATGGTCAACAATTCCATCAATATCATCAAAACAAAAGAAAGTTTAAACAGTGATGGTCAACAATTCCATCAATATCATCAAAACAAGACAGTTTAAACAGTAATGGTCAACAATTCCATCAATATCATCAAAACAAAAGAAAGTTTAAACAGTGATAGTCAACAATTCCATCAATATCATCAAAACAAAAGAAAGTTTAAGCAGTGATAGTCAACAATTCCATCAATATCATCAAAACAAAAGACAGTTTAAACAGTGATGGTCAACAATTCCATCAATATCATCAAAACAAAAGAAAGTTTAAACAGTGATGGTCAACAATTCCATCAATATCATCAAAACAAAAGAAAGTTTAAACAGTGATAGTCAACAATTCCATCAATATCATCAAAACAAAAGAAAGTTTAAACAGTGATGGTCAACAATTCCATCAATATCATCAAAACAAAAGAAAGTTTAAACAGTGATAGTCAACAATTCCATCAATATCATCAAAACAAAAGAAAGTTTAAACAGTGATGGTCAACTAATCCATCAATATTATCAAAACAAAAGAAAGTTTAAACAGTGATGGTCAACAATTCCATCAATATCATCAAAACAAAAGAAAGTTTAAACAGTGATGGTCAACAATTCCATCAATATCATCAAAACAAAAGAAAGTTTAAACTGATAGTCAACAATTCCATCAATATCATCAAAACAAAAGACAGTTTAAACAGTGATAGTCAACAGTTCCATCAATATCATCAAAACAAAAGAAAGTGTAAACAGTGATGGTCAACAATTCCATCAATATCATCAAAACAAGATAAAGTTTAAACAGTGATGGTCAACAATTCCATCAATATCATCAAAACAAAAGAAAGTTTAAACAGTGATGGTCAACAATTCCATCAATATCATCAAAACAAAAGAAAGTTTAAACAGTGATGGTCAACAATTCCATCAATATCATCAAAACAAAAGACAGTTTAAACAGTGATGGTCAACAATTCCATCAATATCATCAAAACAAAAGAAAGTTTAAACAGTGATGGTCAACAATTCCATCAATATCATCAAAACAAGACAGTTTAAACAGTAATGGTCAACAATTCCATCAATATCATCAAAACAAAAGAAAGTTTAAACAGTGATAGTCAACAATTCCATCAATATCATCAAAACAAAAGAAAGTTTAAGCAGTGATAGTCAACAATTCCATCAATATCATCAAAACAAAAGACAGTTTAAACAGTGATGGTCAACAATTCCATCAATATCATCAAAACAAAAGAAAGTTTAAACAGTGATGGTCAACAATTCCATCAATATCATCAAAACAAAAGAAAGTTTAAACAGTGATAGTCAACAATTCCATCAATATCATCAAAACAAAAGACAGTTTAAACAGTGATGGTCAATAATTCCATCAATATCATCAAAACAAAAGAAAGTTTAAACAGTGATGGTCAACAATTCCATAATATCATCAAAACAAAAGACAGTTTAAGCAGTGATGGTCAACAATTCCATTAATATCATCAAAACAAAAGACAGTTTAAACAGTGATAGTCAACAATTCCATCAATATCATCAAAACAAAAGAAAGTTTAAACAGTGATGGTCAACAATTCCATCAATATCATCAAAACAAAAGAAAGTTTAAACAGTGATGGTCAACAATTCCATCAATATCATCAAAACAAAAGAAAGTTTAAACAGTGATGGTCAACAATTCCATCAATATCATCAAAACAAAAGACAGTTTAAACAGTGATGGTCAACAATTCCATCAATATCATCAAAACAAAAGAAAGTTTAAACAGTGATGGTCAACAATTTCATCAATATCATCAAAACAAAAGAAAGTTTAAACAGTGATGGTCAACAATTCCACCAATATCATCAAAACAAAAGACAGTTTAAACAGTGATAGTCAACAATTCCATCAATATCATCAAAACAAAAGACAGTTTAAACAGTGATGGTCAACAATTCCATCAATATCATCAAAACAAAAAAAGGTTTAAACAGTGATAGTCAACAATTCCATCAATATCATCAAAACAAAAGAAAGTTTAAACAGTAATGGTCAACAATTCCATCAATATCATCAAAACAAAAGAAAGTTTAAACAGTGATGGTCAACAATTCCATCAATATCATCAAAACTAAAGACAGTTTAAACAGTGATGGTCAACAATTCCATCAATATCATCAAAACAAAAGAAAGTTTAAACAGTGATAGTCAACAATTCCATCAATATCATCAAAACAAAAGAAAGTTTAAACAGTGATGGTCAACAATTCCATCAATATCATCAAAACAAAAGAAAGTTTAAGCAGTGATAGTCAACAATTCCATCAATATCATCAAAACAAAAGAAAGTTTAAACAGTGATGGTCAACAATTCCATCAATATCATCAAAACAAAAAAAAGTTTAAACAGTGATGGTCAACAATTCCATCAATATCAACAAAACAAAAGAAAGTTTAAACAGTGATAGTCAACAATTCCATCAATATCATCAAAAGAAAAGAAAGTTTAAACAGTGATGGTCAACAATTCCATCAATATCATCAAAACAAAAGAAAGTTTAAACAGTGATGGTCAACAATTCCATCAATATCATCAAAACAAAAGAAAGTTTAAACAGTGATGGTCAACAATTCCATCAATATCATCAAAACAAAAAAAAGTTTAAACAGTGATGGTCAACAATTCCATCAATATCATCAAAACAAAAGAAAGTTTAAACAGTGATGGTCAACAATTCCATCAATATCATCAAAACAAAAGAAAGTTTAAACAGTGATGGTCAACAATTCCACCAATATCATCAAAACAAAAGACAGTTTAAACAGTGATAGTCAACAATTCCATCAATATCATCAAAACAAAAGACAGTTTAAACAGTGATGGTCAACAATTCCATCAATATCATCAAAACAAAAAAAGGTTTAAACAGTGATGGTCAACAATTCCATCAATATCATCAAAACAAAAGAAAGTTTAAACAGTAATGGTCAACAATTCCATCAATATCATCAAAACAAAAGAAAGTTTAAACAGTGATGGTCAACAATTCCATCAATATCATCAAAACTAAAGACAGTTTAAACAGTGATGGTCAACAATTCCATCAATATCATCAAAACAAAAGACAGTTTAAACAGTGATGGTCAACAATTCCATCAATATCATCAAAACAAAAGAAAGTTTAAACAGTGATGGTCAACAATTCCATCAATATCATCAAAACAAAAGACAGTTTAAACAGTAATGGTCAACAATTCCATCAATATCATCAAAACAAAAGAAAGTTTAAACAGTGATAGTCAACAATTCCATCAATATCATCAAAACAAAAGAAAGTTTAAGCAGTGATAGTCAACAATTCCATCAATATCATCAAAACAAAAGAAAGTTTAAACAGTGATGGTCAACAATTCCATCAATATCATCATAACAAAAGACAGTTTAAACAGTGATGGTCAAAAATTCCATCAATATCATCAAAACAAAAGAAAGTTTAAACAGTGATGGTCAACAATTCCATCAATATCATCAAAACAAAAGAAAGTTTAAACAGTGATGGTCAACAATTCCATCAATATCATCAAAACAAAAGAAAGTTTAAACAGTGATGGTCAACAATTCCATCAATATCATCAAAACAAAAGACAGTTTAAACAGTGATGGTCAACAATTCCATCAATATCATCAAAACAAAAGAAAGTTTAAACAGTGATGGTCAACAATTCCATCAATATCATCAAAACAAGACAGTTTAAACAGTGATGGTCAACAATTCCATCAATATCATCAAAACAAAAGAACGTTTAAACAGTGATAGTCAACAATTCCATCAATATCATCAAAACAAAAGAAAGTTTAAGCAGTGATAGTCAACAATTCCATCAATATCATCAAAACAAAAGACAGTTTAAACAGTGATAGTCAACAATTCCATCAATATCATCAAAACAAAAGACAGTTTAAACAGTGATGGTCAACAATTCCATCAATATCATCAAAACAAAAGAAAGTTTAAACAGTGATGGTCAACAATTCCATCAATATCATCAAAACAAAAGAAAGTTTAAACAGTGATAGTCAACAATTCCATCAATATCATCAAAACAAAAGAAAGTTTAAACAGTGATGGTCAACAATTCCATCAATATCATCAAAACAAAAGAAAGTTTAAACAGTGATAGTCAACAATTCCATCAATATCATCAAAACAAAAGAAAGTTTAAACAGTGATGGTCAACTAATCCATCAATATTATCAAAACAAAAGAAAGTTTAAACAGTGATGGTCAACAATTCCATCAATATCATCAAAACAAAAGAAAGTTTAAACAGTGATGGTCAACAATTCCATCAATATCATCAAAACAAAAGACAGTTTAAACAGTGATAGTCAACAATTCCATCAATATCATCAAAACAAAAGAAAGTTTAAACAGTGATAGTCAACAGTTCCATCAATATCATCAAAACAAAAGAAAGTGTAAACAGTGATGGTCAACAATTCCATCAATATCATCAAAACAAGATAAAGTTTAAACTGTGATGGTCAAAAATTCCATCAATATCATCAAAACAAAAGAAAGTTTAAACAGTGATGGTCAACAATTCCATCAATATCATCAAAACAAAAGACAGTTTAAACAGTGATAGTCAACAATTCCATTAATATCATCAAAACAAAAGAAAGTTTAAACGGTGATGGTCAACAATTCCATTAATATCATCAAAACAAAAGACAGTTTAAACAGTGATGGTCAACAATTCCATTAATATCATCAAAACAAAAGACAGTTTAAGCAGTGATGGTCAACAATTCCATTAATATCATCAAAACAAAAGACAGTTTAAACAGTGATAGTCAACAATTCCATCAATATCATCAAAACAAAAGAAAGTTTAAACAGTGATGGTCAACAATTCCATCAATATCATCAAAACAAAAGAAAGTTTAAACAGTGATGGTCAACAATTCCATCAATATCATCAAAACAAAAGAAAGTTTAAACAGTGATGGTCAACAATTCCATCAATATCATCAAAACAAAAGACAGTTTAAACAGTGATGGTCAACAATTCCATCAATATCATCAAAACGAAAGAAAGTTTAAACAGTGATAGTCAACAATTCCATCAATAGCATCAAAACAAAAGACAGTTTAAACAGTGATGGTCAACAATTCCATCAATATCATCATAACAAAAGACAGTTTAAACAGTGATGGTCAACAATTCCATCAATATCATCAAAACAAAAGAAAGTTTAAACAGTGATGGTCAACAATTCCATCAATATCATCAAAACAAAAGAAAGTTTAAACAGTGATGGTCAACAATTCCATCAATATCATCAAAACAAAAGAAAGTTTAAACAGTGATGGTCAACAATTCCATCAATATCATCAAAACAAAAGAAAGTTTAAACAGTGATGGTCAACAATTCCATCAATATCATCAAAACAAAAAAAAGTTTAAACAGTGATGGTCAACAATTCCATCAATATCATCAAAACAAAAGAAAGTTTAAACAGTGATGGTCAACAATTCCATCAATATCATCAAAACAAAAGAAAGTTTAAACAGTGATGGTCAACAATTCCACCAATATCATCAAAACAAAAGACAGTTTAAACAGTGATAGTCAACAATTCCATCAATATCATCAAAACAAAAGACAGTTTAAACAGTGATGGTCAACAATTCCATCAATATCATCAAAACAAAAAAAGGTTTAAACAGTGATGGTCAACAATTCCATCAATATCATCAAAACAAAAGAAAGTTTAAACAGTAATGGTCAACAATTCCATCAATATCATCAAAACAAAAGAAAGTTTAAACAGTGATGGTCAACAATTCCATCAATATCATCAAAACTAAAGACAGTTTAAACAGTGATGGTCAACAATTCCATCAATATCATCAAAACAAAAGAAAGTTTAAACAGTGATGGTCAACAATTCCATCAATATCATCAAAACAAAAGACAGTTTAAACAGTGATGGTCAACAATTCCATCAATATCATCAAAACAAAAGAAAGTTTAAACAGTGATGGTCAACAATTCCATCAATATCATCAAAACAAAAGACAGTTTAAACAGTAATGGTCAACAATTCCATCAATATCATCAAAACAAAAGAAAGTTTAAACAGTGATAGTCAACAATTCCATCAATATCATCAAAACAAAAGAAAGTTTAAGCAGTGATAGTCAACAATTCCATCAATATCATCAAAACAAAAGAAAGTTTAAACAGTGATGGTCAACAATTCCATCAATATCATCATAACAAAAGACAGTTTAAACAGTGATGGTCAAAAATTCCATCAATATCATCAAAACAAAAGAAAGTTTAAACAGTGATGGTCAACAATTCCATCAATATCATCAAAACAAAAGAAAGTTTAAACAGTGATGGTCAACAATTCCATCAATATCATCAAAACAAAAGAAAGTTTAAACAGTGATGGTCAACAATTCCATCAATATCATCAAAACAAAAGACAGTTTAAACAGTGATGGTCAACAATTCCATCAATATCATCAAAACAAAAGAAAGTTTAAACAGTGATGGTCAACAATTCCATCAATATCATCAAAACAAGACAGTTTAAACAGTAATGGTCAACAATTCCATCAATATCATCAAAACAAAAGAACGTTTAAACAGTGATAGTCAACAATTCCATCAATATCATCAAAACAAAAGAAAGTTTAAGCAGTGATAGTCAACAATTCCATCAATATCATCAAAACAAAAGACAGTTTAAACAGTGATAGTCAACAATTCCATCAATATCATCAAAACAAAAGACAGTTTAAACAGTGATGGTCAACAATTCCATCAATATCATCAAAACAAAAGAAAGTTTAAACAGTGATGGTCAACAATTCCATCAATATCATCAAAACAAAAGAAAGTTTAAACAGTGATAGTCAACAATTCCATCAATATCATCAAAACAAAAGAAAGTTTAAACAGTGATGGTCAACAATTCCATCAATATCATCAAAACAAAAGAAAGTTTAAACAGTGATAGTCAACAATTCCATCAATATCATCAAAACAAAAGAAAGTTTAAACAGTGATGGTCAACTAATCCATCAATATTATCAAAACAAAAGAAAGTTTAAACAGTGATGGTCAACAATTCCATCAATATCATCAAAACAAAAGAAAGTTTAAACAGTGATGGTCAACAATTCCATCAATATCATCAAAACAAAAGACAGTTTAAACAGTGATAGTCAACAATTCCATCAATATCATCAAAACAAAAGAAAGTTTAAACAGTGATAGTCAACAGTTCCATCAATATCATCAAAACAAAAGAAAGTGTAAACAGTGATGGTCAACAATTCCATCAATATCATCAAAACAAGATAAAGTTTAAACTGTGATGGTCAAAAATTCCATCAATATCATCAAAACAAAAGAAAGTTTAAACAGTGATGGTCAACAATTCCATCAATATCATCAAAACAAAAGACAGTTTAAACAGTGATAGTCAACAATTCCATTAATATCATCAAAACAAAAGAAAGTTTAAACGGTGATGGTCAACAATTCCATTAATATCATCAAAACAAAAGACAGTTTAAACAGTGATGGTCAACAATTCCATTAATATCATCAAAACAAAAGACAGTTTAAGCAGTGATGGTCAACAATTCCATTAATATCATCAAAACAAAAGACAGTTTAAACAGTGATAGTCAACAATTCCATCAATATCATCAAAACAAAAGAAAGTTTAAACAGTGATGGTCAACAATTCCATCAATATCATCAAAACAAAAGAAAGTTTAAACAGTGATGGTCAACAATTCCATCAATATCATCAAAACAAAAGAAAGTTTAAACAGTGATGGTCAACAATTCCATCAATATCATCAAAACAAAAGACAGTTTAAACAGTGATGGTCAACAATTCCATCAATATCATCAAAACGAAAGAAAGTTTAAACAGTGATAGTCAACAATTCCATCAATAGCATCAAAACAAAAGACAGTTTAAACAGTGATGGTCAACAATTCCATCAATATCATCATAACAAAAGACAGTTTAAACAGTGATGGTCAACAATTCCATCAATATCATCAAAACAAAAGAAAGTTTAAACAGTGATGGTCAACAATTCCATCAA
This sequence comes from Bathymodiolus brooksi, assembly GCA_963680875.1. NCBI lineage: Eukaryota > Metazoa > Mollusca > Bivalvia > Mytilida > Modiolidae > Bathymodiolus > Bathymodiolus brooksi. Next base: position 111,483,134 of record OY804584.1, read on the forward strand.
TATCATCAAAACAAAAGAAAGTTTAAACAGTGATGGTCAACAATTCCATCAATATCATCAAAACAAAAGAAAGTTTAAACAGTGATGGTCAACAATTCCATCAATATCATCAAAACAAAAGACAGTTTAAACAGTGATGGTCAACAATTCCATCAATATCATCAAAACAAAAGAAAGTTTAAACAGTGATGGTCAACAATTCCATCAATATCATCAAAACAAGACAGTTTAAACAGTAATGGTCAACAATTCCATCAATATCATCAAAACAAAAGAAAGTTTAAACAGTGATAGTCAACAATTCCATCAATATCATCAAAACAAAAGAAAGTTTAAGCAGTGATAGTCAACAATTCCATCAATATCATCAAAACAAAAGACAGTTTAAACAGTGATGGTCAACAATTCCATCAATATCATCAAAACAAAAGAAAGTTTAAACAGTGATGGTCAACAATTCCATCAATATCATCAAAACAAAAGAAAGTTTAAACAGTGATAGTCAACAATTCCATCAATATCATCAAAACAAAAGAAAGTTTAAACAGTGATGGTCAACAATTCCATCAATATCATCAAAACAAAAGAAAGTTTAAACAGTGATAGTCAACAATTCCATCAATATCATCAAAACAAAAGAAAGTTTAAACAGTGATGGTCAACTAATCCATCAATATTATCAAAACAAAAGAAAGTTTAAACAGTGATGGTCAACAATTCCATCAATATCATCAAAACAAAAGAAAGTTTAAACAGTGATGGTCAACAATTCCATCAATATCATCAAAACAAAAGAAAGTTTAAACAGTGATAGTCAACAATTCCATCAATATCATCAAAACAAAAGAAAGTTTAAACAGTGATGGTCAACTAATCCATCAATATTATCAAAACAAAAGAAAGTTTAAACAGTGATGGTCAACAATTCCATCAATATCATCAAAACAAAAGAAAGTTTAAACAGTGATGGTCAACAATTCCATCAATATCATCAAAACAAAAGACAGTTTAAACAGTGATAGTCAACAATTCCATCAATATCATCAAAACAAAAGAAAGTTTAAACAGTGATAGTCAACAGTTCCATCAATATCATCAAAACAAAAGAAAGTGTAAACAGTGATGGTCAACAATTCCATCAATATCATCAAAACAAGATAAAGTTTAAACTGTGATGGTCAAAAATTCCATCAATATCATCAAAACAAAAGAAAGTTTAAACAGTGATGGTCAACAATTCCATCAATATCATCAAAACAAAAGACAGTTTAAACAGTGATAGTCAACAATTCCATTAATATCATCAAAACAAAAGAAAGTTTAAACGGTGATGGTCAACAATTCCATTAATATCATCAAAACAAAAGACAGTTTAAACAGTGATGGTCAACAATTCCATTAATATCATCAAAACAAAAGACAGTTTAAGCAGTGATGGTCAACAATTCCATTAATATCATCAAAACAAAAGACAGTTTAAACAGTGATAGTCAACAATTCCATCAATATCATCAAAACAAAAGAAAGTTTAAACAGTGATGGTCAACAATTCCATCAATATCATCAAAACAAAAGAAAGTTTAAACAGTGATGGTCAACAATTCCATCAATATCATCAAAACAAAAGAAAGTTTAAACAGTGATGGTCAACAATTCCATCAATATCATCAAAACAAAAGACAGTTTAAACAGTGATGGTCAACAATTCCATCAATATCATCAAAACGAAAGAAAGTTTAAACAGTGATAGTCAACAATTCCATCAATAGCATCAAAACAAAAGACAGTTTAAACAGTGATGGTCAACAATTCCATCAATATCATCATAACAAAAGACAGTTTAAACAGTGATGGTCAACAATTCCATCAATATCATCAAAACAAAAGAAAGTTTAAACAGTGATGGTCAACAATTCCATCAATATCATCAAAACAAAAGAAAGTTTAAACAGTGATGGTCAACAATTCCATCAATATCATCAAAACAAAAGAAAGTTTAAACAGTGATGGTCAACAATTCCATCAATATCATCAAAACAAAAGACAGTTTAAACAGTGATGGTCAACAATTCCATCAATATCATCAAAACAAAAGAAAGTTTAAACAGTGATGGTCAACAATTCCATCAATATCATCAAAACAAGACAGTTTAAACAGTAATGGTCAACAATTCCATCAATATCATCAAAACAAAAGAAAGTTTAAACAGTGATAGTCAACAATTCCATCAATATCATCAAAACAAAAGAAAGTTTAAGCAGTGATAGTCAACAATTCCATCAATATCATCAAAACAAAAGACAGTTTAAACAGTGATGGTCAACAATTCCATCAATATCATCAAAACAAAAGAAAGTTTAAACAGTGATGGTCAACAATTCCATCAATATCATCAAAACAAAAGAAAGTTTAAACAGTGATAGTCAACAATTCCATCAATATCATCAAAACAAAAGAAAGTTTAAACAGTGATGGTCAACAATTCCATCAATATCATCAAAACAAAAGAAAGTTTAAACAGTGATAGTCAACAATTCCATCAATATCATCAAAACAAAAGAAAGTTTAAACAGTGATGGTCAACTAATCCATCAATATTATCAAAACAAAAGAAAGTTTAAACAGTGATGGTCAACAATTCCATCAATATCATCAAAACAAAAGAAAGTTTAAACAGTGATGGTCAACAATTCCATCAATATCATCAAAACAAAAGAAAGTTTAAACTGATAGTCAACAATTCCATCAATATCATCAAAACAAAAGACAGTTTAAACAGTGATAGTCAACAGTTCCATCAATATCATCAAAACAAAAGAAAGTGTAAACAGTGATGGTCAACGATTCCATCAATATCATCAAAACAAGATAAAGTTTAAACAGTGATGGTCAACAATTCCATCAATATCATCAAAACAAAAGAAAGTTTAAACAGTGATGGTCAACAATTCCATCAATATCATCAAAACAAAAGAAAGTTTAAACAGTGATGGTCAACAATTCCATCAATATCATCAAAACAAAAGACAGTTTAAACAGTGATGGTCAACAATTCCATCAATATCATCAAAACAAAAGAAAGTTTAAACAGTGATAGTCAACAATTCCATCAATATCATCAAAACAAAAGAAAGTTTAAACAGTGATGGTCAACAATTCCATCAATATCATCAAAACAAAAGAAAGTTTAAACAGTGATAGTCAACAATTCCATCAATATCATCAAAACAAAAGAAAGTTTAAACAGTGATGGTCAACTAATCCATCAATATTATCAAAACAAAAGAAAGTTTAAACAGTGATGGTCAACAATTCCATCAATATCATCAAAACAAAAGAAAGTTTAAACAGTGATGGTCAACAATTCCATCAATATCATCAAAACAAAAGACAGTTTAAACAGTGATGGTCAACAATTCCATTAATATCATCAAAACAAAAGACAGTTTAAGCAGTGATAGTCAACAATTCCATTAATATCATCAAAACAAAAGACAGTTTAAACAGTGATAGTCAACAATTCCATCAATATCATCAAAACAAAAGAAAGTTTAAACAGTGATGGTCAACAATTCCATCAATATCATCAAAACAAAAGAAAGTTTAAACAGTGATGGTCAACAATTCCATCAATATCATCAAAACAAAAGAAAGTTTAAACAGTGATGGTCAACAATTCCATCAATATCATCAAAACAAAAGACAGTTTAAACAGTGATGGTCAACAATTCCATCAATATCATCAAAACGAAAGAAAGTTTAAACAGTGATAGTCAACAATTCCATCAATAGCATCAAAACAAAAGACAGTTTAAACAGTGATGGTCAACAATTCCATCAATATCATCATAACAAAAGACAGTTTAAACAGTGATGGTCAACAATTCCATCAATATCATCAAAACAAAAGAAAGTTTAAACAGTGATGGTCAACAATTCCATCAATATCATCAAAACAAAAGAAAGTTTAAACAGTGATGGTCAACAATTCCATCAATATCATCAAAACAAAAGAAAGTTTAAACAGTGATGGTCAACAATTCCATCAATATCATCAAAACAAAAGACAGTTTAAACAGTGATGGTCAACAATTCCATCAATATCATCAAAACAAAAGAAAGTTTAAACAGTGATGGTCAACAATTCCATCAATATCATCAAAACAAGACAGTTTAAACAGTAATGGTCAACAATTCCATCAATATCATCAAAACAAAAGAAAGTTTAAACAGTGATAGTCAACAATTCCATCAATATCATCAAAACAAAAGAAAGTTTAAGCAGTGATAGTCAACAATTCCATCAATATCATCAAAACAAAAGACAGTTTAAACAGTGATGGTCAACAATTCCATCAATATCATCAAAACAAAAGAAAGTTTAAACAGTGATGGTCAACAATTCCATCAATATCATCAAAACAAAAGAAAGTTTAAACAGTGATAGTCAACAATTCCATCAATATCATCAAAACAAAAGAAAGTTTAAACAGTGATGGTCAACAATTCCATCAATATCATCAAAACAAAAGAAAGTTTAAACAGTGATAGTCAACAATTCCATCAATATCATCAAAACAAAAGAAAGTTTAAACAGTGATGGTCAACTAATCCATCAATATTATCAAAACAAAAGAAAGTTTAAACAGTGATGGTCAACAATTCCATCAATATCATCAAAACAAAAGAAAGTTTAAACAGTGATGGTCAACAATTCCATCAATATCATCAAAACAAAAGAAAGTTTAAACTGATAGTCAACAATTCCATCAATATCATCAAAACAAAAGACAGTTTAAACAGTGATAGTCAACAGTTCCATCAATATCATCAAAACAAAAGAAAGTGTAAACAGTGATGGTCAACGATTCCATCAATATCATCAAAACAAGATAAAGTTTAAACAGTGATGGTCAACAATTCCATCAATATCATCAAAACAAAAGAAAGTTTAAACAGTGATGGTCAACAATTCCATCAATATCATCAAAACAAAAGAAAGTTTAAACAGTGATGGTCAACAATTCCATCAATATCATCAAAACAAAAGACAGTTTAAACAGTGATGGTCAACAATTCCATCAATATCATCAAAACAAAAGACAGTTTAAACAGTGATGGTCAACAATTCCATCAATATCATCAAAACAAAAGAAAGTTTAAACAGTGATAGTCAACAATTCCATCAATATCATCAAAACAAAAGAAAGTTTTTAAACAGTGATGGTCAACAATTCCATCAATATCATCAAAACAAAAGAAAGTTTAAACAGTGATGGTCAACAATTCCATCAATATCATCAAAACAAAAGAAAGTTTAAACAGTGATGGTCAACTAATCCATCAATATTATCAAAACAAAAGAAAGTTTAAACAGTGATGGTCAACAATTCCATCAATATCATCAAAACAAAAGAAAGTTTAAACAGTGATGGTCAACAATTCCATCAATATCATCAAAACAAAAGACAGTTTAAACAGTGATAGTCAACAAATCCATCAATATCATCAAAACAAAAGAAAGTTTAAACAGTGATGGTCAACAATTCCATCAATATCATCAAAACAAAAGACAGTTTAAACAGTGATAGTCAACAATTCCATCAATATCATCAAAACAAAAGACAGTTTAAACAGTGATGGTCAACTAATCCATCAATATTATCAAAACAAAAGAAAGTTTAAACAGTGATGGTCAACAATTCCATCAATATCATCAAAACAAAAGAAAGTTTAAACAGTGATGGTCAACAATTCCATCAATATCATCAAAACAAAAGACAGTTTAAACAGTGATAGTCAACAGTTCCATCAATATCATCAAAACAAAAGAAAGTGTAAACAGTGATGGTCAACAATTCCATCAATATCATCAAAACAAGATAAAGTTTAAACAGTGATGGTCAACAATTCCATCAATATCATCAAAACAAAAGAAAGTTTAAACAGTGATGGTCAACAATTCCATCAATATCATCAAAACAAAAGAAAGTTTAAACAGTGATGGTCAACAATTCCATCAATATCATCAAAACAAAAGACAGTTTAAACAGTAATGGTCAACAATTCCATCAATATCATCAAAACAAAAGAAAGTTTAAACAGTGATAGTCAACAATTCCATCAATATCATTAAAACAAAAGAAAGTTTAAGCAGTGATGGTCAACAATTCCATCAATATCATCAAAACAAAAGAAAGTTTAAACAGTAATGGTCAACAATTCCATCAATATCATCAAAACAAAAGAAAGTTTAAACAGTGATGGTCAACAATTCCATCAATATCATCAAAACAAAAGAAAGTTTAAACAGTGATGGTCAACAATTCCATCAATATCATCAAAACAAAAGAAAGTTTAAACAGTGATAGTCAACAATTCCATCAATATCATCAAAACAAAAGAAAGTTTAAACAGTGATGGTCAACAATTCCATCAATATCATCAAAACAAAAGAAAGTTTAAACAGTGATGGTCAACAATTCCATCAATATCATCAAAACAAAAGAAAGTTTAAACAGTGATAGTCAACAATTCCATCAATATCATCAAAACAAAAGAAAGTTTAAACAGTGATGGTCAACAATTCAATCAATATCATCAAAACAAAAGACAGTTTAAACAGTGATAGTCAACAGTTCCATCAAAATCATCAAAACAAAAGAAAGTTTAAACAGTGATAGTCAACAATTGCATTAATATCATCAAAACAAAAGACAGTTTAAACAGTGATAGTCAACAATTCCATCAATATCATCAAAACAAAAGAAAGTTTAAACAGTGATGGTCAACAATTCCATCAATATCATCAAAACAAAAGAAAGTTTAAACAGTGATGGTCAACAATTCCATCAATATCATCAAAACAAAAGAAAGTTTAAACAGTGATGGTCAACAATTCCATCAATATCATCAAAACAAAAGACAGTTTAAACAGTGATGGTCAACAATTCCATCAATATCATCAAAACAAAAGACAGTTTAAACAGTGATAGTCAACAATTCCATCAATATCATCAAAACAAAAGAAAGTTTAAACAGTGATGGTCAACAATTCAATCAATATCATCAAAACAAAAGAAAGTTTAAACAGTGATGGTCAACAATTCCATCAATATCATCAAAACAAAAGACAGTTTAAACAGTGATGGTCGACAATTCCATCAATATCATCAAAACAATAGAAAGTTTAAACAGTAATGGTCAACAATTCCATCAATATCATCAAAACAAAAGAAAGTTTAAACAGTGATGGTCAACAATTCCATCAATATCATCAAAACAAAAGAAAGTTTAAACAGTGATGGTCAACAATTCCATCAATATCATCAAAACAAAAGAAAGTTTAAACAGTGATGGTCAACAATTCCATCAATATCATCAAAACAAAAGAAAGTTTAAACAGTGATGGTCAACAATTCCATCAATATCATCAAAACAAAAGAAAGTTTAAACAGTGATAGTCAACAATTCCATCAATATCATCAAAACAAAAGAAAGTTTAAACAGTGATGGTCAACAATTCCATCAATATCATCAAAACAAAAGACAGTTTAAACAGTAATGGTCAACAATTCCATCAATATCATCAAAACAAAAGAAAGTTTAAACAGTGATAGTCAACAATTCCATCAATATCATCAAAACAAAAGACAGTTTAAACAGTGATGGTCAACAATTCTACCAATATCATCAAAACAAAAGAAAGTTTAAACAGTGATGGTCAACAATTCCATCAATATCATCAAAACAAAAGACAGTTTAAACAGTGATGGTCAACAATTCCATCAATATCATCAAAACAAAAGAAAGTTTAAACAGTGATAGTCAACAATTCCATCAATATCATCAAAACAAAAGAAAGTTTAAACAGTGATGGTCAACAATTCCATCAATATCATCAAAACAAAAGAAAGTTTAAACAGTGATGGTCAACAAATCCATCAATATCATCAAAACAAAAGAAAGTTTAAACAGTGATGGTCAACTAATCCATCAATATTATCAAAACAAAAGAAAGTTTAAACAGTGATGGTCAACAATTCCATCAATATCATCAAAACAAAAGAAAGTTTAAACAGTGATGGTCAACAATTCCATCAATATCATCAAAACAAAAGAAAGTTTAAACAGTGATGGTCAACAATTCCATCAATATCATCAAAACAAAAGAAAGTTTAAACAGTGATGGTCAACAATTCCATCAATATCATCAAAACAAAAGAAAGTTTAAACAGTGATGGTCAACAATTCCATCAATATCATCAAAACAAAAGAAAGTTTAAACAGTGATGGTCAACAATTCCATCAATATCATCAAAACAAAAGAAAGTTTAAACAGTGATGGTCAACAATTCCATCAATATCATCAAAACAAAGGAAAATTTAAACAGTGATGGTCAACAATTCCATCAATATCATCAAAACAAAAGAAAGTTTAAACAGTGATGGTCAACAATTCCATCAATATCATCAAAACAAAAGAAAGTTTAAACAGTGATGGTCAACAATTCCATCAATATCATCAAAACAAAAGAAAGTTTAAACAGTGATGGTCAACAATTCCATCAATATCATCAAAACAAAAGAAAGTTAAAACAGTGATGGTCAACAATTCCATCAATATCATCAAAACAAAAGAAAGTTTAAACAGTGATGGTCAACTAATCCATCAATATTATCAAAACAAAAGAAAGTTTAAACAGTGATGGTCAACAATTCCATCAATATCAACAAAACAAAAGAAAGTTTAAACAGTGATGGTCAACAATTCCATCAATATCAACAAAACAAAAGAAAGTTTAAACAGTGATGGTCAACAATTCCATTAATATCATCAAAGCGAGCAATCACTTCTCACTGAACACAATATACAAATGTAAGATTGGTTTTCTCCGAGTACTCCAGTTTCCTCCACTGAAAATGAAATATTGTTGAAAGTGGCATTAAACGCCATAACCCTAACCCGAAATATAAGATCATGACATACGACGTTAGAAATCTAGGTTCTGGCTTGTTACAGGCACAAAAATGTCTAGATACAGGTGGCTTTTCTTAACAATTGATGAAATTAATAAAGGTGTCATAGTGACAACACAACGTTGCATTAAAATGACACCAATTCTGAAATACCGAGTCATAATTACTTTGAGAGTAAAATTGACGCTCAAATAAAATTAAATTGATTTAAATTGAAAAATGAACTTTTTGAAAAAATGACATTCGTATTCAGAAAACATTTGTTTTGCAAATTGATTTAAAATGAATAATCAACATAAGTGTTATTTTGTTTCAGGAAAAAAATCCAGACGAGTACGTAGATAGATAGATATATACAGTAGAACTTCGCTGGCTCGAACTCAAAGGGATTGTAAAAATGTGTTTGAGCCATCGAGGTCTCGTAATTTCAGAGAGAAAACAAATCTGGTTCTGACCAGGGACATTTACATTACAATACGATAACTGATGCACAGTAAAGTGGACATTTCTCGTAGGAAATATGTAATCCTTTAGAAAGTTCTCAAAGACTACGACCTCTGAATGCCTCTGGTATTTTCAAACGTTCCTTAGAAACTTTTTTTTCACTTTGTTCGCGATCTATTTTATAAACAGGATATACGAGGTCGGGTATTAACACTTGGATCTATACACAGTCCTCCTTTTTTTGCCTGTATGTCTTAGCTTATTTTAGTTTGTAACTTTGCATGTGACTTGTGTTGTTTTATTGTTAATGTATATTCGGTAAAAAGCTCCTTAGAGCTTATGTTGTACTGTTTTATTATGTGCCGAATCAAAATAAAGTTTTCTTATCTTCTTATCTTATATATCGGTATAATGCTTGTAATTTGGATATATATTTTAATGAAACATTTTCAAATTTTAGCCAATGATCATTTTCTTTTTTATTTATCTTGAATTTGAAGCAATTAAATGTGTTTCTTTTGATATTATATTGACATAAAAACTCATGTTAATTGCAATTTCACTACTAGTACATTTCTATTTTTTGGATTTTTAGATGAAGTTTGAGATCACACAGTTGAGTAGTTTTCGATTCCAGCAGCTATAAAAATAATAAAACACTCTCAATAATACTAATTCATGTAATAACTATTTTAAATATTGTTTTAATAAACTTTTATTACGATTGTAAACATTTGAAAGGGTACCTCAAGGGTTAAGTTGTATGGTGAATTAGGGTGGGACTCCTTGCAAAACAGACGTAAGAAGCAAAAACTTATTCTGATGTTCAAAGCTCTGCAAGGAGAGCTACCCAACTATATACCAAATAATATTATTTCTTATATTAATATTGAACCTAACTACATGGTTAGAAACCCCAGATTCTTCACCCCTCCCCAATGCTGCACCAGGTCATATAGGGATAGCTTTTTAGCTCACCTTCCCAAAGGCAATGTGAACTTTTGCCATCACTTGGCGTCCGTCGTCTGTCGTTAACTTTTCACATTTTAATCTTCTCCTCTGAAACCTCTTAGCCAAATGAACGGAAACTTGGTTGGTAGCATCTATGGAAGGTCCTCTATATAGTTTGCTAATTTCGTCCCGATCCATTAACAAACATGGCTGCCACAGGCAATTCTTGTTTCTGATTGGCCGATTTTTTTAAATCTTCTCCTCTGAAACCGCTTGGCCAAATGAACCGAAAATTGATAGGAAGCATATATGGAAGGTCCTCTGTAAAGATTGCTCATTTCGTCCCGATTCGTTTACAGACATGGCCGCCACAGGCGACTCTTGTTTCTAATTGGCTGAATTTTAAAATTCTTCTCCTCTGAAACCGTTTTGCCAAATGAATCGAAACTTGGTAGGAAGCAACTTTGGAAAGTCCTCTGTAAAGATTGCTCATTTCGTCCCGATCAGTTAACAAACATGGCTGCCACAGACAATTCTTGTTTCTGATTGGTTGATTTCTTAAAAATCTTCTCCTCTGAAACCGCTGAGCCATATGAACTGAAACTTGGTAGGTATCATCTATGGGCTGTCCTCTATAAAGATTGCTCATTTCCTCCCGATCCATTAACAAACATGGCTGCCACAGGCAATTCTTGTTTCTGATTGGTCGATCCCTAAAAATCTTCTCCTCTGAAACAGTTTTGTCAAATGAACCGAACCCTGATAGGAAGCATCTATGGAAGGTTCTCTATAAGGTTTGCTCATTTCGTCCCGATCTATTAACAAATATGGCCACCACAGGCGATTCTTGTTTCTGATTGGCTGATATTTAAAATTCTTCTCCTCTGAAACCGTTTTGCCAAATGAACTGAAACTTGGTTGGCAGCATCTATGGAAGGTCCTCTATATAGTTTGCTAATTTCGTCCCGATCCATTAACAAACATGGCTGCCACAGGCAATTCTTGTTCTGATTGGCCGATTTTTTTTAATCTTCTCCTCTGAAACCGCTTGGCCAAATGAACCGAAACTTGATAGGAAGCATATATGGAAGGTCCTCTGTAAAGATTGCTCATTTCGTCCCGATTCGTTTACAGACATGGCCACCACAGGCGACTCTTGTTTCTAATTGGCTGAATTTTAAAATTCTTCTCCTCTGAAACCGTTTTGCCAAATGAATCGAAACTTGGTAGGAAGCAACTTTGGAAAGTCCTCTGTAAAGATTGCTCATTTCCTCCCGATCCATTAACAAACATGGCTGCCACAGGCAATTCTTGTTTCTGATTGGTCGATCCCTAAAAATCTTCTCCTCTGAAACAGTTTTGTCAAATGAACCGAACCTTGATAGGAAGCATCTATGGAAGGTCCTCTTTAAGGTTTGCTCATTTCGTCCCGATCTATTAACAAATATGGCCACCACAGGCGATTCTTGTTTCTGATTGGCTGATATTTAAAATTCTTCTCCTCTGAAACCGTTTTGCCAAATGAACGAAAACTTGATAGGAAGCATCTATGGAAGGTCCTGTATCAAGATTGCGCATTTCGTCCCGATCCGTTAACAAACATGGCCGCCACAGGCAATTCTTGTTTCTGATTGGTCAATTTCTAAAAATCTTCTCTGAAACCGCTTTGTCAAATGAACCGAAACTTGATAGGAAGCATCTATGGAAGGGCCTCTATAGGGATTGCTCATTTCATTTTGATTCGGAGACAGACATATCCGTCATAGGCAATGCTTGTTTCTGATTGGTCGATTTCTAAAAATCTTTTTCTCTTAAACTGCTTAGCAAAATGAACCAAAATTTGGTGGGAAGCACCTATGGAATGTTCTGTATTAAGTTTCCTCAAAGCCCAATGAAAGGTGAGTGACACAGGCTCAGTCCACTGAGCCTCTAGTTTCCAACTGTTCTGGATTTAAGGAACAAACTAGATAATGATACTAGGAACATTCAGTCATTATCTTCATTCAAGATTAAACTTAATGAAGATGTTGATAAATCTCCTAGGTTCTACTCTATTGGTTCTCGCAGCTTAAATATTTGGCATTGCCAACTTGGTAATGAAGCAAGCAGTTTAAATCACCACTTGTTTCAGTCTCATCTGTCCGACAGCTCCCAGTGTGCCTGTAGGGATGCAATTGAAAATAATTTCCATTATTTTTATGTTTGTCCATTGTTCATAAGACAACTTTTTAATTCTCTAAGAAAGTTTCAAGATGTTTTAAATTTTGATATATTATTGAAAGGCTCACCAATCCTTACTGTAGAGGAGAATACTGAGATATTCGATGCTGTTCACCATTTCATTACTGGTAGTTAAAGATTCACATGATTCAATAAATTTTCCTTTTCTCTGTATTTGGTTATATAACATTGAAAAGTCTTCCCATATATAGCTCCAAATGTTTAATTTTTTCAGTTTAATTAATAGCTATAAATCTTTCAATTATTCAGGTCTCCTTTCCCACTCCCCCCTTTACCCAATTTGTATTTGCCTATCTCAACCACAATCACTATTTTGTTTAGATATTTCCCCCCTTATTTACTTATTTGTCTCTTCTTCCTCCATCTCTCCCAAATTCCCTTTATTCAATTATAAATATATATACTGATAAAGAGTTAATTCATATTGATATGGTGGACCTCACTTAATTAGTGATTTTGATCACAGGCATTTGACCGATGGACCTTAATTTCCCTGTGTTTGCCACGGGGGTATGTATTTTCAGGGCTAGTAACGATGTAGGGCCTCTATTTGTGGGTCCTGGGTCCACACGAATACTAAAAAAAACCAATGAGTATTGAACAAAGAATCAAATATCATAAATATCTTCTTGTTTCAAAATGTCTAAAGAATGAAGCACCTGTATATTTAAAAAATAAAATCCAATACTTGTCTGATAGAAATCCTTTCTCTCTCCGAAATGTTGTAAGTGAAAAATTACAAATCCCAAAGGCAAAAACTGAACTTTTTAAGAAAACTTTTACATACTCTGGACCAAAGTTATGGAATGAACTTCCATTTTCAATACGGCAAGCTTCTTCTCATAATGCATTTAAAACAAAAGTTAAAAGTCTCATTTTAAATGATGATGTACCTTAAATTACCATTAAATGTTTACTAAATCTTTTTGTGTATACTTATTACAATGTATTGCTTCTTGTGTGTAACTTTTATATAGTGTACTTTACAATGTATGTTTAAATATGTCAATGAGGACCTCAGGGAAGATTAGTTATTAACTAACTGTGTAACCCTCTACAAATAAAGAATTTATTATTATTATTATTATTATTATTACTACTCTGTTAAGATACTTACCCAAGCTTTTGTATTTGTAATATTGATATTGTTATGTCAAACACTTAAAAAAATATTTTATTTTGTGAGAAATAAAATTTATGAAATTTACAGATTTGATCAATAGATAATGTTTCAAAAATGAAATGAAAATTTGTAATATTGAAATTGTTATAACTCAAACTTAAAGGATTATTTTATTTTCTGAGAAAAAAAAAAAAAAAAATTACAGATTTTTAATTTCTTTTAAAGTACAGATATAATAAATAGATTATATTTCAAAAATGAAATGGAAATTTGAAATATTGAAATTGTTATATGTCAAACTTAAAGAATTATTTGATTTTGTGAGAAATAATTTTTTTTTTTTTAATTTTTTTATTTCAAAGTACAAATTTTTGAAATAAAATGAAAATTTGAATAATTTAACAGATTATTTAATGGGTTGTAATATAACAAAGATTCATGTATGTGTCACGCTTATTAATGAGATTTATCAGTCAAATGTATACTTAATTGTGTTTGTTAGTATATGAGTGCTTGTATTATTGTTAGCATATACACTCATGGACAAAAGAAACGTTGCAATATAAAAATATTGATAAAATATTATTTTTTTATCAAATAAATATTTTCACTTTATACCAATGTTTACCTGGTTGAATTGATTATACAGGTAAGGTAAGATTTGTTTTAAACTCATTAGAGCGTTACGTTATCGAACAGTCGTATACGTTATTTTCGTGCCAAATGTCATGCACATGCAGGTGATTTGTGTCATGTATGTACCCAGTTGACAGCTGTTGGTATCAGAAGTAAGAAAAACAATCTTTTTTTCCCAATCTGCTCTTCAAAACTTCAAAACATAATGCCCCGTTGAGACAATGCGAGCAAAGAGAGGGCAATTGGAATGCTGCAACTCGGTGCTACGCAAGGTGATGTTGCTAGATGGTTTAGAGCTGCGAGGAAACACCATTTGGAGATTGTGGAACAGGTATAGAACCACAAATTCAACTGCTGATTGCCATATATCTGGTAGACCAAGATTAACAAAGACAGACAAGACAGGTTGATTAGATTACGTCATTTACGCAAAGGAACTGAAAATCCGTCCAATACCGCAACTAGTTTCCTGGTCTACGCCGCATTAGTTGGAGGACTACTCAACGTCGCTTAGCTGAGGCAGGACTTCATGCCAGGAGACCGTATCGGGGTCCCATGTTGACACAACGTCATTGTTAACATCGTTTAGAATGGGCAAGACGTCATTTGCGATGGCGACTGGCTGACTGGCGACGGGTCCTGTTCACTGACGAATTCCATTTCCTGTTACGTCGAGTAGATGGGCGGAGAAGAGTCTATCGTAGATGTGGTGAACATTGTGCTGACAATTGTGTTCTTCATCACAACCGTTTTGGTGGGGGAAGTGTAACGATGTGGGCCGGAATTGCAACAAATAGACGCACACATCTTGTGACAATCAACGGCAGTCTTAACGCCGAAAGCTACAGAAACGAGATCCTAACACCTCATATGCTACCTTTTATTGCAGCAAATGGAGCTACGTTTCAACAGGATAATGCTCGTCTGCACGTTGTAAGGGCCAATATGGACTTTTTGCATCAAAATAACGTTGATGTACTGCCTTGGCCTGCCCTTTCGCCATATACTGATTTTTCTGTGCTTTAGACATAGCAGATGTAATTTTAGACACGTACATATGTATTGTATAACAAAATTAATTAATTTATATGTGCAACGTTTCTTTTGTCCATGAGTATATATTGAGTTTTCCAATATTTTTTCAAAGCTATTTACAAAATTACTTAAATCACTAGTGCTTATAATTACTTTATATTAAATACAAATTAATCAATCAATATTTCATGTCAAAGGAGAAATTGCAAATTATATAATATAATTTATTTTTATTTATTATTCAATAAATTAGCCATTATTTCTAATTAAAGTAATTGTGTGAATAGCTCTGTATAAAAATTTGGAGAAAATAGTGAAATTTCTATATATTTTTTTGTTATTATGTTTTTTGACATAAATAGAAGGATTTTTAAGAAATCCTTTTAAATCACAGTATATATTTTAAATTGACAAAAATCAAAGCATATTTATACATTTATAAAATATATTATATGAAAATTAAAGTATTTTTATAAAAAAAAATGATATTTATTTCTACAATTACTACAGTGGTCAGGTAATGGTTAGTATCTTTACCTTGAGTGCACAGTGGTCAACCACATCGGTGAGGTAATGGTTAGTATCTTTACCTTGAGTGTACAGTGGTCAACCACATCGGTGAGGTAATGGTTAGTATCTTTACCTTGAGTGTACAGTGGTCAACCACATCGGTGAGGTAATGGTTAGTATCTTTACCTTGAGTGTACAGTGGTCAACCACATCGGTGAGGTAATGGTTAGTATCTTTACCTTGAGTGTACATTGGTCAACCACATCGGTGAGGTAATGGTTAGTATATTTACCTTGAGTGTACAGTGGTCAACCACATCGGTGAGGTAATGGTTAGTATCTTTACCTTGAGTGTACAGTGGTCAACCACATCGGTGAGGTAATGGTTAGTATCTTTACCTTAAGTGTACAGTGGTCAACCACATCGGTGAGGTAATGGTTAGTATCTTTACCTTGAGTGTACAGTGGTCAACCACATCGGTGAGGTAATGGTTAGTATCTTTACCTTGAGTGTACAGTGGTCAACCACATCGGTGAGGTAATGGTTAGTATCTTTACCTTGAGTGTACAGTGGTCAACCACATCGGTGAGGTAATGGTTAGTATCTTTACCTTGAGTGTACAGTGGTCAACCACATCGGTGAGGTAATGGTTAGTATCTTTACCTTGAGTGTACAGTGGTCAACCACATCGGTGAGGTAATGGTTAGTATCTTTACCTTGAGTGTACAGTGGTCAACCACATCGGTGAGGTAATGGTTAGTATCTTTACCTTGAGTGTACAGTGGTCAACCACATCGGTGAGGTAATGGTTAGTATCTTTACCTTGAGTGTACAGTGGTCAACCACATCGGTGAGGTAATGGTTAGTATCTTTACCTTGAGTGTACAGTGGTCAACCACATCGGTGAGGTAATGGTTAGTATCTTTACCTTGAGTGTACAGTGGTCAACCACATCGGTGAGGTAATGGTTAGTATCTTTACCTTGAGTGCACAGTGGTCAACCACATCGGTGAGGTAATGGTTAGTATCTTTACCTTGAGTGTACAGTGGTCAACCACATCGGTGAGGTAATGGTTAGTATCTTTACCTTGAGTGTACAGTGGTCAACCACATCGGTGAGGTAATGGTTAGTATCTTTACCTTGAGTGTACAGTGGTCAACCACATCGGTGAGGTAATGGTTAGTATCTTTACCTTGAGTGTACAGTGGTCAACCACATCGGTGAGGTAATGGTTAGTATCTTTACCTTGAGTGTACAGTGGTCAACCACATCGGTGAGGTAATGGTTAGTATCTTTACCTTGAGTGTACAGTGGTCAACCACATCGGTGAGGTAATGGTTAGTATCTTTACCTTGAGTGTACAGTGGTCAACCACATCGGTGAGGTAATGGTTAGTATCTTTACCTTGAGTGTACAGTGGTCAACCACATCGGTGAGGTAATGGTTAGTATCTTTACCTTGAGTGCACAGTGGTCAACCACATCGGTGAGGTAATGGTTAGTATCTTTACCTTGAGTGCACAGTAATCAACCACATCGGTGAGGTAATGGTTAGTATCTTTACCTTGAGTGTACAGTGGTCAACCACATCGGTGAGGTAATGGTTAGTATCTTTACCTTGAGTGTACAGTGGTCAACCCACATCGATAAGGTAATGGTTAGTATCTTTACCTTGAGTGTACAGTGGTCAACCACATCGGTGAGGTAATGGTTAGTATCTTTACCTTAATTGTGCAGTGGTCAACCACATCGGTGAGGTAATGGTTAGTATCTTTACCTTGAGTGTACAGTGGTCAACCACATCGGTGAGGTAATGGTTAGTATCTTTACCTTGAGTGTACAGTGGTCAACCACATCGGTGAGGTAATGGTTAGTATCTTTACCTTGAGTGTACAGTGGTCAACCACATCGGTGAAGTAATGGTTATTATCTTTACCTTGAGTGCACAGTGGTCAACCACATCGGTGAGGTAATGGTTAGTATCTTTACCTTGAGTGTACAGTGGTCAACCACATCGGTGAGGTAATGGTTAGTATCATTACCTTGAGTGTACAGTGGTCAACCACATCGGTGATGTAATGGTTAGTATCTTTACCTTGAGTGTACAGTGGTCAACCACATCGGTGATGTAATGGTTAGTATCTTTACCTTGAGTGTGAAGTAATGGTTAGTATCTTTACCTTGAGTGTGAGGTAATGGTTAGTATCTTTACCTTCAGTGTACAGTGGTCAACCACATCGGTGAGGTAATGGTTAGTATCTTTACCTTGAGTGTGAGGTAATGGTTAGTATCTTTACCTTGAGTGTACAGTGGTCAACCACATCGGTGATGTAATGGTTAGTATCTTTACCTTGAGTGTGAGGTAATGGTTAGTATCTTTACCTTGAGTGTACAGTGGTCACCCACATCGGTGATGTAATGGTTAGTATCTTTACCTTGAGTGAGGTAATGGTTAGTATCTTTACCTTGAGTGTACAGTGGTCACCCACATCGGTGATGTAATGGTTAGTATCTTTACCTTGAGTGTACAGTGGTCAACCACATCGGTGATGTAATGGTTAGTATCTTTACCTTGAGTGTACAGTGGTCAACCACATCGGTGATGTAATGGTTAGTATCTTTACCTTGAGTGTGAGGTAATGGTTAGTATCTTTACCTTGAGTGTACAGTGGTCAACCACATCGGTGATGTAATGGTTAGTATCTTTACCTTGAGTGTGAGGTAATGGTTAGTATCTTTACCTTGAGTGCACAGTGGTCAACCACCTCGGTGATGTAATGGTTAGTATCTTTACCTTGAGTGTGAGGTAATGGTTAGTATCTTTACCTTGAGTGTACAGTGGTCAACCACATCGGTGAGGTAATGGTTAGTATCTTTACCTTTAGTGTACAGTGGTCAACCACATCGTTGAGGTAATGGTTAGTATCTTTACCTTGAGTGTACAGTGGTCAACCACATCGGTGAGGTAATGGTTAGTATCTTTACCTTGAGTGTGAGGTAATGGTTAGTATCTTTACCTTGAGTGTACAGTGGTCAACCACATCGGTGAGGTAATGGTTAGAATCTTTACCTTGAGTGTACAGTGGTCAACCACATCGGTGAGGTAATGATTAGTATCTTTACCTTGAGTGTGAGGTAATGGTTAGTAACTTTACCTTGAGTGTGAGGTAATGGTTAGTATCTTTACCTTGAGTGTACAGTGGTCAACCACATCGGTGAGGTAATGGTTAGAATCTTTACCTTGAGTGTACAGTGGTCAACCACATCGGTGTGGTAATGGTTAGTATCTTTACCTTGAGTGTGATAGATTGTGAGATTGAGCTGCAGTCGTATCAAATCAAAGATTTTAAGATTGGTATTTGTTGCTTCTCCACTAAGGAGGTAGTATTAAGGAGAAAGAGCAAAGACTGGTTGGCTCAGAATCAGGATAATGTGTTCAAGTGAGGCAACATATCTATGCATGGACTGTTGTTTCAGTAAGCTATCACTATAAAAATCCAACTAGGGGTGTCAGTCTAGTCTGATATTGTCATCATTTCTTTGAATGTAACTTGTTCTCGCCGAGAAAACAGCTGAAAAATTGCTCATTTGGCATTTAAAGAACCATCGCAACCTACACCTAGAAGTTGACAATGCATATGAGGGTCTGTTGAAAATGAAGCTTTATTTATTTGAAGGGAGATTATTTCAATTTCCCCCTTGTGAACTTTCAATTTATATGTAGCAGCATTACAGCAGCACATGCATATAGAGTATATCTCTCTCAGTTAATACGATATTACAGATCCAGAGCTTGTGATTCCTATAATGATTTATTACATACTTAGTTCAAATAAAGGCATTTTTGTATGATCAATATGACCGGAAAATAACCGGTTATTGGATTACTACAAGATCATTACCATATCAAAGCCCATATTGCCCGGGCCAATATGGGCCTCGACTTCATCTCAAGCCAATATGGCATACCTGTTAGCCCTCCCCCTTTTCGCGGGAGTCTCCCGCGTAAGAGCCTTATCTCCCGCATGGACTGGGTCTCATGCGCGGGAGACATTAATCTCCCGCACACACCTTTTCCTCCCGCACGATATCCCCCCAACAAAAAAATCAAGTACAATAAAATCTTGACCTACATTTTGCGATCAATATTTCTGGAAATTCCCCATTTGGAACTCCCGCGCTGATGAAAAACGCCGAGAGATACGAATGTAAATGATATCCGGTTATTGATCTGACACCTTTACAGGTAAATTGGGTCATGGAGATTAATTAAGGTGTTGACAATTAACTGTCAACAATTATCCACTGATTGACAGTTAATTGGGGATAAGAAAGTGGGTTTGTGGCACACGCTTAGATGATTAGAAGTGTGATAGTGGCAATTAAAAATAGTTATAATCGTTGTGCAAACAGGAGTCGGACAACATAAGCTTTGATGCCGAGGAAAACTTCTTATTTCGATCAAACGTGCAATGAATTCATCTCGGATTGAGTTGTTATGGCTTGTTTGGGACCAAAGCCGATCAAAGTATTATTTAAGGACTAAGTTCCAGGATGGAATTGATAAACCACAAAAATGCCAAAACGTATGCTATCACCCAACGCACCAGCAGCAAAGTGACTTTTTAAGTTTAGTGCTCTATGACTTTATTGTTCAGAACATTCTGTCTTCATTGTTATTGCTTTGTTATAACCTTATGAATATGAATGATTATGAATAAATTATAAATACTGTTTTTATCCTTCATTCATCATATGAAACACTACTAATAAGACAGAAATGTAAACAATATATATTGAAATGGGATGCAGTTGGTTCAATACTGAAACAAACAAAATAAAAACATCAATTAACAATAAAAACATGGATCAAATACGTCGATAAAAAATCTCCAGTTATGAGACCAAATCTCCAGCCAAAAATTTACAAATCTCCAGTTGTAGCATAGCAACTCTATCACATGTATGCAACTACAAGGTACAATTTTGTGCGTTTAAAGGCGACGCACAAAATCTCCCTCTTAGAAGAGTTGGTAGGGGGAGATCTCCCCCCTAGCAGTTCCTAGAGGTTAACAGGTATGATATGGGTGTCTCTTTTCTAGATGTCGGAAGTATGTAATAAGTAGTTTAATACATGGGCATTTCCATATTGGCCTGGTTATCATCCCTTGACCCATATTGGCCCTCGACTCCATCTCGGGCCAATATGGGGGTCTCGGGATGATAACCAGGCCAATATGGAAATGCCCATGTATTAATTTGTATTTATTTGACAGAGAGCTGCTGCTAACAGGGAGGGTTCCTAGTTTTGTCAAATTGAAGGTTTTACAATCAACACCATGACTTAGTTCACAGCTACGGAATATATGTGTCACAGAAGACCACAATATACTCCATAATTATGTCGAAATCACAATCTGCACCTTCCGTCATTCATGACTTATCAAACGGTTTGTAACATGAGCCAGTAACACGACATTCATGACTTATCAAACAGTTTGTAACATGAGCCAGTAACACGACATTCATGACTTATCAAACGGTTTGTAACATGAGCCAGTAACACGACATTCATGACTTATCAAACGGTTTGTAACATGTCTCGGAATCAGGATAGTGGAATGGAGCGACACGTCTACCAGGGAACTGGAGGAAGAACAAACACTGGTTGTCTCGAAATCAGGATAGTGGAATGGAGCGACATGTCTACCAGTTAACTGGAGGAAGAACAAACACTGGTTGTCTCGGAATCAGGATAGTGGAATGGAGCGACATGTCTACCAGTGAACTGGAAGAAGAAGAAACACTGGTTGTCTCGGAATCAGGATAGTGGAATTGAGCGACATGTCTACCAGTGATCTGGAGGAAGAACAAACACTGGTTGTCTAGGAATCAGGATAGTGGAATGGAGCGACATGTCTACCAGTGAACTGGAGGAAGAACAAACGCTGGTTGTCTCGGAATCAGGATAGTGGAATGGAGCGACATGTCTACCAGTGAACTGGAGGAAGAAAAAACACTGGTTGTCTAGGAATCAGGATAGTGGAATGGAGCGACATGTCTACCAGTGAACTGGAAGAAGAACAAACACTGGTTGTCTCGGAATCAGGATAGTGGAATGGAGCGACATGTCTACCAGTGAACTGGAGGAAGAACAAACACTGGTTGTCTAGGAATCAGGATAGTGGAATGGAGCGACATGTCTACCAGTGAACTGGAGGAAGAACAAACACTGGTTGTCTAGGAATCAGGATAGTGGAATGGAGCGACATGTCTACCAGTGAACTGGAGGAAGAACAAACACTGGTTGTCTAGGAATCAGAATAATGGAATGGAGCGACATGTCTACCAGTGAACTGGAGGAAGAACAAACACTGGTTGTCTAGGAATCAGAATAATGGAATGGAGCGACATGTCTACCAGTGAACTGGAAGAACAAACACTGGTTTTCTCGGAATTAGGATAGTGGAATGGAGCGACATGTCTACCAGTGAACTGGAGGAAGAACAAACACTGGTTGTCTCGGAATCAGGATAGTGGAATGGAGTGACATGTCTACCAGTGATCTGGAGGAAGAACAAACACTGGTTGTCTAGGAATCAGGATAGTGGAATGGAGCGACATGTCTACCAGTGAACTGGTGGAAGAACACACACTGGCTGTCTAGGAATCAGGATAGTGGAATGGAGCGACATGTCTACCAGTGAACTGGAGGAAGAACAAACGCTGGTTGTCTCGGAATCAGGATAGTGGAATGGAGCGACATGTCTACCAGTGAACTGGAGGAAGAAAAACACTGGTTGTCTAGGAATCAGGATAGTGGAATGGAGCGACATGTCTACCAGTGAACTGGAAGAAGAACAAACACTGGTTGTCTCGGAATCAGGATAGTGGAATGGAGCGACATGTCTACCAGTGAACTGGAGGAAGAACAAACACTGGTTGTCTAGGAATCAGGATAGTGGAATGGAGCGACATGTCTACCAGTGAACTGGAGGAAGAACAAACACTGGTTGTCTAGGAATCAGGATAGTGGAATGGAGCGACATGTCTACCAGTGAACTGGAGGAAGAACAAACACTGGTTGTCTAGGAATCAGAATAATGGAATGGAGCGACATGTCTACCAGTGAACTGGAGGAAGAACAAACACTGGTTGTCTAGGAATCAGAATAATGGAATGGAGCGACATGTCTACCAGTGAACTGGAAGAACAAACACTGGTTTTCTCGGAATTAGGATAGTGGAATGGAGCGACATGTCTACCAGTGAACTGGAGGAAGAACAAACACTGGTTGTCTCGGAATCAGGATAGTGGAATGGAGTGACATGTCTACCAGTGATCTGGAGGAAGAACAAACACTGGTTGTCTAGGAATCAGGATAGTGGAATGGAGCGACATGTCTACCAGTGAACTGGTGGAAGAACACACACTGGCTGTCTAGGAATCAGGATAGTGGAATGGAGCGACATGTCTACCAGTGAACTGGAGGAAGAACAAACACTGGTTGTCTCGGAATCAGGATAGTGGAATGGAGCGACATGCCTACCAGTGAACTGGAGGAAGAACCAACACTGGTTGTCTAGGAATCAGGATAGTGGAATGGAGCGACATGTCTACCAATGAACTGGAGGAAGAACAAACACGGGTTGTCTAGGAATCAGGAGAGTGGAATGGAGCGACATGTCTACCAGTGGACTGTTGTTTTAATGAGCTAACATAAGAAAAATCAAATTAAGCGCGTTGGTCTTGTACAAAGACGTTACGCACGATATTGGTGATCAGTAGCGTAATGTCAAACGTGGCATAAATCAAGACACATTACAGAACGCCCTACATAGTAAAGTAATACTGCCAGTGTTCTCTTTATAGGATATTTTTGGTATTTTGGTTTTTTGTTGTGTCGTTGTCTTATGGATATTGATTCCACATATCAGTACATGTATTTTCCACCTCTCTGTATGTGAGATTGTATTTTGTTTGTTGGATAGTTGTCTTGTAGACATTGATTTCAAACCTCAGTTAAAATAAAAAGAAACAAACCAAATAAAAGAGAAGATGTTGTTAACCTGGTATCTACTTCTTAGTAAAAATAACATTGGAATAATTTATGTAAAGAGACTAAAATTGAGCTTTCTTGATAATTTAATATTTATTTCACATTTCATCAAGACTGTCGAGAATATCTAAAGTGCACACTTTCTGGTACCTTTATCTCATCGCAAGCTCTCAATTCTAAACAAACAAATTTTACGGCTACCACATGAACAATAGCTGTTTTACGTTTTATCAGTTTGTACTTATAAGGAGAGTTATTCATTCTGTCGTAATAAAAGCCCTTTAAAATTTCGGAACCCCTTGTGAATGTACATCCCCAGTCATCAGATACATCCCTGTTCACTACTTGTGGCTCATCTGTAACTTTCATAATGTAATATTGATATTCCGGATCATCGGTATATCATACGGCTACTACTGAGTTTTTCGTGATTAAAGTTTTAATATCGATGTCCGTCTGTTCGTCCTCTTGATGCTCCGTCCTTTCATTTCAACGGTTTGATGTTTACCGATTAGATTTTTATTTCCACAATTTTCGAGTTCCCCCTCTAAGCACCCATCACTCATAGCAAGATAAAGGTCGAACATATAGTTTTTCTGTAGTGCCAGATGATGAAATTTGATGATTTTTTCAGTTTTGATTTACTGGCTTGTAGTCGGAAATTTTGTCTCGTTGAATCTCTTCAGCATATCGAAATACTCGTCGCTTGTAAATTCCTGACTGTGGTATTCTAAGTTTATTGTCAACAAAGTCGAAAAAATCTTTTGCGTTTTGGATCATTTCACTACCCATTAGAACGGCCATATCAGCTTGGTGTTTAACAAATCCACCTGTCGCATCCTGTGGTCCTTTTTCATGCGATGTTTCGTAAAAATTGCGGATGATTTTCGAGTAACCTAATTCCCCGTGGATGCGACTTACATCACCCATGCAGTTTCTGCTCTTGTATTGAGATGAACATCCATCAGTAAATTCGTGCATTATTTTTATATCGGCAGAAATAGATTTTAAGTATTCAGATATTTGTTTTTGACAGTACAAAGTGAAGTGACGATCATGGGAGGAATCTGGAGAAATGACAAATAATTGTTCACGTATGATGTACACCTCTCCCTGAGCAAGAAGCTCGTCTTTCGCCCGTTTCTAAGCCTCGCCATAAAAATTCTATATCTACCGTCAATACACCAATATTGTATAATTTGTTTGTTTGTTTGTTTGTTTTGTTTGTTTTGTTATTTAGCAACTTCTCACAATTTCATGAAATCTTGTGGCCATTCATTTTACAGTGACAAAAATAAACAACAAAAATCAAGGTACTAGTCCAATAATATAGAGCTAGCTCACTGAAACAGGAACCAAAGCCTTTATTTTCTCTGGAATAACATTGAAATTATGGCTTTTGTAACCATAATGTCCACTAAATGGATTCAATTCAAGGTATTTAACTTTCAACATTAGTGAGCCGTGGTTTTCCGTCGAGTGTTTTATTACTTCTTCAAATACGACGAATGTTGTTTTGCAGTAATAATGGTACGGATGATTTTCTCTAGAATGTTTTATTAAGTCATTGAATTGTGGAAATGTTGTATCACAGCATAAACAATGGTGGCTGTGGATTTCTGTTGCTTTGGTTCCTGTTTGTTCGTAATTTTTTTTGGAACAAAACCGCGTCATCATGCTGTAACATCATTCACGAAACCGGGTCCTGCCATTTTGACATGACCCATTTCTTTCGCCCTTGCTTACTTATATCAGTAATTAAAAGCACAAAGTGACGATTCTTGTCATCTTTATTCATCAATCTTTCCTTCAATACATTTGGTTCCATTCAATGCGAGCAATTCAAAGAGAAACTGAGCGAAATTCGGGGTTGGGGTCGAGCTGATCGTCATTTTGCGGCACATTATCGCTTATTTCTCAATTAATATACGATGACATAGCCAAAATATTTCATCTGACAGCAGGAAATGGTTAATAAAGCATTTATTTCCCCCAAGTTCATGCAAAAAACAAATAAATAAACAGAATTCTTACCTTCTTCTTGCCTTCTTACAGTCCGGTTCCGTTCCGGAATTAGATATGCACGAGTCCATACATTTTTTGCCGGGTCAGTTTGTACACAGTGAAGCAACAAATGCCAATTTTGTAGTCCTTGGTTTCAGTGGACCGGAGCTCGAACACACATCAAGCGCACTCGATACCATTACACTACCGATGTGGTTCATCGATGAAAAGCCACCACTTAAGGGTGTAGACCTGGGTTACCCTAAAATTTTCCCATCATTCAATTTTTTTTAAATTTGCAACATGGAATAGTTATGTCTAAATACATTATCTGCCAAAGTTTCAAAAAATTTCACCGTGCCGTTTTCTCCATAGCACATCCTAAATATAGCAATTTTGGGGGTATCCTTGACGCCAGATGGTAATACTAGTTTAGGAAGATTCTAATAGATACATGCATGCACATTTATTTCTGATTGAAAGGGAATATTTTGGCTTTAATACACTTGAGAGTGTTGTTGTTGAATAAATATGGAATATCTAGCATATCTGAATATCCTGTTTGGAGATAATCACGTGCAAAACAGTGGAAACTGCAAAAAAGGGGGGGATGCCCTGAGGACCACCTTGGTATTAAAGATCGGGGGGTGGTTTGAGGGCGACTCTACTTGATTAATTCATTACAAAAAAAAACACAAAAAACACAGACAGCCACCCAGCCGTATTGTTAAATTCCTTCAAATTCTGTGCTCCAGTTGTATTCGTTTGATTCTGGTTATTCTTTAGTTGTCTTAGAAGAAGGGGGCGGTGGTATAAGAGAGGATCAGATATTACAATTTTGTTCCCAAACATAGCTTTCTATTTTTACTACCATACAATGAATTTGCTCTAGGGTTTCATAATATCTAAGATTCTGGTGTATATATTTAATTATTTTTTTTTTGCAAACCCTTGAAATTCAATAGATAAAGGTTGTCACACAAATTGTGTTACATTTCTGGCATTTTTGACAACATACTTCGATGAACATTTTTTCTGGAAAGGGATATTTCAATGATATTTTGTGAGCACCGGCATATAATAATAACACACTGCCTGACACTGGCATAAGCAGCAATAAGTTATAAAAATACAAGGAGGCTCACAGCTATGGAAAGGTAAAAGGAAAAGGAGTCATTTTTTTAACTGGCCATATCCAATGTAAACAATCTATGTCACGAAGAAACTTGGAATTGAGGGGGAATTTTCAAACGCACAGATGATCATATATTTCAGAAGACACTGAAAATAGAGTTATCTCCCATACCCCAGGCCTACCCCCTTAACAATGAAACAACAAAAAGACTGGTTAGCGTCAGTGGAGCACGAGAATGGATCTCGGTACAGTTCGAATGGAGTGGTGGTATTTCAAGATCGCTTACATTCGTAAGCTCCCACCTATGCTACACCTCTATTAAGCTTAAATCAACGATGTATCCACACGACTAGGCCAGCCGTATAAATAGATTTAAATATTTAATATATATACTTTACAAATTCAAATTATGCAATGTAAATACTTACCTGTGTACACAAATAGATATACAACAGGTAGGTAAAAAACCAATACATTTTGGCTATAAATAGTAACAAATACTGTATTGTAAATTTTATAAGTACAAAAATGTACATAAATAAATATGTGTAACAACGTATTTACGAATGATGAATATATGTGTAATGTTTAGCTTAACTCGCTATAGTAGAATTAAAGGGCATGTTTTTAAAATTTAAATAATCCAATACCCTATAATATATATACATTAAATATCTCTATAATTAACATGGCTGGCTTAGTCGTGTGGATACTTCGTTATGTGTTCCAAACATTTACAGAGAAATGCTGAAATCTTTTAATAATATCAGAGAACATGTTATTTTTCAACATAGTATTGAAAACATTTATGATCAACCATTATTTTATAACCCTGAAATATTACATTGTGGAAAGATTATCATATGGCATGATTTTATAAAAGCTGGTATAGTACAATTGAAAGATATATGTTATGAAGTCAAGACAGGTTTTTTTACCAAACAAAGCAATTGTTGAAATGATATGTAATATAGATAGTGATTGTGATAGTAATGATATTGTAAAAAGAATAGATGTACTTAAGTCTGCAATACCAGAAGATTGGACTAAAACTATTCAAACTGAAATACACAACAGGAAAAACAATAGAACTGTAGATATTAATGTAAATAGAGATAGTAAAATATTAGATTTCAAATTATGTACAACAAAACAATTGTATGTGATGGTTGTAGAAAAGTTATATGAATTACCAATATGTTATGAGAAATGGAAAGACATTTTTGATATAGAAGAAACTGAATTATATAGAATATGGACAATTGTTAATTTCCATTGGAAACCTTCTAAAATGATAGAAGTAGATTTTAAAATTGCACATCACAGTATATTTACCAATACTAAATTAATGAAAATGAAACTGATAGATTATGAAGAATGTGAAATATGTGAATATGAAATAGAAAGTATTACACATTTGTTTATTTCTTGTGAACAACTTGTAGAATTTCATCAACACATTCAAGAAAAAATTGAAATTTTGTTTGAGAACTGTGACTTTGGTAGTATATGAAGAAATATTTATGTTTGGACTCACAAATACAATGAAAGGTGTAAATGTAATATTTCTAAATTTCATGTTATCAATTGCTAGATATTGTGTATTACGAAGGAGAAATTTAGTTAAAAATGGACAGAATAATATTGACTTGATTAGACTATTTTCATATACTTTAAAACATTATGTTGTATATTTTTATGAATACCTATGTAAATTAAAAGATATGAGAAAAGTGTTTGAAAAGAACTTTCTGTCAGATAATACTATCGTACAAGAAACAAATGGTGTAATTGTTTTTAATATGTAACACATTAATTAATTTAGGAGTAAACTTCGAATTACATAAATAGCATTATAACTGTAATATAATTATGTATTAGAAATTGTTTTTAATGTAATGTATATGAATTATTTTAAATAAAGATAAAATAAAAAAAAAAAAAAAAAAAAACTTCGTTAATTAACCCTTTCACAGCATGAAAATTAAATACGGGTTCGCGCCCGTAGTTTCCACTGATGCTCTCCAGTCTTTTTTTTTGTTTTATTATTATTACAAAAAAAAAATGTAATTAGTTTATTACGTTTGTTAGTTTGATTGGTGTTTAACGCCACTTTCAACAATATTTCAGTTATATCGTGGCGTCAGTTTTATTTGTGGAGGAAACCGGAGGAACCGGAGAAAACCACCGACCTGTCGCAAGTCACTGACAAACTTTATCACATAATGTTGTACACCTCGCCCTGATCGAGATTTGAACTCACAACATCAGTGGTGATAGGCACTGATGGCATATGTAGTTGTATATGTGTAACAACGTATTTACGAATGATGAATACATGTAAAGGGACTGTTTTTAAATTTAAATCACCCACTACCCTGATAATATGTATTCACTTAATAGCCAAAAATTAAGCATGGCTGGTCTAGTCGTGTAGATACTTCATAAATAAACCCTTTCACAGCATGAAAAGTTAAATATGGGTTCGCGCTCGTAGTTTCCACTGACGCAATCCAGTCTTTTTTTTTGCTTTGTTATTATTACAAAATAAAATGTAATTAATTTATTACGCATAGAACACTAATGATATTAAGAATATATTAGAGGAAACAAATCTAACTAGATATTTATCACTGGTATAAGCAGGTGTGGATCTGCTATATGACATTACTGAAGTTTAAACCATACTTCCCCTAATCCCAGACAGTCCCGTGAAGCCACTTGAATTTGTTTGTTATTAAAATAAGGCTTATTTAGTGATAGAATCATAAACCAAGGAGATACTTAACTTGACCTTAGAATATGCTCTAGTATCCATTTCATATGGCCTCAAAATGTCCATGTAATTGGTCAAATTGCAAAGGGTCCCCATAAGTTGCCATAACAGTTCAAGCTTCAGGGTGCCAAACATGGAGGTTTATCAAGTGAACTAGGTATTTAGTGAGTGAGTGATTGTTGTTTAACGCCAATTCAGCAATTTTTCAGCTATATCATGGCGAGAACAAGCTAATTTTCAATGAGATGATGAGGTCTGCTTTGTACTAGACCAACATGCTGAGTTGAATTTTTAAGTGCTAGCTCACTGAAACAACAGTCCGCGGGTAGACATGTCGTACCACTCGGACACATTATTCTGATTCCGAGCCAACCAATCTTTGCTCTTTCTCCTTAATGCTGCAGTTTGGGTCTTTGGTTTGACCCGACCGGGGCTCGAACACACGATCTACCGCACTCGAGGCGAGCACACTAACTATTACGCCACCGACGCGGTTCACTAGTTAAAAGTTCTAATTAGGGCCACACAAGGGGCAGAATCAGTACAAATGATTATTCATATATATATATATCAATGTAATAAGCATATAGACACATACATACATTGGAAAATAATTTAAAATAAAGAAAACCATCTTTGTGTGTAACAAAACATATAATAGCCCAAAAAAAATAATCGAATACATGAATACATGTACATGTATCAACAGCAGTTCAGTGGAAAACAGCAAAATGACTGGTTAGCGTCAGTAGATCGGAGAATTGACTCCGGCGGCTCTATAGTTAATGGAGTGGTGGTATTTCATCGTTGCCTAAGCTCCCACCTATGCTACACCTCCTTTAGTTATATGAACGAAGTATCCACACGACTAGGCCAGCCAGTTGAACTAAATTAAATATCTAATATATATAGTTGGTATACATTGTATATTGATCTGGCAATACTTTGACCTTTAAATACAATTAAAATCCACCTGTGATGTAAATCTATTGTCTAAACTCTCCATTATTTTTAAGGAATGGAGAGTTGTGAACAATATGCACAGGGGCGGAGCTAGAGTTTAAAGGTCAAAAACCTCAACCTGTTTAAAATTGCAAAAGGGAATAACAAACAATTTATTTAAATTTTTTGTTACAAGATTAATAATTAATAAAATTATTAAAGTACAATGGGTGGATTTTAAGTTTGAGAATGTCCTCGTATCTCTCCATTCCTTAAAACCAATGGGCATCGGCCCCTTCGGGGCCTCGGCTCCATTATTTTTAAGGAATGGAGAGTTACTCGGACATTCTCCTATACGTAAATCACGTGACCAAAATCGTAAGAAAGGAAGCCATGACATGCGTCTACTGTCCTATTGATAGTCAAGTTCTTGCTTTAGACAGGGTGATAATCATAAGATGGTGACGGTCGCTCAGCAGAATGTAAACGAGTCAATATAAAGAAATTGGCAAGCTTCCTGTCCACAACTTAACCATAGTCTGATTTATTTTATTTCTGATTTTTCATAGTAAAGTTTGATTTTCTTTGAAAGATTAGTATATTATATTGTATTTAAAGTAATATGAAAGGCAAATATCGTGGAATTTTTGGATTAAATATTTTCACTTAATATGTCAATTAATTTTAACTAAAATCAACTGCATAACATTAAAAATCCGTTCAAAAGCAGATTTTAAGAGCAAATCGCAAAATATTTGACAGCAGATAATTCTGTTTTCCCGTACAGTAATGCAAATGATATGCGCGTGACCCAAGATTTGAACTCTTTCGGGGAGATTATCGCTCATGCGCAATGTTCAGTTGATGAAAAAAAATAAAAAATATATTCCGTGTGTACCACATAAGAATAATTGCAACAACAAAAATTGGTTCACATGACATGAAACAGACAGATTCCTCAATACTCATTGTCAGGAATGTGTGCGTGCTTACCTCAGCATCCATGATTGTTTATCTTTTCTTCACGAGGTCATGATCGACCAAAACTTGTCTTCACGAGGCCATGATCGGCAATCATCGGAACAAAACAACCGAAAGTTAATCAGTCTCCACAACAATGGCGAGGACGGTAAACATGCACACGGATTTGCAGATTTCTAGCTGTTGGGAACATATTTCGTCTTGAAACTTGCATGAATAGCTTAGTAAAGGTACCGCCGTATTCCAAATTAAATTTTTAGGGGAAAATTGTCTTCACCCAAAACTGGTGTAATATTATTTTAAATAACATCAACTGAATTTTGAAGCAATAATTTATACTTGTTCGATGCATTAAACATTGACAGGTTGCGAAAACAGTGTTGTTCATGACAGTGCCTACAAATGTGAAACGGCAATAACAAATTAACAATGCATCAATAATATGTCTACTTTAGCTTATATAATAGTTAGGGATCATAAATATTAATAAAAGTGAGTATTCCCCATAAAACTCATTTATTTAAAGAAAAAAATAGCTTTTTAATCATGTCCCACGATTTGAATTCTATCCTGTTGCCGAACAATATGTTGGTGTTTTTAAAACACACATACCACCGAGTACAATTTCCCATATGTCATCTCTACTATATCATTTCCTCAAGACATTAGTCAAAGAAAAAAGTTTGAAAGGTGCATTTTATAAAAATAAAATCAGTGGATATCCAAGTTAAGACTTATTACCACAATACTTTTTGTATTTCTGTTGTCAGCTTTTGACCATTGCATCGGTCAAATGTTTAGACAAGATGTCATTAATATACATCCGTATATGAATTAATTCAAAAATAGGATTTTACTCAATAGAGGACATTAAAATGGAAATGAAGAATATCAATAAATATTGAATAATTCTGTGCTGTTACATTCTTTCATGTTACTGTAGGTAATGTAACAGGACAGAACGAAATTGGTAACAGAACGGAAATTATAATTCTATTTTCCGTTTATTTGAAAACAAGACAAGAATTCTTGAAATAGTATTTTTGAGGAATTAAAGTTCAAGAAAATGATATATTTTGCTTTTCTAATGGAGCTTTAGAATTAAGAATTATGTTCAAAATATTAATTTCATTCACAAATATTAACAGGAGAGAAAGCTGGCATAACAGGAAAGACTGAAACAAAGATTAAATACCTTAAAGAGGAGATCTATTGATGAATTTGCTTTTAGATATATTTGCTATAAGAAGCATTTCTAAAGGAAAAGCAAAAAAAAATCATAATGTTGATAATGTGGAGCAAAATTCCAATGTCAAAGTAATACAACAGCACAGAATTTATATATGTAACAGCAGAGAAACATGTTATATTTAAAGATCCACTGTCATATCTAGGGGTACAAACTGTGCTCCTCCTCTCGCCAATTTGTTCCTTTATTCATACGAGGCAGATTTCATACAGGGGCTTCTCAAGTAAAACGAAAAAAAGCTAGCCCAATCCTTTAATTTCACGTACCGCTATATAGATGAATAGTTTGGTGATTTCGTTGATCACACCTACCCCATTGAGCTTTAGATAAAGGATACCACAGATGCATCTAGTTCTGCTTCATACCTTGACATCAACCTCAAAATTGACAGTGATGTCCGGTTAAGAACGAAACCTTACGACAAATGAGATGATTGTGAACCTTCCATTTATATGTAACAACATTCCAGCAGTATCCGCATATGGAGTATATATCTCTCAGTTGGTTCGACATTCCAGAACTTGTGGTTTCTATCATGATGCCAAGAAAAATGGTAGCTGCTAACAGAGAAACTACCGAACCAAGGGTTCCTATTGGTCAAGTTGAAGTCATTACTTTGAAGGATTTACGGACAACACCAATGACCATGACTTGATTAACCGTTACGGAATATCTGTGTCACAAATGACCATCGATAAGTTTCACATGTCGCAAGCACTTCCCAGTTCTTTCCTCATTCATCACCAGGTTTGTAACTATAGTAGCACGACCGGTGCCACTAGTGAAGAAGGAACTGCTTACCCTTCCGGGTCGATAATTCAACATTGTAAATTTATTTTTCCGTTGGTAAAATTTAAATTGTTCTCGTCGTAAACTTGACATAAAACACACAAAAAAATCAATCATTCTTTCCAGTTTAATACACTACAAAATAGGGGAAAAATAGCTGGATAGCGTCAGTGGAAACTGCAGGGTAGAAACCCCGCAATATTTCTCAGGTGACGAAAATGTTTTCTCAAGCGAAGTATTCAAACGACCACGCCACCCAGTATTTAAAAGTTGAAAATTAGATTATTATAGATAGGTAAAACAAATAAATACATGTAAGCTATAAATAGTAACAAATACTGTATTGTAAGTACATAAATATGGGTAACAATGTATTTCCAAATTATGAATACATGTACATTTATAATGCTTAGCTTAACTCCCTAAGTTAAAATTAAAGGGCATCATGTATTTTTAAATTTAAACCACCCACTACCCTATACTATATATAGATTAAATACTTCTGTATTGTACATGGCTGGCCTAGTCGTGTAGATACTTCGTTTAATAAACACTTTCAAAAGAATGAGCAGTTTTTAATACGGGTTCGCGCCCGTAGTTTCCACTGACGCAAACCAGTCTTTTTCTTTCCTTTTTATCTTTTTTTTTCAATTATCATGTTTAATTGGTTAATTAATCATAATTAGCATAAAGAATGTAATATAAAGAAAACAAATCCAAATAATTATTTACCACTGTTTCTATTTTTCTACATGTTCAGTGTGTAAAATGTAAACAGGTTATGAATACATACTGGTAGGGTAGAACCACGGGGACTTGTTTTTATGTCACATGAAAAACTTATTAAAAACAAATTAGTCCCCTACGTTGGATTAGTATAGTAGGGGAGTAATTTTTTTATATGACATATATGGGGAGAACGAGGTTGAATGAGAGAGGGGCTAAAACTCTTTTATAACAAATAAAGTTGTAATATATTTTACAATTTTAGAGGCAACATCTTCACCATTGTCTGTAAAAAGGACTGCTTGTAAAACGACA
Organism: Bathymodiolus brooksi; assembly: GCA_963680875.1. Classification (NCBI taxonomy): domain Eukaryota; kingdom Metazoa; phylum Mollusca; class Bivalvia; order Mytilida; family Modiolidae; genus Bathymodiolus; species Bathymodiolus brooksi. The sequence goes on from OY804584.1 coordinate 111,518,030, forward strand.
TGCTTGCTTACCAGTAATGATTTTACTATACAAAATCAACGAATTCATTAGCAGGAAGCGTATATGTACAATAATACTCCAGTAATGCTATTGTATATGCTGCCTCTAATATCAGTTACAGATCGCTGTTAGAGGCCGCTGATGCAGGCCGATGTTAGAGGCCGCTGATACAGACCGATGTTAGAGGCCGCTGATACAGACCGATGTTAGAGGCCGCTGATACAGGCCGATGTTAGAGGCCGCTGATACAGGCCGATGTTAGAGACCGCTGATACAGGCCGATATTAGAGGCCTCTGATACAGGCCGATGTTAGAGGTCGCTGATACAGGCCGATGTTAGAGGCCGCTGATACAGACCGATGTTAGAGGCCGATGTTAGAGGCCGCTGATACAGGCCGATGTTAGAGGCCGCTGATACAGGCCGATGTTAGATGCCGATGTTAGAGGCCGCTGATACAGGCCCATGTTAGAGGCCGCTGGTACAGGCCGATGTTAGAGGCCGCTGATACAGGCCGATGTTAGAGGCCGCTGATACAGACCACTGTTAGAGGCCGCTGATACAGGCCGATGTTAGAGGCTGTTGATACAGGGCCGATATTAGAGGTCGCTGATACAGGCCGATGTTAGAGGCCGCTGATACATACCGATGTTAGAGGCCGCTGATACAGGCCGATGTTAGAGACCGCTGATACAGGCCGATGTTAGAGGCCGCTGATACAGGCCGATGTTAGAGATCGCTGATACAGACCGATGTTAGAGGCCGATGATACAGGCCGATGTTAGAGGCCGCTGATACAGACCGATGTTAGAGGCCGCTGATACAGGCCGATGTTAGAGGCCGCTGACACAGGCCGCTGATACAGGTCGATGTTAGAGGCTGCCGATACAGGCCGCTGATACAGACCATTGTTAGAGGCCGCTGATACAGACCGATGTTAGAGGCCGCTGATACAGGCCGATGTTAGAGGCCGCTGATACAGGCCGCTGTTAGAGGCCGCTGATACAGGTCGATGTTAGAGGCTGCCGATACAGGCCGCTGATACAGACCATTGTTAGAGGCCGCTGATACAGGCCGATGTTAGAGGCCGCCGATACATGCCGCTGTTGGAGGCCGCTGATACAGGCCGATGTTAGAGGCCGCTGATACAGGCCGATGTTAGAGGCCGCTGATACAGACCGCTGTTAAAGACCGCTGATACAGGCCGATGTTAGAGGCCGCTGATACAGGCCGATGTTAGAGACCGCTGTTAGAGGCCGATGATACAGGCCGATGTTAGAGGCCGCTAATACAGGCCGATGTTAGAGGTCGCTGATACAGGCCGATGTTAGAGGCCGCTGATACAGGCCGATGTTAGAGGCCGCTGATACAGGCCGATGTTAGAGGTCGCTGATACAGACCGATGTTAGAGGCCGATGATACAGACCGATGTTAGAGGCCGCTGATACAGGCCGCTGTTAGAGGCCACTGTTAGAGGTCGCTGATACAGGCCGATGTTAGAGGCCGATGATACAGACCGATGTTAGAGGCCGCTGATACAGGCCGCTGTTAGAGGCCGCTGATACAGGCCGATGTTAGAGGCCGCTGATGCAGGCCGATGTTAGAGGCCGCCGATACAGGCCGATGTTAGAGGCCGCTGATACAGACCATTGTTAGAGGCCGCTAACATTATAACTGAATTAGAGTTCACCTGTAATTAAATACCTCATTGTTTGATAAGAATTTGAAAGTTTTGGACGTTTGATTCGTTATTAGAGTTTGATTTTGATATCATAGTTTGAAATATGTCCGTAGATAGAGATATTAGAAAATCTTACAGAAATCGGCAAGGTATCAGTTATAAAAGCCTGCATGAATACGGATTTTCTGGTATGGTCTACTCCGAAGAAAAAGGCCGAACTACAGTCAGCAAGGGTTATGGATCGGATTGTTTCCGAGAGCATAGATCCAGATGGGAATTCAGATGAGGAATTGGATGTTTTGAGGAAAATATTAAAGGGAACAGAAGATGGTAGACAAAAGGAAGAAGATAAATTAGTGATGAAGAGGAAAAAAGAAGAAGAGAAGGCTCGTCTGAGGAAACAGATAGAAGAGATCCAACACACACTAAGGAAGAAGATAAATTAGTGATGAAGAGGCAAAAAGAAGAAGAGAAGGCTCGTCTGAGGAAGCAGATAGAAGAGAAGGCTCGTCTGAGGAAACAGATAGAAGAGAAGGCTCGTCTGAGGAAACAGATAGAAGATAACCAGCACACACTAAGGAAGAAGATAAATTAGTGATGAAGAGGCAAAAAGAAGAAGAGAAGGCTCGTCTGAGGAAACAGATAGAAGAGAACCAACACACACTAAGGAAGAAGATAAATTAGTGATGAAGAGGCAAAAAGAAGAAGAGAAGGCTCGTCTGAGGAAACAGATAGAAGAGAACCAACACACACTAAGGAAGAAGATAAATTAGTGATGAAGAGGCAAAAAGAAGAAGAGAAGGCTCGTCTGAGGAAGCAGATAGAAGAGAAGGCTCGTCTGAGGAAACAGATAGAAGAGAAGGCTCGTCTATGGAAACAGATAGAAGAGAACCAACACACACTTCCAATTACGATTGACATTTTATTAAAAATTTATAATCATATCGATTTATCAGATGTCAAACATGCTGTAATTTGGTGTTTATTTCTTTTCGCCTTTTTTTTCTTATGGCTAGGAAATCTAATTTAGTACCAGATTCTGTACATCAATTCGATTCGAGTAAGCAATTAACTAGAGAGGAAATTGTATTAAACGGAGATATTGTCATTGTTAAATTTGAATGGTCAAAAACAATTCAGTTTGGGAAACGGGTGATTCAGACTCCTTTGGTTTCTATTCCGGGTTCTCCGCTTTGCCCAGTTACAGCCTTCCTGCCTCGGAACATTCTCCAGCATTTTTATTTCCTAAGTGTTCGGGAGTAGTATCAGTTACTTAATAGGACTAGACAATAAACTTTATTCAAGTCACAGTTTTCGAAGAGGAGGTGCCACTTTAGCCTTTTCGTCTAACGGTTCCGTCTGAACTTATTCAGATTCACGGAGATTGGGCGAGTGACGCCTATGAAATTTATTTAGAGTTGTCTTTGAAGGACAAATTATTGGTCTCCGAATATATGACAAAGACCTTGTTAATTCATTTTAGGTAGAAGTAAACGATTGCTCATATTGGTTGATTCTATTGGCAGGTACTTAACAGGAATTAGAGATGCAGAGATAGTACCGTACAGAGGGGAGACTATTGGTGAATTTATTCATAAAATTAGATATAACATTATTAAACTCAACAGGTATACTCATGTAATCAGTGGCGGATTTAGAGGGGGCGTGCTGGGCGTGCGCCCCCCTAATATTCGCAAAGCATATGTTATATAACGTTAATTAAGCAGTTCAATAAATAACTTTTTCATGAATGGTTAACTCGTAACCTGTAGTAAAATATTCTTACACATTGTAAATACACGTTGGATGTGTTCGCTGATTCATATATGTATTCGCCGTCAGTAGTTCAAAGATTATTCCATTCTGATTGGTTCCGAGGTACCAGACATCAACTATTTTCTCACGCTAATTAAACATTATTTCTGCAGTCAATTTTACAACTACATGTACACGTGCTATTTAGAAATAATAAAATGGACGAAAATTCTAGGCCAAGAAAACAAGCAAGATTGGATACATTTCTTATTCCTCGACGAGACGAGAAAAGTCAAAGGTAAACTAAAAAGTAAATTCAATCAATACTTCGAATAATTAATTTAACATTTGATCTCATTTATAAAACATACAACGAAAACCTATAACGAGAGAATCAGATGATGAAACTGAGACAGTGTGTAGAAACTTGAGTGTTCCAAGAAAATGGTCACTTCTCTTTAAATAATGGTTCAAATAGTTCTTGAATTCGAAATTCTGCAATTTCATATGAAAAAAAAATATAAGTTTGATTTGTATACTAATACCCGAAAATGTTGCCTTTTACTTTTCAAGTAAAGATCAGTAAAAATACGCGTTGGTATATTGTACATTAAAATACAAAAGTAACATATTAATAAAAAAAATTAAAAAATAGCGGCAATTTATTTGTAACAATCTCTGCATCTGCCCGAGGTATCTGCACGAGAAAGTGTGAACAAATCATTTGTCCGTGTACGTTTATATTATTTATATCTACCAATGGATGTCTGTACAATTTTTACACATTTTTAACAAAAAATTCTGACTACAATTTATTTGTAATAAATTAATATCTACAACTGCACATGCAAGTGTGAAAATAATCTCGACAAAATGGTTTATGCATATCTCACACCTGATTTCCGTAAACATATTTCTCGATAACTTTGATACATTTTTGTTGTTTGACCTTTTAGTGTAATGAGGTTTTTACGTCCGTTGCTCAAACACTTGATCTCCGTCCGTTCGTCCGTCCGTCTGTAAGATTTCTGCAATCCACAACTCCCCTGACTGTAACCACGCAATTGATTGACTTAAAATATATAATGTACTTGAAATACATTGTAGTTGTGCACAATGGTTTTTAGAATTTTCATTGAAGGCCGGGTGGAGGGGGTAGGAGGAGGATTCTGCAACCCGTAACTCCTAAATAACCACTCAATGGATTGAAGTGAAACTTAAACTACAAATTTGACATACAATGTAGTTTGCTCATCACGGTTTTATTTTTAGAATTGGAGGTTAGGGGTAGGAGGGAGATTCTGTAATCTGCTTTTTTGGCGTAAAATCGCGAATTCTCACACGAAATACCCCAAAATTTCGCGCGCCTTCCTCCGCTCGGCGCAATATTTTTTAAGTGCGCCCCCCTAACTTGAAATCCTGGATCCGTCCCTGGTAATCGTTCATGTTGGAACAAATAATGTATTAAACAACAAACCAGGGGAAATTTTGAGTTTGTACAGGACTTTAATTCACTTTATAAAACAAAAATACAAGAACATTATTGTAGGTATATCAAGTATATTACCCAGACCCAAGGATCATTCTTTGTCTGGCACTGACATAAAAAATGTAAACTTAGCTTTAGCAAAGATTTGTAAAGACGAAAAGGTATTATTCATTAGATCCTACAAAAGATTTTTCTATTCTAATGGTATCATTAACAGAGATTTATTTGCAATTAGAGATGGCGGGTTACATCTTAATGAGCCAGGTTTATTTCAGTTCAAATTGGCTCTCATCCATGTAATATCTCATTGGTAATATATTTTCATATGTGTATATATTGTTTATATATTATATATTTAGTATGTTTTAATGAAAGTAGTATTTTCGCTTCAGGCTTTCAATGCAGTACCCTATGCGTTGGGTCTGTTCAGTGTGTAAAGCAGTATCCTGTATGCTTGAAATGTGTGGCTTTCAAAGCCGTATCTTATGCTTTGGGCTGTAATCAAATTGTCAGGAAAGAATCGTAATTTCCGGATCCAGTACAGAAGTTCACTGAAGAATATTTATTCAGTGCTTGTTTTCAGAATTTCATGTGAGTGTAATATTGCATGGTTCTGTTGATTTATATTTAGTTGCTTATCTTACTAATATGATTTAACTTTGTTTTTGTTTATTTTCTTTTTTTGCGGGGTTTTTTTTTGCGGCTTTAAATTTGATGGCCCGCAAAATATTTTCTTATGTTGCATGTTTAGCTAGTTTATTGAATTGTATTATTATTTACATATTCATACATGAACATTTCTTTCTGGCAAACAATAAAATTTATAAACTAATTTGTGTCATTTGAGCCATAATTGTATTTTTTAAATTAAATTACCACTTCAAACTATGTTTTCACGAAGAAAATGCGTTTCTAATTTTATTTAATGCCCATAAACGCTTGATTTGATCATCCCTACTAAATAATTTGCACATATTCGAAGAATTTGCACATGGATCTCTTTATATAGCCCCGTAATACATACCATGTAAATGAGTGTCATTCATTGCATCGGGGCGACACCTAGCGGATGTGCCAGTCGCTACTACTATAAATAGTAACGTATACTAAGTACACAAATAAATATGTGTAATAATGTATTTACGAATGATGAATACATGTATAATGTTTAGGTTAGCTTACTAAATTAAAATTAAAGGTCATGTTTTTAAAATTTAAATCACCCACTACCCTATAATATATATACATTAAATATCAACTAATTTGACATGGCTGGCCTAGTCGTGTGGATACTTCGTTAATAAAACATTTCATGATAGAAAAGATTTTTAATCCTACGGGTTCGCGCCCGTAGTTTCCACTGACGCAAACCAGTCTTTTGTTTTTCTTTTTAATTATTATTTTTGATGGGTTTTTTTAAATAATGATTTGATTTTTGGTGTTTTAACGCCACTTTCAGCAATATTTCAGCTATATCATATAAATAATAATTAATATAAAAGTATAAAATAAAGAAAACAAATCTAAATAATTATTTACCACTGGTTCTATTTTTATGCATGTTCAGTATGTAAAATGTAAACAGGTTATGAACACAGGCGTTCGTGGCAAGGAATTACCACCCTTTTTTTAACGTTTTATTTACATATTTATTTTCAATAAAATGTCTTTATTATTTCATCTCTTTTCCCTTATTTTAACTTGTTCGTGTCTATATACATACAATCTTATGCTAACAACAATAAGAGTGTACAGGGTCGACACATGTAAGTTGGTGTTAACATAAGATTGTATGAATATAGACACGAACAAGTTAAAATAAGGAAAAAAGAGATGAAATAATAAAGAAAAAAAGAAATTTTATTGAAAATAAATATATAAACAGAAAGGTTAAAAAAGGTGGTAACTGCGTGCCACGAGCGCCTGTGATTATGATTACCAAATGGAGAAGCAGCAAATACATATTTTGTAGTCTTTGGTTTTACCCAACCGGGCCTCGAACCCACGATCTACCGGATTTACCCAACCGGGCCTCGAACCCACGATCTACCGGATTTACCCAACCGGGCCTCGAACCCACGATCTACCGGATTTACCCAACCGGGCCTCGAACCCACGATCTACCGGATTTACCCAACCGGGCCTCGAACCCACGATCTACCGGATTTACCCCAACCGGGCCTCGAACCCACGATCTACCGGATTTACCCAACCGGGCCTCGAACCCACGATCTACCGGATTTACCCAACCGGGCCTCGAACCCACGATCTACCGGATTTACCCAACCGGGCCTCGAACCCACGATCTACCGGATTTACCCAACCGGGCATCGAACCCACGATCTACCGGATTTACCCAACCGGGCCTCGAACCCACGATCTACCGGATTTACCCAACCGGGCCTCGAACCCACGATCTACCGGATTTACCCAACCGGGCATCGAACCCACGATCTACCGGATTTACCCAACCGGGCATCGAACCCACGATCTATCGGATTTACCCAACCGGGCATCGAACCCACGATCTACTGCACTCGGAGGCGAACACGTTAACCATTACACCTGCAATGCGGTTTTTACTGGAAGTAAAGGAGAATATTTATATACGTGTATATATGTTTAGTTTCTTTATATAACTACATGTCAGTTTGTCTTAATAATTCGAGATCCCTGACTTCTTACGAAGATTTTATACACGAATTATCAAAATCAATCAGTGTTGAACTCACGGAATTACCTTTTCATCCTACAACTTTAAATTCCGTCAAAAGACTGGATTGCGTCCGTGGAATTCACGAGAATATACCCGTGAAATTTTTCTTCTTTTTATAAATTTTTTTTGGCGGGACGAAACCCTGTATTTTTTTTAACATTTTATTTTGTTTAATACGATGAATCCACACGACTACCGCCAGCCATGAATTTTTAAAGTTTAAATTACATTTAAGAATGTATGTCATTGATTATGTTCTAAAAATAGACATTACTTTTATTTTTAAATTATACTAGTGGAAATTAAATAAGAAATGAAAGGTTTTTTTTATTTGGTTTTAAATATTTTAAAATATTATAAAATGGAAAATTATTTCATGGTTTATAATTTAAGGTTGCTAACACAAGTCGACGAGTTTTCTTTTCTTGTAACAGAATGTGGTCATGACTGGTTGAAACACAGGGTACTCCAGATAGTCCTTCCCCTGGCCAAAATCTACAGCGTGGTATAATCAGTGGACTGATAAATGTTACGCCATTTTGATTTTTGACCATGGATAATATTCATTTGAAGATGATGCTTGCGAGGTCTGGTCGAAAGAATTTTTGTCAGTTGTGGTCCAATGCAAAAGTACGACTGTGCTTGTTTCGTATACGATTATATTCTAGATTTGTACTGACAGTGTTGTATTATATACCCCCTCCCCATTGTACTGACAGTGTTGTATTATATATCCCCTCCCCATTAGATTCTAGATTTGTACTGACAGTGTTGTATTATATACCCCCTCCCCATTCTAGAATTGTACTGACAGTGTTGTATTATATACCCCCTCCCCATTCTAGATTTATACTGACAGTGTTGTATTATATACTCCCTCCCCATTCTAGATTTGTACTGACAGTGTTGTATTATATATCCCCTCCCCATTAGATTCTAGATTTGTACTGACAGTGTTGTATTATATACCCCCTCCCCATTTTATTAGCTTCATTGGTTCTAATGTGTGCTAAATGATGTGCAAATGAAAAGATTGTTTGTTTTTTAACAAAGTGATGCTCATTCAAAGTCTGGTCGTTTGCACACTGGAATCCTCATTGTGAGACAATATACCACAGTTGCAGGACAATGGAAACTATATACATGTACTTCATTCTGATTTTTAATTCTGTTCAGACTTTGAAGTCTGAGACGTGAAAGATCAAAATATATAAGATTGTCAAAGCGTGATCGCATTTATTTTTATTCGATTTACGTGAAATGTACACCCCTTCAAGACCCCCTTTTGATTAACAGAAATGTGTGTAACAATGTTAGTTATTTAAAATTAATATTTACGACTGAAAAATGAATTTATAATGTAAAATATCTACATTTTTATGTAAGATTATCGATTGAAATTCATCCCACACAACAGCCTGGTAATAAATACAATATATCTCGCAATTTTAATAATGGTTGGCCTAGTCGTGTGGATACTTCGTTGATAAACCTTTTTTCTACGTGAAAAAAATATGCGGGTTCGCGCCCACAGTTTCCACAGACGCTGTCTAGTCTCTTTTTTTCACTTTAAAATTATATCATGTTTAAAATAATATCAGAATTTATTATTACGTGGATATATTTAAAAGGAAACAAAATTTAAAACAAATAGTTTCCACTGTTATCCGTAAGACGTCAGTGCGATTCAGTTTATATAAATAACATGTTTAACATTTTTGTGCCTGTATCAAAGTCAAAAGATTGGAAAGCAAAATATTTAAGAAGATTTTAGGAGCAAAAAACCAAATGGTCAAAGTAAAGTTTGAAGATATCAAAGAGGTAAACCCCACTGAGAACTGGTTGTGAACTGAGATGTTCCTGTTCCACATGTTGTGCCCGTCGTGTTTTTCTTGTAGTGATAAGTGAACCGGATTATGATTAAAACAAACGGAACATATCCGTGGTCAGTTGTGTGACACGGATATTCCGGAATGGTTTACCATGGTATGTTGGCGACCGTTAGACTTTCAAAGTGATGACTTCAACTTACCCACTAGGAATCTTTGGTTTAATAGCTTTTTTTGTTATCAGCAGGCCCACTGAGAGGGGAAGGGGGTCAACTGCGACGGCGCCCCGGGGCCCATGAGTTATAATTAAAGGTCCAGACAAATAAACAAGTAGAAAGCTGTTCTAAATCACAATTCATCAATTCATTTTTGTTGTGCTGATTCCTTGCTTATAGCACATCGTGGTGGATTTAGTTTGAGTATCATTATTTGGAGAATTCGAGGAGGGGGACAAGCTTCCTTTTGCCCTGGGGCCCAAAATTTATCTTGGCGGCCCTGGTTAGCAGCAACCCTCACTCAAGCAAATCATTATTTGAACCACCAGCTCTGGAATATCGAATCAACTGAGAGATATAATCTCCATATGTAGTGCTGCTGGAATGTTGCTACATATAAATGGAAAGTTCACGAATGAAAATTGAAATAATCGAATTTGTTCTAAAGTTTCATTCTTAACCGGCCACCACTATCAACAACGAGGTGTAGGTCAAGGTATGACGCAAACCTAGCTGTATATGTGGCATCCTTTATTTCAGATTCAATGAGATAGAAGCGATCAACAAAATCACCAAACATAGAATTATTTACTGAAATGACATCATCTATATAACGGAACATGAAATGAAAGGATCGGATTACTTTCTTTTCCTTTTTCTTGAGAAGCTGATGTATGAAGTATGTCTCGTACGAATAAAGGAACAAGTCGGCGTGAAGAGGAACACAGTTGGTACCAATAAGCAGGGCATCCAAGAGAAATTATACAAGGCGGAACAAGTCTACTTTGTGGTCCCGGGGACAGGCTGAGACTTCTCTCAAAATTGAGGATTTGAGGTCCAATAAAACCACTGGTAAACTTTCATAGATGCTTTATTTCCTGTGGAGCAGAATTTCCAGATAACATATACTTTATACAAAGCAGTGACAAACATAAGCAGTTAATGCTGACTGTTGAAAAACACGTCTACAAAGCATGAAAAAAATATGTTGTCAATCAAAAACATTTTGATCCTATCAGTTTCAGAGAACATTTTTGTAGAATAAAATAATAAAACAACAATAACAAACCATTACATTAAAAAAAATAATGGCTGGGTTGTGTCAGTGGAAACCACCGGGTCGAAAAGATAGTGCTTGGTGTCTAACGCCACTTTCAACAATATTTCAGTTATATCGTGGCGGTCAGTTATATTGGTGGAGGAAACCGGAGAACCCGGAGAAAACCACTGACCTGTCGTAAGTCACTGACAAACTTTATCACATAATGTTGTACACCTCGCCCTGATCGAGATTCGAACTCACAACACCAGTGGTGATAGGCACTGATTGCATAGGTAGTTGTAAAACCAACTAGCATTCGACCATGGCTACGTCGGCCCCTTGTTTCAGAGAACTCTTTGGAAGAATAATAATAAAATAACAATAACAAATCATTACATTAAAAAAATGGTGGCTGGATTGCGTCAGTGGAAATCACCGGGTCGAAACCCAGCATGGTTTTTCGAGTGAAGAAAATGTTTAAAGTATTAACGATGTATCCACACGACTATGCCAGCCTGAAATTTATTGTAAGTTTTATATATATAAAGGTAAAAAGCATAGATAGGCTTATCTCAAGAGGCACCACAGAGGGAGTAATCTATTATGTATTTACATAAAATTGAAAATAAATATAAAAATAGACCTGTTAGTAATATAATAGTTATGTCTACATTAAATCAACGTTCATGGAGTAATGATACCGGTATATGACTGGTGCCGTACTAGGAGTAGGATCTGTTTAAACTAAAACACATGGTCTCTCTTGCGTGTTTCACAATCCTTTCTTAATTCTTTAATGTTCACGATGATGAAAATAAGGGGGAAAAAAAGTGCATTGAAATATTTCCTTCATCAATGTATTATATTTACGACTCCCCCTTTTTTGTGCACATATCGTCTTACTCTTCTCACGAATAACAAACATATCACTATTAACTTGTCCAATATTAAATATTATCTTTGTTATTGAGAAAGAGAAGTAGTAAATAAGAACAACACCCTTTTCTAGGCCTCTTTCACATAATCATAGCTATTTTTAGAAGAAAAACAATAACATAACGTAATATCATATAGTTTAATTTTAATTTCAGTCTGTATGGCTGGTATAGTCGTGTGGATACTTCCTTGATTTAATGTTAAACCCTTCCTCAATCTTAACATATTTGTGGGTTCGCGCCCACAGTTTCCACTGACGCTGTCCAGTCTTTTTTTTAATTATCAATAAGACACACATAACATCATTAACTGTGTATACTGTAATTATCCTTCCTTTTAAAATATGTCAGCAATACTTTAAATAATGAGGACGATCTTACAATCAATAAATCGTGCAGGTAAAACAGGTGGCGGGAATAAGACAAGGATAACAACAGGAATACCGGAGGAGATGGAAAACGATATGATCGGAACAAATTTCGTCAAGCACAAGAAACTCCTTTACGTTCCGTTCTAGGGTTATTTGATTCATCCCTAGTTTTCATTGGAAGGCGTACAAAGTACTGACATAGTTTCATCCGAACTAAGACACAGCTTAATGATCTGTTAGAGGCACTGATGTTGTAACTAAGCGTTAGAGAAACCCGAAGGGGCAATCACGATGGACAATCCAGAGACACAGGGAACATTGGGTACACAAGACACGACGAAGTCAAATAAAGCACCAAAACACAACACAGAAAAATGAAAATAAAAAAAAGATGGACAACACCGACCCCATCAACACCGGATGTGAAGCTAGGTGCTCGGGAAGAGTTATAAGTCGCCGAATGTGAAGCTAAGTGCTCGGGAAGAGTACGCAGTTCCTGCTTCTTATAGCGACTTCTGACCAGCGGTACGATATTAAATTTAAACCCGTACTAGGGCTTAAGTTCAAAGAACAGTGCGTTTCGAAAATATGATCCTCTTTTTGTAAGTGAGATTTTTAATCGATAACCTTCAAACATACGGTTGATTGGTTTGGTTTATGGTGCTTAACGCCTCTTTCAACAATATTTCAGTTATATCGTAACAGTCAGTTTCATTGGTAGAGGAAACTGGAGGACTCAGAGAAAACCACTAACCTGTCGCAAGTGACTGACAAACTTTGATACGGTTTGTCACAGCAGTATAACAGTCCAATTAGTACCCCCAATGATGACAAACTTTGATACGGTTTATCATAGCAGTATAACAGTCCAATTAGTTCCCCCAATAATGACAAACTTTGATACGGTTTGTCACAGCAGTATAACAGTCATTCCAATTAGTACCCTCAATGATGACAAACTTTGATACGGTTTGTCACAGCAGTATAACAGTCCAATTAGTACCTCCACTGATTTGTTGTATTTTTATCTAGTTAATTATCATTGAACAACAAGTTATAAGTCGCCAATAATAGAGAATTTGTTAGCACAGAATTTATAGCTGTTGGGAAACCTTCTGTAGAGGATCGGAATCGGCCAATACAATGGCCAAAAGAAAAAGGACAAACAATGATCTATAAAACAGTGTACAGAAAACTAAAGATTTAACAACTCTAATCCAACTAAAACCGAGGGTTGACTAAGTTGCTCTTGAATGGCAAGTAGGTTTTGCTCCACTAGTGGCACACGTCGTGTTGATATTGAAAGGTAAGTAATTTTTGCTCCAATAGTGGCACACGTCGTGTTACTGTTGAAAGGTAAGTAGTTTTTGCTCCACTAGTGGCACACATCGTGTTGCTCTTGAAGGGTAAGTAGTTTTTGATCCACTAGTGGCACACGTCGTGTTACTATTGAATGGTAAGTAGTTTTTGATCCACTAGTAGATCACGTCGTGTTACTATTGAATGGAAAGTAGTTTTTGCTCCACTAGTGGCACACGTCGTGTTACTATTGAAGGGCAAGTAATTTTTGCTCCACTAGTGGCACACGTCGTGTTGCTCTTGAAGGGTAAATAGTTTTTGCTCCACTAGTGGCACACGTCATGTTGATCTTGAAGGGTAAGTAGTTTTTGCTCCACTAGTGACACGTCGTGTTGCTCTTGAATGGTAAGTAGTTTTTGCTCCACTAGTGGAACACGTCGTGTTACTATTGAAGGGCAAGTAGTTTTTGCTCCACTAGTGGCACACGTCGTGTTAATATTGAAGGGTAAGTAGTTTTTGCTACACTAGTTGCACACATCGTGTTACTCTTGAAGGGTAAGTAGTTTTTGCTCCACTAGTGGCACACGTTGTGTTACCCTTGATGGGGTAAGTAGTTTTTGCTCCACTAGTGGCACACGTCGTGTTGCTCTTGAAAGGTAAGTATTTTTTGCTCCACTAGTGGTACACGTCGTGCTACTATTGAAGGGCAAGTAGTTTTTGCTCCACTAGTGGCACACGTCGTGTTACTCTTGAATGGTAAGTAGTTTTTGCTCCACTAGTGGCACACGTCGTGTTAATATTGAAGGGTAAGTAATTTTTGCTCCACTAGTAGCACACGTCGTGTTGCTCTTGAAGTGTAAGTAGTTTTTGCTGCATTAGTGACACGTCGTGTTACTATTGAAGGGTAAGTATTTTTTGCTCCACTAGTGGCACACGTCGTGTTGCTCTTGAAGTGTAAGTAGTGTTTGCTCCACTAGTTGCACACATCGTGTTACTCTTGAAGGGTAAGTAGTTTTTGCTCCACTAGTGGCACACGTTGTGTTACTCTTGAAGGGTAAGTATTTTTTGCTCCACTAGTAGCACACGTTGTGTTACTCTTGAAGGGTAAGTAGTTTTTGCTCCACTAGTGGCACACGTCGTGTTGCTCTTGAAAGGTAAGTATTTTTTGCTCCACTAGTGGCACACGTCGTGTTGCTCTTGAGGGGTAAGTAGTTATTGCTCCACTAGTGGCACACGTTGTGTTACTCTTGAATGGTAAGTAGTTTTTGCGCCACTAGTGGCACACGTCGTGTTACTATTGAAGGGCAAGTAGTTTTTGCTCCACTAGTGGCACACGTCGTGTTACTCTTGAATGGTAAGTAGGTTTTGTTCCACTAGTGGCACACGTCGTGTTAATATTGAAGGGTAAGTAATTTTTGCTCCACTCGTGGCACACGTCGTGTCAATATTGAAGGGTAAGTAGATTTTGCTCCACTAGTGGCACACGTCGTGTTACTATTGAAGGGCAAGTAGTTTTTGCTCCACTAGTGGCACACGTCGTGTTGCTCTTGAATGGTAAGTAGTTTTTGCTCCACTAGTGGAACACGTCGTGTTACTATTGAAGGGCAAGTAGTTTTTGCTCCACTAGTGGCACACGTTGTGTTACTCTTGAATGGTAAGTAGTTTTTGCTCCACTAGTGGCACACGTCGTGTTACTATTGAAGGGCAAGTAGTTTTTGCTCCACTAGTGGCACACGTCGTGTTGCTCTTGAAGGGAAAATAGTTTTTGCTCCACTAGTGGCACACGTCATGTTGATCTTGAAGGGTAAGTAGTTTTTATTCAACTAGTGACACGTCGTGTTGCTCTTGAATGGTAAGTAGTTTTTGCTCCACTAGTGGAACACGTCGTGTTACTATTGAAGGGCAAGTAGTTTTTGCTCCACTAGTGGCACACGTCGTGTTAATATTGAAGGGTAAGTAGTTTTTGCTACACTAGTTGCACACATCGTGTTACTCTTGAAGGGTAAGTAGTTTTTGCTCCACTAGTGGCACACGTTGTGTTACTCTTGAAGGGTAAGTAATTTTTTGCTCCACTAGTAGCACACGTTGTGTTACTCTTGAAGGGTAAGTAGTTTTTGCTCCACTAGTGGCACACGTTGTGTTACTCTTGAAAGGTAAGTAGTTTTTGCTCCACTAGTGGCACACGTCGTGTTGCTCTTGAAAGGTAATTATTTTTTGCTCCACTAGTGGCACACGTCGTGTTACTATTGAAGGGCAAGTAGTTTTTGCTCCTCTAGTGGCACACGTCGTGTTGCTCTTGAAGGGTAAGTAGTTTTTGCTCCACTAGTTGCACACGTCGTGTTACTCTAGTGGCACACGTCGTGTTGCTCTTGAAAGGTAAGTATTTTTTGCTCCACTAGTGGCATACGTCGTGTTGCTCTTGAGGGGTAAGTAGTTATTGCTCCACTAGTGGCACACGTCGTGTTACTATTGAAGGGCAAGTAGTTTTTGCTCCACTAGTGGCACACGTCGTGTTGCTCTTGAATGGTAAGTAGTGTTTGCTCCACTAGTGGAACACGTCGTGTTACTATTGAAGGGCAAGTAGTTTTTGCTCCACTAGTGGCACACGTCGTGTTACTCTTGAATGGAAAGTAGTTTTTGCTCCACTAGTGGCACACGTCGTGTTACTGTTGAAGGGTAAGTATTTTTTGCTCCACTAGTGGCACACGTCGTGCTACTGTTGAAGGGTAAGTAATTTTTGCTCCACTAGTGGCACACGTCGTGATACTCTTGAAGGGTAAGTAGTTTTTGCTCCACTAGTTGCACACATCGTGTTACTATTGAAGGGCAAGTAGTTTTTGCTCCACTAGTGGCACACGTCGTGTTGCTCTTGAAGTGTAAGTAGTTTTTGCTGCATTAGTGACACGTCGTGTTACTATTGAAGGGTAAGTATTTTTTGCTCCACTAGTGGCACACGTCGTGTTGCTCTTGAAGGGTAAGTAGTTTTTGCTCCACTAGTTGCACACATCGTATTACTCTTGAAGGGTAAGTAGTTTTTGCTCCACTAGTGGCACACGTTGTGTGACTCTTGAAGGGTAAGTATTTTTTGCTCCACTAGTATCACACGTTGTGTTGCTCTTGAAGGGTAAGTAGTTTTTGCTCCACTAGTGGCACACGTCGTGTTGCTCTTGAAGTGTAAGTAGTTTTTGCTCCACTAGTGGAACATGTCGTGTTACTATTGAAGGGCAAGTAGTTTTTGCTCCACTAGTGGCACACGTCGTGTTACTCTTGAATGGTAAGTAGTTTTTGCTCCACTAGTGGCACACGTCGTGTTAATATTGAAGGGTAAGTAATTTTTGCTCCACTAGTAGCACACGTCGTGTTGCTCTTGAAATGTATGTAGTTTTTGCTGCATTAGTGACACGTCGTGTTACTATTGAAGGGTAAGTATTTTTTGCTCCACTAGTGGCACACGCCGTGTTGCTCTTGAAGGGTAAGTAGTTTTTGCTCCACTAGTAGCACACGTTGTGTTACTCTTGAAGGGTAAGTAGTTTTTGCTCCACTAGTGGCACACGTCGTGTTGCTCTTGAAAGGTAAGTATTTTTTGCTCCACTAGTGGCACACGTCGTGTTGCTCTCGAGGGGTAAGTAGTTGTTGCTCCACTAGTGGCACACATTGTGTTACTCTTGAATGGTAAGTAGTTGTTGCGCCACTAGTGGCACACGTCGTGTTACTATTGAAGGGCAAGTAGTTTTTGCTCCACTAGTGGCACACGTCGTGTTGCTCTTGAATGGTAAGTAGTTTTTGCTCCACTAGTGGCACACGTCGTGTTAATATTGAAGGGTAAGTAGTTTTTGCTCCACTAGTTGCACACATCGTCTTACTCTTGAAGGGTAAGTAGTTTTTGCTCCACTAGTGGCACAGTTGTGTTACTCTTGAAGGGTAAGTATTTTTTGCTCCACTAGTAGCACACGTTGTGTTACTCTTGAAGGGTAAGTAGTTTTTGCTCCACTAGTGGCACACGTCGTGTTGCTCTTGAAGGGTAAGTAGTTTTTGCTCCACTAGTTGCACACATCGTATTACTCTTGAAGGGTAAGTAGTTTTTGCTCCACTAGTAGCACACGTTGTGTGACTCTTGAAGGGTAAGTATTTTTTGCTCCACTAGTAGCACACGTTGTGTTACTCTTGAAGGGTAAGTAGTTTTTGTTCCACTAGTGGCACACGTCGTGTTGCTCTTGAAAGGTAAGTATTTTTTGCTCCACCAGTGGAACACGTCGTGTTACTATTGAAGGGCAAGTAGTTTTTGCTCCACTAGTGGCACACGTCGTGTTGCTCTTGAATGGTAAGTAGTTTTTGCTCCACTAGTGGCACACGTCGTGTTAATATTGAAGGGTAAGTAATTTTTGCTCCACTAGTAGCACACGTCGTGTTGTTCTTGAAGTGTAAGTAGTTTTTGCTGCATTAGTGACACGTCGTGTTACTATTGAAGGGTAAGTATTTTTTGCTATTCTAGTGGCACACGTCGTGTTGCTCTTGAAGGGTAAGTAATTTTTGCTCCACTAGTTGCACACATCGTGTTACTCTTGAAGGGTAAGTAGTTTTTGCTCCACTAGTGGCACACGTCGTGTTGCTCTTGAAAGGTAAGTATTTTTTGCTCCACTAGTGGAACACGTCGTGTTACTATTGAAGGGCAAGTAGTTTTTGCTCCACTAGTGGCACACGTCGTGTTGCTCTTGAATGGTAAGTAGTTTTTGCTCCACTAGTGGCACACGTCGTGTTAATATTGAAGGGTAAGTAATTTTTGCTCCACTAGTAGCACACGTCGTGTTGCTCTTGAAGTGTAAGTAGTTTTTGCTGCATTAGTGACACGTCGTGTTACTATTGAAGGGTAAGTATTTTTTGCTATACTAGTGGCACACGTCGTGTTGCTCTTGAAGGGTAAGTAGTTTTTGCTCCACTAGTTGCACACATCGTGTTACTCTTGAAGGGTAAGTATTTTTTGCTCCAATAGTAGCACACGTCGTGTTACTCTTGAAGGGTAAGTAGTTTTTGCTCCATTATTGGCACACGTCGTGTTGCTCTTGAAAGGTAAGTATTTTTTGCTCCACTAGTGGCACACGTCGTGTTGCTCTTGAGGGGTAAGTAGTTGTTGCTCCATTAGTGGCACACGTTGTGTTACTCTTGAATGGTAAGTAGTTTTTGCGCCACTAGTGGCACACGTCGTGTTACTCTTGAAGGGCAAGTAGTTTTTGCTCCACTAGTGGCACACGTCGTGTTGCTCTTGAATGGTAAGTAGTTTTTGCTCCACTAGTGGAACACGTCGTGTTACTATTGAAGGGCAAGTAGTTTTTTCTCCACTAGTGGAACACGTCGTGTTACTATTGAAGGGTAAGTAGTTTTTGCTCCACTAGTGGCACACGTCGTGTTACTCTTGAATGGTAAGTAATTTTTGCTCCATTAGTGGCACACGTTGTGTTACTCTTGAATGGTAAGTAGTTTTTGCTCCACTAGTGGCACACGTCGTGTTACTATTGAAGGGCAAGTAGTTTTTGCTCCACTAGTGGCACACGTCGTGTTACTCTTGAATGGTAAGTAGCTTTTGCTCCACTAGTGGCACACGTCGTGTTAATATTGAAGGGTAAGTAATTTTTGCTCCACTAGTGGCACACGTTTGTTGCTCTTGAAGTGTAAGTAGTTTTTGCTGCATTAGTGACACGTCGTGTTACTATTGAAGGGTAAGTATTTTTTGCTCCACTAGTGGCACACGTCGTGTTAATATTGAAGGGTAAGTAGTTTTTGCTCCACTAGTGGCACACGTCGTGTTACTATTGAAGGGCAAGTAGTTTTTGCTCCACTAGTGGCACACGTCGTGTTACTCTTGAATGGTAAGTAGTTTTTGCTCCACTAGTGGCACACGTCGTGTTAATATTGAAGGGTAAGTAATTTTTGCTCCAATAGTAGCACACGTCGTGTTGCTCTTGAAGTGTAAGTAGTTTTTGCTGCATTAGTGACACGTCGTGTTACTATTGAACGGTAAGTATTTTTTGCTCCACTAGTGGCACACGCCGTGTTGCTCTTGAAGGGTAAGTAGTTTTTGCTCCACTAGTAGCACACGTTGTGTTACTCTTGAAGGGTAAGTAGTTTTTGCTCCACTAGTGGCACACGTCGTGTTGCTCTTGAAAGGTAAGTATTTATTGCTCCACTAGTGGCACACGTCGTGTTGCTCTTGAGGGGTAAGTAGTTGTTGCTCCACTAGTGGCACACATTGTGTTACTCTTGAATGGTAAGTAGTTTTTGCGCCACTAGTGGCACACGTCGTGTTACTATTGAAGGGCAAGTAGTTTTTGCTCCACTAGTGGCACACGTCGTGTTGCTCTTGAATGGTAAGTAGGTTTTGCTCCACTAGTGGAACACGTCGTGTTACTATTGAAGGGCAAGTAGTTTTTGCTCCACTAGTGGCACACGTCGTGTTACTCTTGAATGGTAAGTAGGTTTTGCTCCACTAGTGGCACACGTCGTGTTAATATTGAAGGGTAAGTAGTTTTTGCTCCACTAGTTGCACACATCGTGTTACTCTTGAAGGGTAAGTAGTTTTTGCTCCACTAGTGGCACACGTTGTGTTACTCTTGAAGGGTAAGTATTTTTTGCTCCACTAGTAGCACACGTTGTGTTACTCTTGAAGGGTAAGTAGTTTTTGCTCCACTAGTGGCACACGTCGTGTTGCTCTTGAAGGGTAAGTAGTTTTTGCTCCACTAGTTGCACACATCGTATTACTCTTGAAGGGTAAGTAGTTTTTGTTCCACTAGTGGCACACGTTGTGTGACTCTTGAAGGGTAAGTATTTTTTGCTCCACTAGTAGCACACGTTGTGTTACTCTTGAAGGGTAAGTAGTTTTTGCTCCACTAGTAGCACACGTTGTGTTACTCTTGAAGGGTAAGTAGTTTTTGCTCCACTAGTGGCACACGTCGTGTTGCTCTTGAAGGGTAAGTAGTTTTTGCTCCACTAGTTGCACACATCGTATTACTCTTGAAGGGTAAGTAGTTTTTGCTCCACTAGTGGCACACGTTGTGTGACTCTTGAAGGGTAAGTATTTTTTGCTCCACTAGTAGCACACGTTGTGTTACTCTTGAAGGGTAAGTAGTTTTTGCTCCACTAGTGGCACACGTCGTGTTGCTCTTGAAAGGTAAGTATTTTTTGCTCCACCAGTGGAACACGTCGTGTTACTATTGAAGGGCAAGTAGTTTTTGCTCCACTAGTGGCACACGTCGTGTTGCTCTTGAATGGTAAGTAGTTTTTGCTCCACTAGTGGCACACGTCGTGTTAATATTGAAGGGTAAGTAATTTTTGCTCCACTAGTAGCACACGTCGTGTTGTTCTTGAAGTGTAAGTAGTTTTTGCTGCATTAGTGACACGTCGTGTTACTATTGAAGGGTAAGTATTTTTTGCTATTCTAGTGGCACACGTCGTGTTGCTCTTGAAGGGTAAGTAATTTTTGCTCCACTAGTTGCACACATCGTGTTACTCTTGAAGGGTAAGTAGTTTTTGCTCCACTAGTGGCACACGTCGTGTTGCTCTTGAAAGGTAAGTATTTTTTGCTCCACTAGTGGAACACGTCGTGTTACTATTGAAGGGCAAGTAGTTTTTGCTCCACTAGTGGCACACGTCGTGTTGCTCTTGAATGATAAGTAGTTTTTGCTCCACTAGTGGCACACGTCGTGTTAATATTGAAGGGTAAGTAATTTTTGCTCCACTAGTAGCACACGTCGTGTTGCTCTTGAAGTGTAAGTAGTTTTTGCTGCATTAGTGACACGTCGTGTTACTATTGAAGGGTAAGTATTTTTTGCTATACTAGTGGCACACGTCGTGTTGCTCTTGAAGGGTAAGTAGTTTTTGCTCCACTAGTTGCACACATCGTGTTACTCTTGAAGGGTAAGTATTTTTTGCTCCAATAGTAGCACACGTCGTGTTACTCTTGAAGGGTAAGTAGTTTTTGCTCCATTATTGGCACACGTCGTGTTGCTCTTGAAAGGTAAGTATTTTTTGCTCCACTAGTGGCACACGTCGTGTTGCTCTTGAGGGGTAAGTAGTTGTTGCTCCATTAGTGGCACACGTTGTGTTACTCTTGAATGGTAAGTAGTTTTTGCGCCACTAGTGGCACACGTCGTGTTACTCTTGAAGGGCAAGTAGTTTTTGCTCCACTAGTGGCACACGTCGTGTTGCTCTTGAATGGTAAGTAGTTTTTGCTCCACTAGTGGAACACGTCGTGTTACTATTGAAGGGCAAGTAGTTTTTTCTCCACTAGTGGAACACGTCGTGTTACTATTGAAGGGTAAGTAGTTTTTGCTCCACTAGTGGCACACGTCGTGTTACTCTTGAATGGTAAGTAATTTTTGCTCCATTAGTGGCACACGTTGTGTTACTCTTGAATGGTAAGTAGTTTTTGCTCCACTAGTGGCACACGTCGTGTTACTATTGAAGGGCAAGTAGTTTTTGCTCCACTAGTGGCACACGTCGTGTTACTCTTGAATGGTAAGTATCTTTTGCTCCACTAGTGGCACACGTCGTGTTAATATTGAAGGGTAAGTAATTTTTGCTCCACTAGTGGCACACGTTTGTTGCTCTTGAAGTGTAAGTAGTTTTTGCTGCATTAGTGACACGTCGTGTTACTATTGAAGGGTAAGTATTTTTTGCTCCACTAGTGGCACACGCCGTGTTGCTCTTGAAGGGTAAGTAGTTTTTGCTCCACTAGTAGCACACGTTGTGTTACTCTTGAAGGGTAAGTAGTTTTTGCTCCACTAGTGGCACACGTCGTGTTGCTCTTGAAAGGTAAGTATTTTTTGCTCCACTAGTGGCACACGTCGTGTTGCTCTCGAGGGGTAAGTAGTTGTTGCTCCACTAGTGGCACACATTGTGTTACTCTTGAATGGTAAGTAGTTGTTGCGCCACTAGTGGCACACGTCGTGTTACTATTGAAGGGCAAGTAGTTTTTGCTCCACTAGTGGCACACGTCGTGTTGCTCTTGAATGGTAAGTAGTTTTTGCTCCACTAGTGGCACACGTCGTGTTAATATTGAAGGGTAAGTAGTTTTTGCTCCACTAGTTGCACACATCGTCTTACTCTTGAAGGGTAAGTAGTTTTTGCTCCACTAGTGGCACAGTTGTGTTACTCTTGAAGGGTAAGTATTTTTTGCTCCACTAGTAGCACACGTTGTGTTACTCTTGAAGGGTAAGTAGTTTTTGCTCCACTAGTGGCACACGTCGTGTTGCTCTTGAAGGGTAAGTAGTTTTTGCTCCACTAGTTGCACACATCGTATTACTCTTGAAGGGTAAGTAGTTTTTGCTCCACTAGTGGCACACGTTGTGTGACTCTTGAAGGGTAAGTATTTGTTGCTCCACTAGTAGCACACGTTGTGTTACTCTTGAAGGGTAAGTAGTTTTTGTTCCACTAGTGGCACACGTCGTGTTGCTCTTGAAAGGTAAGTATTTTTTGCTCCACCAGTGGAACACGTCGTGTTACTATTGAAGGGCAAGTAGTTTTTGCTCCACTAGTGGCACACGTCGTGTTGCTCTTGAATGGTAAGTAGTTTTTGCTCCACTAGTGGCACACGTCGTGTTAATATTGAAGGGTAAGTAATTTTTGCTCCACTAGTAGCACACGTCGTGTTGTTCTTGAAGTGTAAGTAGTTTTTGCTGCATTAGTGACACGTCGTGTTACTATTGAAGGGTAAGTATTTTTTGCTATTCTAGTGGCACACGTCGTGTTGCTCTTGAAGGGTAAGTAATTTTTTTTGCTCCACTAGTTGCACACATCGTGTTACTCTTGAAGGGTAAGTAGTTTTTGCTCCACTAGTGGCACACGTCGTGTTGCTCTTGAAAGGTAAGTATTTTTTGCTCCACTAGTGGAACACGTCGTGTTACTATTGAAGGGCAAGTAGTTTTTGCTCCACTAGTGGCACACGTCGTGTTGCTCTTGAATGGTAAGTAGTTTTTGCTCCACTAGTGGCACACGTCGTGTTAATATTGAAGGGTAAGTAATTTTTGCTCCACTAGTAGCACACGTCGTGTTGCTCTTGAAGTGTAAGTAGTTTTTGCTGCATTAGTGACACGTCGTGTTACTATTGAAGGGTAAGTATTTTTTGCTATACTAGTGGCACACGTCGTGTTGCTCTTGAAGGGTAAGTAGTTTTTGCTCCACTAGTTGCACACATCGTGTTACTCTTGAAGGGTAAGTATTTTTTGCTCCAATAGTAGCACACGTCGTGTTACTCTTGAAGGGTAAGTAGTTTTTGCTCCATTATTGGCACACGTCGTGTTGCTCTTGAAAGGTAAGTATTTTTTGCTCCACTAGTGGCACACGTCGTGTTGCTCTTGAGGGGTAAGTAGTTGTTGCTCCATTAGTGGCACACGTTGTGTTACTCTTGAATGGTAAGTAGTTTTTGCGCCACTAGTGGCACACGTCGTGTTACTCTTGAAGGGCAAGTAGTTTTTGCTCCACTAGTGGCACACGTCGTGTTGCTCTTGAATGGTAAGTAGTTTTTGCTCCACTAGTGGAACACGTCGTGTTACTATTGAAGGGCAAGTAGTTTTTTCTCCACTAGTGGAACACGTCGTGTTACTATTGAAGGGTAAGTAGTTTTTGCTCCACTAGTGGCACACGTCGTGTTACTCTTGAATGGTAAGTAATTTTTGCTCCATTAGTGGCACACGTTGTGTTACTCTTGAATGGTAAGTAGTTTTTGCTCCACTAGTGGCACACGTCGTGTTACTATTGAAGGGCAAGTAGTTTTTGCTCCACTAGTGGCACACGTCGTGTTACTCTTGAATGGTAAGTAGCTTTTGCTCCACTAGTGGCACACGTCGTGTTAATATTGAAGGGTAAGTAATTTTTGCTCCACTAGTGGCACACGTTTGTTGCTCTTGAAGTGTAAGTAGTTTTTGCTGCATTAGTGACACGTCGTGTTACTATTGAAGGGTAAGTATTTTTTGCTCCACTAGTGGCACACGTCGTGTTAATATTGAAGGGTAAGTAGTTTTTGCTCCACTAGTGGCACACGTCGTGTTACTATTGAAGGGCAAGTAGTTTTTGCTCCACTAGTGGCACACGTCGTGTTACTCTTGAATGGTAAGTAGTTTTTGCTCCACTAGTGGCACACGTCGTGTTAATATTGAAGGGTAAGTAATTTTTGCTCCAATAGTAGCACACGTCGTGTTGCTCTTGAAGTGTAAGTAGTTTTTGCTGCATTAGTGACACGTCGTGTTACTATTGAACGGTAAGTATTTTTTGCTCCACTAGTGGCACACGCCGTGTTGCTCTTGAAGGGTAAGTAGTTTTTGCTCCACTAGTAGCACACGTTGTGTTACTCTTGAAGGGTAAGTAGTTTTTGCTCCACTAGTGGCACACGTCGTGTTGCTCTTGAAAGGTAAGTATTTATTGCTCCACTAGTGGCACACGTCGTGTTGCTCTTGAGGGGTAAGTAGTTGTTGCTCCACTAGTGGCACACATTGTGTTACTCTTGAATGGTAAGTAGTTTTTGCGCCACTAGTGGCACACGTCGTGTTACTATTGAAGGGCAAGTAGTTTTTGCTCCACTAGTGGCACACGTCGTGTTGCTCTTGAATGGTAAGTAGGTTTTGCTCCACTAGTGGAACACGTCGTGTTACTATTGAAGGGCAAGTAGTTTTTGCTCCACTAGTGGCACACGTCGTGTTACTCTTGAATGGTAAGTAGGTTTTGCTCCACTAGTGGCACACGTCGTGTTAATATTGAAGGGTAAGTAGTTTTTGCTCCACTAGTTGCACACATCGTGTTACTCTTGAAGGGTAAGTAGTTTTTGCTCCACTAGTGGCACACGTTGTGTTACTCTTGAAGGGTAAGTATTTTTTGCTCCACTAGTAGCACACGTTGTGTTACTCTTGAAGGGTAAGTAGTTTTTGCTCCACTAGTGGC
This sequence comes from Bathymodiolus brooksi, assembly GCA_963680875.1. Taxonomy (NCBI): domain Eukaryota; kingdom Metazoa; phylum Mollusca; class Bivalvia; order Mytilida; family Modiolidae; genus Bathymodiolus; species Bathymodiolus brooksi. Next base: position 111,543,285 of record OY804584.1, read on the forward strand.
ACACGTCGTGTTGCTCTTGAAGGGTAAGTAGTTTTTGCTCCACTAGTTGCACACATCGTATTACTCTTGAAGGGTAAGTAGTTTTTGTTCCACTAGTGGCACACGTTGTGTGACTCTTGAAGGGTAAGTATTTTTTGCTCCACTAGTAGCACACGTTGTGTTACTCTTGAAGGGTAAGTAGTTTTTGCTCCACTAGTAGCACACGTTGTGTTACTCTTGAAGGGTAAGTAGTTTTTGCTCCACTAGTGGCACACGTCGTGTTGCTCTTGAAGGGTAAGTAGTTTTTGCTCCACTAGTTGCACACATCGTATTACTCTTGAAGGGTAAGTAGTTTTTGCTCCACTAGTGGCACACGTTGTGTGACTCTTGAAGGGTAAGTATTTTTTGCTCCACTAGTAGCACACGTTGTGTTACTCTTGAAGGGTAAGTAGTTTTTGCTCCACTAGTGGCACACGTCGTGTTGCTCTTGAAAGGTAAGTATTTTTTGCTCCACCAGTGGAACACGTCGTGTTACTATTGAAGGGCAAGTAGTTTTTGCTCCACTAGTGGCACACGTCGTGTTGCTCTTGAATGGTAAGTAGTTTTTGCTCCACTAGTGGCACACGTCGTGTTACTCTTGAAGGGTAAGTAGTTTTTGCTCCACTAGTAGCACACGTCGTGTTGTTCTTGAAGTGTAAGTAGTTTTTGCTGCATTAGTGACACGTCGTGTTACTATTGAAGGGTAAGTATTTTTTGCTATTCTAGTGGCACACGTCGTGTTGCTCTTGAAGGGTAAGTAATTTTTGCTCCACTAGTTGCACACATCGTGTTACTCTTGAAGGGTAAGTAGTTTTTGCTCCACTAGTGGCACACGTCGTGTTGCTCTTGAAAGGTAAGTATTTTTTGCTCCACTAGTGGAACACGTCGTGTTACTATTGAAGGGCAAGTAGTTTTTGCTCCACTAGTGGCACACGTCGTGTTGCTCTTGAATGATAAGTAGTTTTTGCTCCACTAGTGGCACACGTCGTGTTAATATTGAAGGGTAAGTAATTTTTGCTCCACTAGTAGCACACGTCGTGTTGCTCTTGAAGTGTAAGTAGTTTTTGCTGCATTAGTGACACGTCGTGTTACTATTGAAGGGTAAGTATTTTTTGCTATACTAGTGGCACACGTCGTGTTGCTCTTGAAGGGTAAGTAGTTTTTGCTCCACTAGTTGCACACATCGTGTTACTCTTGAAGGGTAAGTATTTTTTGCTCCAATAGTAGCACACGTCGTGTTACTCTTGAAGGGTAAGTAGTTTTTGCTCCATTATTGGCACACGTCGTGTTGCTCTTGAAAGGTAAGTATTTTTTGCTCCACTAGTGGCACACGTCGTGTTGCTCTTGAGGGGTAAGTAGTTGTTGCTCCATTAGTGGCACACGTTGTGTTACTCTTGAATGGTAAGTAGTTTTTGCGCCACTAGTGGCACACGTCGTGTTACTCTTGAAGGGCAAGTAGTTTTTGCTCCACTAGTGGCACACGTCGTGTTGCTCTTGAATGGTAAGTAGTTTTTGCTCCACTAGTGGAACACGTCGTGTTACTATTGAAGGGCAAGTAGTTTTTTCTCCACTAGTGGAACACGTCGTGTTACTATTGAAGGGTAAGTAGTTTTTGCTCCACTAGTGGCACACGTCGTGTTACTCTTGAATGGTAAGTAATTTTTGCTCCATTAGTGGCACACGTTGTGTTACTCTTGAATGGTAAGTAGTTTTTGCTCCACTAGTGGCACACGTCGTGTTACTATTGAAGGGCAAGTAGTTTTTGCTCCACTAGTGGCACACGTCGTGTTACTCTTGAATGGTAAGTAGCTTTTGCTCCACTAGTGGCACACGTCGTGTTAATATTGAAGGGTAAGTAATTTTTGCTCCACTAGTGGCACACGTTTGTTGCTCTTGAAGTGTAAGTAGTTTTTGCTGCATTAGTGACACGTCGTGTTACTATTGAAGGGTAAGTATTTTTTGCTCCACTAGTGGCACACGTCGTGTTAATATTGAAGGGTAAGTAGTTTTTGCTCCACTAGTGGCACACGTCGTGTTACTATTGAAGGGCAAGTAGTTTTTGCTCCACTAGTGGCACACGTCGTGTTACTCTTGAATGGTAAGTAGTTTTTGCTCCACTAGTGGCACACGTCGTGTTAATATTGAAGGGTAAGTAATTTTTGCTCCAATAGTAGCACACGTCGTGTTGCTCTTGAAGTGTAAGTAGTTTTTGCTGCATTAGTGACACGTCGTGTTACTATTGAACGGTAAGTATTTTTTGCTCCACTAGTGGCACACGCCGTGTTGCTCTTGAAGGGTAAGTAGTTTTTGCTCCACTAGTAGCACACGTTGTGTTACTCTTGAAGGGTAAGTAGTTTTTGCTCCACTAGTGGCACACGTCGTGTTGCTCTTGAAAGGTAAGTATTTATTGCTCCACTAGTGGCACACGTCGTGTTGCTCTTGAGGGGTAAGTAGTTGTTGCTCCACTAGTGGCACACATTGTGTTACTCTTGAATGGTAAGTAGTTTTTGCGCCACTAGTGGCACACGTCGTGTTACTATTGAAGGGCAAGTAGTTTTTGCTCCACTAGTGGCACACGTCGTGTTGCTCTTGAATGGTAAGTAGGTTTTGCTCCACTAGTGGAACACGTCGTGTTACTATTGAAGGGCAAGTAGTTTTTGCTCCACTAGTGGCACACGTCGTGTTACTCTTGAATGGTAAGTAGGTTTTGCTCCACTAGTGGCACACGTCGTGTTAATATTGAAGGGTAAGTAGTTTTTGCTCCACTAGTTGCACACATCGTGTTACTCTTGAAGGGTAAGTAGTTTTTGCTCCACTAGTGGCACACGTTGTGTTACTCTTGAAGGGTAAGTATTTTTTGCTCCACTAGTAGCACACGTTGTGTTACTCTTGAAGGGTAAGTAGTTTTTGCTCCACTAGTGGCACACGTCGTGTTGCTCTTGAAGGGTAAGTAGTTTTTGCTCCACTAGTTGCACACATCGTATTACTCTTGAAGGGTAAGTAGTTTTTGTTCCACTAGTGGCACACGTTGTGTGACTCTTGAAGGGTAAGTATTTTTTGCTCCACTAGTAGCACACGTTGTGTTACTCTTGAAGGGTAAGTAGTTTTTGCTCCACTAGTAGCACACGTTGTGTTACTCTTGAAGGGTAAGTAGTTTTTGCTCCACTAGTGGCACACGTCGTGTTGCTCTTGAAGGGTAAGTAGTTTTTGCTCCACTAGTTGCACACATCGTATTACTCTTGAAGGGTAAGTAGTTTTTGCTCCACTAGTGGCACACGTTGTGTGACTCTTGAAGGGTAAGTATTTTTTGCTCCACTAGTAGCACACGTTGTGTTACTCTTGAAGGGTAAGTAGTTTTTGCTCCACTAGTGGCACACGTCGTGTTGCTCTTGAAAGGTAAGTATTTTTTGCTCCACCAGTGGAACACGTCGTGTTACTATTGAAGGGCAAGTAGTTTTTGCTCCACTAGTGGCACACGTCGTGTTGCTCTTGAATGGTAAGTAGTTTTTGCTCCACTAGTGGCACACGTCGTGTTAATATTGAAGGGTAAGTAATTTTTGCTCCACTAGTAGCACACGTCGTGTTGTTCTTGAAGTGTAAGTAGTTTTTGCTGCATTAGTGACACGTCGTGTTACTATTGAAGGGTAAGTATTTTTTGCTATTCTAGTGGCACACGTCGTGTTGCTCTTGAAGGGTAAGTAATTTTTGCTCCACTAGTTGCACACATCGTGTTACTCTTGAAGGGTAAGTAGTTTTTGCTCCACTAGTGGCACACGTCGTGTTGCTCTTGAAAGGTAAGTATTTTTTGCTCCACTAGTGGAACACGTCGTGTTACTATTGAAGGGCAAGTAGTTTTTGCTCCACTAGTGGCACACGTCGTGTTGCTCTTGAATGATAAGTAGTTTTTGCTCCACTAGTGGCACACGTCGTGTTAATATTGAAGGGTAAGTAATTTTTGCTCCACTAGTAGCACACGTCGTGTTGCTCTTGAAGTGTAAGTAGTTTTTGCTGCATTAGTGACACGTCGTGTTACTATTGAAGGGTAAGTATTTTTTGCTATACTAGTGGCACACGTCGTGTTGCTCTTGAAGGGTAAGTAGTTTTTGCTCCACTAGTTGCACACATCGTGTTACTCTTGAAGGGTAAGTATTTTTTGCTCCAATAGTAGCACACGTCGTGTTACTCTTGAAGGGTAAGTAGTTTTTGCTCCATTATTGGCACACGTCGTGTTGCTCTTGAAAGGTAAGTATTTTTTGCTCCACTAGTGGCACACGTCGTGTTGCTCTTGAGGGGTAAGTAGTTGTTGCTCCATTAGTGGCACACGTTGTGTTACTCTTGAATGGTAAGTAGTTTTTGCGCCACTAGTGGCACACGTCGTGTTACTCTTGAAGGGCAAGTAGTTTTTGCTCCACTAGTGGCACACGTCGTGTTGCTCTTGAATGGTAAGTAGTTTTTGCTCCACTAGTGGAACACGTCGTGTTACTATTGAAGGGCAAGTAGTTTTTTCTCCACTAGTGGAACACGTCGTGTTACTATTGAAGGGTAAGTAGTTTTTGCTCCACTAGTGGCACACGTCGTGTTACTCTTGAATGGTAAGTAATTTTTGCTCCATTAGTGGCACACGTTGTGTTACTCTTGAATGGTAAGTAGTTTTTGCTCCACTAGTGGCACACGTCGTGTTACTATTGAAGGGCAAGTAGTTTTTGCTCCACTAGTGGCACACGTCGTGTTACTCTTGAATGGTAAGTATCTTTTGCTCCACTAGTGGCACACGTCGTGTTAATATTGAAGGGTAAGTAATTTTTGCTCCACTAGTGGCACACGTTTGTTGCTCTTGAAGTGTAAGTAGTTTTTGCTGCATTAGTGACACGTCGTGTTACTATTGAAGGGTAAGTATTTTTTGCTCCACTAGTGGCACACGCCGTGTTGCTCTTGAAGGGTAAGTAGTTTTTGCTCCACTAGTAGCACACGTTGTGTTACTCTTGAAGGGTAAGTAGTTTTTGCTCCACTAGTGGCACACGTCGTGTTGCTCTTGAAAGGTAAGTATTTTTTGCTCCACTAGTGGCACACGTCGTGTTGCTCTCGAGGGGTAAGTAGTTGTTGCTCCACTAGTGGCACACATTGTGTTACTCTTGAATGGTAAGTAGTTGTTGCGCCACTAGTGGCACACGTCGTGTTACTATTGAAGGGCAAGTAGTTTTTGCTCCACTAGTGGCACACGTCGTGTTGCTCTTGAATGGTAAGTAGTTTTTGCTCCACTAGTGGCACACGTCGTGTTAATATTGAAGGGTAAGTAGTTTTTGCTCCACTAGTTGCACACATCGTCTTACTCTTGAAGGGTAAGTAGTTTTTGCTCCACTAGTGGCACAGTTGTGTTACTCTTGAAGGGTAAGTATTTTTTGCTCCACTAGTAGCACACGTTGTGTTACTCTTGAAGGGTAAGTAGTTTTTGCTCCACTAGTGGCACACGTCGTGTTGCTCTTGAAGGGTAAGTAGTTTTTGCTCCACTAGTTGCACACATCGTATTACTCTTGAAGGGTAAGTAGTTTTTGCTCCACTAGTGGCACACGTTGTGTGACTCTTGAAGGGTAAGTATTTGTTGCTCCACTAGTAGCACACGTTGTGTTACTCTTGAAGGGTAAGTAGTTTTTGTTCCACTAGTGGCACACGTCGTGTTGCTCTTGAAAGGTAAGTATTTTTTGCTCCACCAGTGGAACACGTCGTGTTACTATTGAAGGGCAAGTAGTTTTTGCTCCACTAGTGGCACACGTCGTGTTGCTCTTGAATGGTAAGTAGTTTTTGCTCCACTAGTGGCACACGTCGTGTTAATATTGAAGGGTAAGTAATTTTTGCTCCACTAGTAGCACACGTCGTGTTGTTCTTGAAGTGTAAGTAGTTTTTGCTGCATTAGTGACACGTCGTGTTACTATTGAAGGGTAAGTATTTTTTGCTATTCTAGTGGCACACGTCGTGTTGCTCTTGAAGGGTAAGTAATTTTTGCTCCACTAGTTGCACACATCGTGTTACTCTTGAAGGGTAAGTAGTTTTTGCTCCACTAGTGGCACACGTCGTGTTGCTCTTGAAAGGTAAGTATTTTTTGCTCCACTAGTGGAACACGTCGTGTTACTATTGAAGGGCAAGTAGTTTTTGCTCCACTAGTGGCACACGTCGTGTTGCTCTTGAATGGTAAGTAGTTTTTGCTCCACTAGTGGCACACGTCGTGTTAATATTGAAGGGTAAGTAATTTTTGCTCCACTAGTAGCACACGTCGTGTTGCTCTTGAAGTGTAAGTAGTTTTTGCTGCATTAGTGACACGTCGTGTTACTATTGAAGGGTAAGTATTTTTTGCTATACTAGTGGCACACGTCGTGTTGCTCTTGAAGGGTAAGTAGTTTTTGCTCCACTAGTTGCACACATCGTGTTACTCTTGAAGGGTAAGTATTTTTTGCTCCAATAGTAGCACACGTCGTGTTACTCTTGAAGGGTAAGTAGTTTTTGCTCCATTATTGGCACACGTCGTGTTGCTCTTGAAAGGTAAGTATTTTTTGCTCCACTAGTGGCACACGTCGTGTTGCTCTTGAGGGGTAAGTAGTTGTTGCTCCATTAGTGGCACACGTTGTGTTACTCTTGAATGGTAAGTAGTTTTTGCGCCACTAGTGGCACACGTCGTGTTACTCTTGAAGGGCAAGTAGTTTTTGCTCCACTAGTGGCACACGTCGTGTTGCTCTTGAATGGTAAGTAGTTTTTGCTCCACTAGTGGAACACGTCGTGTTACTATTGAAGGGCAAGTAGTTTTTTCTCCACTAGTGGAACACGTCGTGTTACTATTGAAGGGTAAGTAGTTTTTGCTCCACTAGTGGCACACGTCGTGTTACTCTTGAATGGTAAGTAATTTTTGCTCCATTAGTGGCACACGTTGTGTTACTCTTGAATGGTAAGTAGTTTTTGCTCCACTAGTGGCACACGTCGTGTTACTATTGAAGGGCAAGTAGTTTTTGCTCCACTAGTGGCACACGTCGTGTTACTCTTGAATGGTAAGTAGCTTTTGCTCCACTAGTGGCACACGTCGTGTTAATATTGAAGGGTAAGTAATTTTTGCTCCACTAGTGGCACACGTTTGTTGCTCTTGAAGTGTAAGTAGTTTTTGCTGCATTAGTGACACGTCGTGTTACTATTGAAGGGTAAGTATTTTTTGCTCCACTAGTGGCACACGTCGTGTTAATATTGAAGGGTAAGTAGTTTTTGCTCCACTAGTGGCACACGTCGTGTTACTATTGAAGGGCAAGTAGTTTTTGCTCCACTAGTGGCACACGTCGTGTTACTCTTGAATGGTAAGTAGTTTTTGCTCCACTAGTGGCACACGTCGTGTTAATATTGAAGGGTAAGTAATTTTTGCTCCAATAGTAGCACACGTCGTGTTGCTCTTGAAGTGTAAGTAGTTTTTGCTGCATTAGTGACACGTCGTGTTACTATTGAACGGTAAGTATTTTTTGCTCCACTAGTGGCACACGCCGTGTTGCTCTTGAAGGGTAAGTAGTTTTTGCTCCACTAGTAGCACACGTTGTGTTACTCTTGAAGGGTAAGTAGTTTTTGCTCCACTAGTGGCACACGTCGTGTTGCTCTTGAAAGGTAAGTATTTATTGCTCCACTAGTGGCACACGTCGTGTTGCTCTTGAGGGGTAAGTAGTTGTTGCTCCACTAGTGGCACACATTGTGTTACTCTTGAATGGTAAGTAGTTTTTGCGCCACTAGTGGCACACGTCGTGTTACTATTGAAGGGCAAGTAGTTTTTGCTCCACTAGTGGCACACGTCGTGTTGCTCTTGAATGGTAAGTAGGTTTTGCTCCACTAGTGGAACACGTCGTGTTACTATTGAAGGGCAAGTAGTTTTTGCTCCACTAGTGGCACACGTCGTGTTACTCTTGAATGGTAAGTAGGTTTTGCTCCACTAGTGGCACACGTCGTGTTAATATTGAAGGGTAAGTAGTTTTTGCTCCACTAGTTGCACACATCGTGTTACTCTTGAAGGGTAAGTAGTTTTTGCTCCACTAGTGGCACACGTTGTGTTACTCTTGAAGGGTAAGTATTTTTTGCTCCACTAGTAGCACACGTTGTGTTACTCTTGAAGGGTAAGTAGTTTTTGCTCCACTAGTGGCACACGTCGTGTTGCTCTTGAAGGGTAAGTAGTTTTTGCTCCACTAGTTGCACACATCGTATTACTCTTGAAGGGTAAGTAGTTTTTGTTCCACTAGTGGCACACGTTGTGTGACTCTTGAAGGGTAAGTATTTTTTGCTCCACTAGTAGCACACGTTGTGTTACTCTTGAAGGGTAAGTAGTTTTTGCTCCACTAGTAGCACACGTTGTGTTACTCTTGAAGGGTAAGTAGTTTTTGCTCCACTAGTGGCACACGTCGTGTTGCTCTTGAAGGGTAAGTAGTTTTTGCTCCACTAGTTGCACACATCGTATTACTCTTGAAGGGTAAGTAGTTTTTGCTCCACTAGTGGCACACGTTGTGTGACTCTTGAAGGGTAAGTATTTTTTGCTCCACTAGTAGCACACGTTGTGTTACTCTTGAAGGGTAAGTAGTTTTTGCTCCACTAGTGGCACACGTCGTGTTGCTCTTGAAAGGTAAGTATTTTTTGCTCCACCAGTGGAACACGTCGTGTTACTATTGAAGGGCAAGTAGTTTTTGCTCCACTAGTGGCACACGTCGTGTTGCTCTTGAATGGTAAGTAGTTTTTGCTCCACTAGTGGCACACGTCGTGTTAATATTGAAGGGTAAGTAATTTTTGCTCCACTAGTAGCACACGTCGTGTTGTTCTTGAAGTGTAAGTAGTTTTTGCTGCATTAGTGACACGTCGTGTTACTATTGAAGGGTAAGTATTTTTTGCTATTCTAGTGGCACACGTCGTGTTGCTCTTGAAGGGTAAGTAATTTTTGCTCCACTAGTTGCACACATCGTGTTACTCTTGAAGGGTAAGTAGTTTTTGCTCCACTAGTGGCACACGTCGTGTTGCTCTTGAAAGGTAAGTATTTTTTGCTCCACTAGTGGAACACGTCGTGTTACTATTGAAGGGCAAGTAGTTTTTGCTCCACTAGTGGCACACGTCGTGTTGCTCTTGAATGGTAAGTAGTTTTTGCTCCACTAGTGGCACACGTCGTGTTAATATTGAAGGGTAAGTAATTTTTGCTCCACTAGTAGCACACGTCGTGTTGCTCTTGAAGTGTAAGTAGTTTTTGCTGCATTAGTGACACGTCGTGTTACTATTGAAGGGTAAGTATTTTTTGCTATACTAGTGGCACACGTCGTGTTGCTCTTGAAGGGTAAGTAGTTTTTGCTCCACTAGTTGCACACATCGTGTTACTCTTGAAGGGTAAGTATTTTTTGCTCCAATAGTAGCACACGTCGTGTTACTCTTGAAGGGTAAGTAGTTTTTGCTCCATTATTGGCACACGTCGTGTTGCTCTTGAAAGGTAAGTATTTTTTGCTCCACTAGTGGCACACGTCGTGTTGCTCTTGAGGGGTAAGTAGTTGTTGCTCCATTAGTGGCACACGTTGTGTTACTCTTGAATGGTAAGTAGTTTTTGCGCCACTAGTGGCACACGTCGTGTTACTCTTGAAGGGCAAGTAGTTTTTGCTCCACTAGTGGCACACGTCGTGTTGCTCTTGAATGGTAAGTAGTTTTTGCTCCACTAGTGGAACACGTCGTGTTACTATTGAAGGGCAAGTAGTTTTTTCTCCACTAGTGGAACACGTCGTGTTACTATTGAAGGGTAAGTAGTTTTTGCTCCACTAGTGGCACACGTCGTGTTACTCTTGAATGGTAAGTAATTTTTGCTCCATTAGTGGCACACGTTGTGTTACTCTTGAATGGTAAGTAGTTTTTGCTCCACTAGTGGCACACGTCGTGTTACTATTGAAGGGCAAGTAGTTTTTGCTCCACTAGTGGCACACGTCGTGTTACTCTTGAATGGTAAGTAGCTTTTGCTCCACTAGTGGCACACGTCGTGTTAATATTGAAGGGTAAGTAATTTTTGCTCCACTAGTGGCACACGTTTGTTGCTCTTGAAGTGTAAGTAGTTTTTGCTGCATTAGTGACACGTCGTGTTACTATTGAAGGGTAAGTATTTTTTGCTCCACTAGTGGCACACGTCGTGTTAATATTGAAGGGTAAGTAGTTTTTGCTCCACTAGTGGCACACGTCGTGTTACTATTGAAGGGCAAGTAGTTTTTGCTCCACTAGTGGCACACGTCGTGTTACTCTTGAATGGTAAGTAGTTTTTGCTCCACTAGTGGCACACGTCGTGTTAATATTGAAGGGTAAGTAATTTTTGCTCCAATAGTAGCACACGTCGTGTTGCTCTTGAAGTGTAAGTAGTTTTTGCTGCATTAGTGACACGTCGTGTTACTATTGAACGGTAAGTATTTTTTGCTCCACTAGTGGCACACGCCGTGTTGCTCTTGAAGGGTAAGTAGTTTTTGCTCCACTAGTAGCACACGTTGTGTTACTCTTGAAGGGTAAGTAGTTTTTGCTCCACTAGTGGCACACGTCGTGTTGCTCTTGAAAGGTAAGTATTTATTGCTCCACTAGTGGCACACGTCGTGTTGCTCTTGAGGGGTAAGTAGTTGTTGCTCCACTAGTGGCACACATTGTGTTACTCTTGAATGGTAAGTAGTTTTTGCGCCACTAGTGGCACACGTCGTGTTACTATTGAAGGGCAAGTAGTTTTTGCTCCACTAGTGGCACACGTCGTGTTGCTCTTGAATGGTAAGTAGGTTTTGCTCCACTAGTGGAACACGTCGTGTTACTATTGAAGGGCAAGTAGTTTTTGCTCCACTAGTTGCACACATCGTGTTACTCTTGAAGGGTAAGTAGTTTTTGCTCCACTAGTGGCACACGTTGTGTTACTCTTGAAGGGTAAGTATTTTTTGCTCCACTAGTAGCACACGTTGTGTTACTCTTGAAGGGTAAGTAGTTTTTGCTCCACTAGTGGCACACGTCGTGTTGCTCTTGAAGGGTAAGTAGTTTTTGCTCCACTAGTTGCACACATCGTATTACTCTTGAAGGGTAAGTAGTTTTTGTTCCACTAGTGGCACACGTTGTGTGACTCTTGAAGGGTAAGTATTTTTTGCTCCACTAGTAGCACACGTTGTGTTACTCTTGAAGGGTAAGTAGTTTTTGCTCCACTAGTGGCACACATCGTGTTGCTCTTGAAAGGTAAATATTGTTTGCTCCACTAGTGGCACACGTCGTGTTACTATTGAAGGGCAAGTAGTTTTTGCTCCACTAGTGGCACACGTCTTGTTGCTCTTGAATGGTAAGTAGTTTTTGCTCCACTAGTGGCACACGTCGTGTTAATATTGAAGGGTAAGTAATTTTTGCTCCACTAGTAGCACACGTCGTGTTGCTCTTGAAGTGTAAGTAGTTTTTGCTGCATTAGTGACACGTCGTGTTACTATTGAAGGGTAAGTATTTTTTGCTATACTAGTGGCACACGTCGTGTTGCTCTTGAAGGGTAAGTAGTTTTTGCTCCACTAGTTGCACACATCGTGTTACTCTTGAAGGGTAAGTAGTTTTTGCTCCACTAGTGGCACATGTGTTACTCTTGAAGGGTAAGTATTTTTTGCTCCACTAGTAGCACACGTTGTGTTACTCTTGAAGGGTAAGTAGTTTTTGCTCCACTAGTGGCACACGTCGTGTTGCTCTTGAAAGGTAAGTATTTTTTGCTCCACTAGTGGCACACGTCGTGTTGCTCTTGAGGGGTAAGTAGTTGTTGCTCCACTAGTGGCACACGTTGTGTTACTCTTGAATGGTAAGTAGTTTTTGCGCCACTAGTGGCACACGTCGTGTTACTATTGAAGGGCAAGTAGTTTTTGCTCCACTAGTGGCACACGTCGTGTTGCTCTTGAATGGAAAGAAGTTTTTGCTCCACTAGTGGAACACGTCGTGTTACTATTGAAGGGCAAGTAGTTTTTGCTCCACTAGTGGCACACGTCGTGTTACTCTTGAATGGTAAGTAGGTTTTGCTCCACTAGTGGCACACGTCGTGTTAATATTGAAGGGTAAGTAATTTTTGCTCCACTCGTCGCACACGTCGTGTTAATATTGAAGGTTAAGTAGATTTTGCTCCACTAGTGGCACACGTCGCGTTACTATTGAAGGGCAAGTAGTTTTTGCTCCACTAGTGGCACACGTCGTGTTGCTCTTGAATGGTAAGTAGTGTTTGCTCCACTAGTGGCACAAGCCGTGTTAATATTGAAGGGTAAGTAATTTTTGCTCCACTAGTGGCATACGTCGTGTTGCTCTTGAAGTGTAAGTAGTTTTTGCTGCATTAGTGACACGTCGTGTTACTATTGAATGGTAAGTAGTTTTTGCTCCACTAGTGGCACACGTCGTGTTAATATTGAAGGGTAAGTAGTTTTTGCTCCACTAGTGGCACACGTCATGTTGGTCTTGAAGTGTAAGTAGTTTTTGCTGCATTAGTGACACGTCGTGTTACTATTGAAGGGTAAGTATTTTTTGCTCCACTAGTGGCACACGTCGTGTTGCTCTTGAAGGGTAAGTAGTTTTTGCTCCACTAGTTGCACACATCGTGTTACTCTTGAAGGGTAAGTAGTTTTTGCTCCACTAGTGGCAAACGTTGTCTGACTCTTGAAGGGTAAGTATTTTTTGCTCCACTAGTAGCACACGTTGTGTTACTCTTGAAGGGTAAGTAGTTTTTCCTCCACTAGTGGCACACGTCGTGTTGCTTTTGAAAGGTAAGTATTTTTTGCTCCACTAGTGGCACACGTCGTGTTGCTCTTGAGGGGTAAGTAGTTGTTGCTCCACTAGTGACACACGTTGTGTTACTCTTGAATGGTAAGTAGTTTTTGCTCCACTAGTGGAACACGTTGTGTTACTCTTGAAGGGTAAGTAGTTTTTGCTCCACTAGTAGCATACGTTGTGTTACTCTTGAAGGGTAAGTAGTTTTTGCTCCACTAGTGGCACACGTCGTGTTGCTCTTGAAAGGTAAGTATTTTTTGCTCCACTAGTGGCACACGTCGTGTTGCTCTTGAGGGGTAACTAGTTGTTGCTCCACTAGTGACACACGTTGTGTTACTCTTGAATGGTAAGTAGTTTTGCTCCACTAGTGGAACACATTGTGTTACTCTTGAAGGGTAAGTAGTTTTTGCTCCACTAGTGGCACACGTCGTGTTGCTCTTGAAAGGTAAGTATTTTTTGCTCCACTAGTGGCACACGTCGTGTTGCTCTTGAGGGGTAAGTAGTTGTTGCTCCACTAGTGGCACACGTTGTGTTACTCTTGAATGGTAAGTAGTTTTTGCTCCACTAGTGGCACACGTCGTGTTACTATTAAAGGGCAAGTAGTTTTTGCTCCACTAGTGGCACACGTCGTGTTGCTCTTGAAGGGTAAGTAGTTGTTGCTCCACTAGTGACACACGTTATGTTACTCTTGAATGGTAAGTAGTTTTTGCGCCACTGGTGGCACACGTCGTGTTACTATTGAAGGGCAAGTAGTTTTTGCTCCACTAGTGGCACACGTCGTGTTACTCTTGAATGGAAAGTAGTTTTTGCTCCACTAGTGGCACACGTCGTGTTACTGTTGAAGGGTAAGTATTTTTTGCTCCACTAGTGGCCCACGTCGTGCTACTATTGAAGGGTAAGTAATTTTTGCTCCACTAGTGGCACACGTCGTGATACTCTTGAAGGGTAAGTAGTTTTTGCTCCACTAGTTGCACACATCGTGTTACTATTGAAGGGCAAGTAGTTTTTGCTCCACTAGTGGCACACGTCGTGTTGCTCTTGAAGTGTAAGTAGTTTTTGCTGCATTAGTGACACGTCGTGTTACTATTGAAGGGTAAGTATTTTTTGCTCCACTAGTGGCACACGTCGTGTTGCTCTTGAAGGGTAAGTAGTTTTTGCTCCACTAGTTGCACACATCGTATTACTCTTGAAGGGTAAGTAGTTTTTGCTCCACTAGTGGCACACGTTGTGTGACTCTTGAAGGGTAAGTATTTTTTGCTCCACTAGTATCACACGTTGTGTTGCTCTTGAAGGGTAAGTAGTTTTTGCTCCACTAGTGTCACACGTCGTGTTGCTCTTGAAGTGTAAGTAGTTTTTGCTCCACTAGTGGAACACGTCGTGTTACTATTGAAGGGCAAGTAGTTTTTGCTCCACTAGTGGCACACGTCGTGTTACTCTTGAATGGTAAGTAGTTTTTGCTCCACTAGTGGCACACGTCGTGTTAATATTGAAGGGTAAGTAATTTTTGCTCCACTAGTAGCACACGTCGTGTTGCTCTTGAAGTGTATGTAGTTTTTGCTGCATTAGTGACACGTCGTGTTACTATTGAAGGGTAAGTATTTTTTGCTCCACTAGTGGCACACGCCGTGTTGCTCTTGAAGGGTAAGTAGTTTTTGCTCCACTAGTAGCACACGTTGTGTTACTCTTGAAGGGTAAGTAGTTTTTGCTCCACTAGTGGCACACGTCGTGTTGCTCTTGAAAGGTAAGTATTTTTTGCTCCACTAGTGGCACACGTCGTGTTGCTCTCGAGGGGTAAGTAGTTGTTGCTCCACTAGTGGCACACATTGTGTTACTCTTGAATGGTAAGTAGTTGTTGCGCCACTAGTGGCACACGTCGTGTTACTATTGAAGGGCAAGTAGTTTTGGCTCCACTAGTGGCACACGTCGTGTTGCTCTTGAATGGTAAGTAGTTTTTGCTCCACTAGTGGAACACGTCGTGTTACTATTGAAGGGCAAGTAGTTTTTGCTCCACTAGTGGCACACGTCGTGTTACTCTTGAATGGTAAGTAGGTTTTGCTCCACTAGTGGCACACGTCGTGTTAATATTGAAGGGTAAGTAGTTTTTGCTCCACTAGTTGCACACATCGTCTTACTCTTGAAGGGTAAGTAGTTTTTGCTCCACTAGTGGCACAGTTGTGTTACTCTTGAAGGGTAAGTATTTTTTGCTCCACTAGTAGCACACGTTGTGTTACTCTTGAAGGGTAAGTAGTTTTTGCTCCACTAGTGGCACACGTCGTGTTGCTCTTGAAGGGTAAGTAGTTTTTGCTCCACTAGTTGCACACATCGTATTACTCTTGAAGGGTAAGTAGTTTTTGCTCCACTAGTGGCACACGTTGTGTGACTCTTGAAGGGTAAGTATTTTTTGCTCCACTAGTAGCACACGTTGTGTTACTCTTGAAGGGTAAGTAGTTTTTGCTCCACTAGTGGCACACGTCGTGTTGCTCTTGAAAGGTAAGTATTTTTTGCTCCACTAGTGGAACACGTCGTGTTACTATTGAAGGGCAAGTAGTTTTTGCTCCACTAGTGCCACACGTCGTGTTAATATTGAAGGGTAAGTAATTTTTGCTCCACTAGTAGCACACGTCGTGTTGCTCTTGAAGTGTAAGTAGTTTTTGCTGCATTAGTGACACGTCGTGTTACTATTGAAGGGTAAGTATTTTTTGCTATACTAGTGGCACACGTCGGTTTGCTCTTGAAGGGTAAGTAATTTTTGCTCCACTAGTTGCACACATCGTGTTACTCTTGAAGGGTAAGTAGTTTTTGCTCCACTAGTGGCACACGTCGTGTTGCTCTTGAAAGGTAAGTATTTTTTGCTCCACTAGTGGAACACGTCGTGTTACTATTGAAGGGCAAGTAGTTTTTGCTCCACTAGTGGCACACGTCGTGTTGCTCTTGAATGGTAAGTAGTTTTTGCTCCACTAGTGGCACACGTCGTGTTAATATTGAAGGGTAAGTAATTTTTGCTCCACTAGTAGCACACGTCGTGTTGCTCTTGAAGTGTAAGTAGTTTTTGCTGCATTAGTGACACGTCGTGTTACTATTGAAGGGTAAGTATTTTTTGCTATACTAGTGGCACACGTCGTGTTGCTCTTGAAGGGTAAGTAGTTTTTGCTCCACTAGTTGCACACATCGTGTTACTCTTGAAGGGTAAGTATTTTTTGCTCCACTAGTAGCACACGTTGTGTTACTCTTGAAGGGTAAGTAGTTTTTGCTCCACTAGTGGCACACGTCGTGTTGCTCTTGAAGGGTAAGTAGTTTTTGCTCCACTAGTTGCACACATCGTATTACTCTTGAAGGGTAAGTAGTTTTTGTTCCACTAGTGGCACACGTTGTGTGACTCTTGAAGGGTAAGTAGTTTTTGCTCCACTAGTGGCACACATCGTGTTGCTCTTGAAAGGTAAATATTGTTTGCTCCACTAGTGGCACACGTCGTGTTACTATTGAAGGGCAAGTAGTTTTTGCTCCACTAGTGGCACACGTCTTGTTGCTCTTGAATGGTAAGTAGTTTTTGCTCCACTAGTGGCACACGTCGTGTTAATATTGAAGGGTAAGTAATTTTTGCTCCACTAGTAGCACACGTCGTGTTGCTCTTGAAGTGTAAGTAGTTTTTGCTGCATTAGTGACACGTCGTGTTACTATTGAAGGGTAAGTATTTTTTGCTATACTAGTGGCACACGTCGTGTTGCTCTTGAAGGGTAAGTAGTTTTTGCTCCACTAGTTGCACACATCGTGTTACTCTTGAAGGGTAAGTAGTTTTTGCTCCACTAGTGGCACATGTGTTACTCTTGAAGGGTAAGTATTTTTTGCTCCACTAGTAGCACACGTTGTGTTACTCTTGAAGGGTAAGTAGTTTTTGCTCCACTAGTGGCACACGTCGTGTTGCTCTTGAAAGGTAAGTATTTTTTGCTCCACTAGTGGCACACGTCGTGTTGCTCTTGAGGGGTAAGTAGTTGTTGCTCCACTAGTGGCACACGTTGTGTTACTCTTGAATGGTAAGTAGTTTTTGCGCCACTAGTGGCACACGTCGTGTTACTATTGAAGGGCAAGTAGTTTTTGCTCCACTAGTGGCACACGTCGTGTTGCTCTTGAATGGAAAGTAGTTTTTGCTCCACTAGTGGAACACGTCGTGTTACTATTGAAGGGCAAGTAGTTTTTGCTCCACTAGTGGCACACGTCGTGTTACTCTTGAATGGTAAGTAGGTTTTGCTCCACTAGTGGCACACGTCGTGTTAATATTGAAGGGTAAGTAATTTTTGCTCCACTCGTGGCACACGTCGTGTTAATATTGAAGGTTAAGTAGATTTTGCTCCACTAGTGGCACACGTCGCGTTACTATTGAAGGGCAAGTAGTTTTTGCTCCACTAGTGGCACACGTCGTGTTGCTCTTGAATGGTAAGTAGTGTTTGCTCCACTAGTGGCACACGCCGTGTTAATATTGAAGGGTAAGTAATTTTTGCTCCACTAGTGGCATACGTCGTGTTGCTCTTGAAGTGTAAGTAGTTTTTGCTGCATTAGTGACACGTCGTGTTACTATTGAATGGTAAGTAGTTTTTGCTCCACTAGTGGCACACGTCGTGTTAATATTGAAGGGTAAGTAGTTTTTGCTCCACTAGTGGCACACGTCATGTTGCTCTTGAAGTGTAAGTAGTTTTTGCTGCATTAGTGACACGTCGTGTTACTATTGAAGGGTAAGTATTTTTTGCTCCACTAGTGGCACACGTCGTGTTGCTCTTGAAGGGTAAGTAGTTTTTGCTCCACTAGTTGCACACATCGTGTTACTCTTGAAGGGTAAGTAGTTTTTGCTCCACTAGTGGCAAACGTTGTCTGACTCTTGAAGGGTAAGTATTTTTTGCTCCACTAGTAGCACACGTTGTGTTACTCTTGAAGGGTAAGTAGTTTTTCCTCCACTAGTGGCACACGTCGTGTTGCTTTTGAAAGGTAAGTATTTTTTGCTCCACTAGTGGCACACGTCGTGTTGCTCTTGAGGGGTAAGTAGTTGTTGCTCCACTAGTGACACACGTTGTGTTACTCTTGAATGGTAAGTAGTTTTTGCTCCACTAGTGGAACACGTTGTGTTACTCTTGAAGGGTAAGTAGTTTTTGCTCCACTAGTAGCATACGTTGTGTTACTCTTGAAGGGTAAGTAATTTTTGCTCCACTAGTGGCACACGTCGTGTTGCTCTTGAAAGGTAAGTATTTTTTGCTCCACTAGTGGCACACGTCGTGTTGCTCTTGAGGGGTAACTAGTTGTTGCTCCACTAGTGACACACGTTGTGTTACTCTTGAATGGTAAGTAGTTTTGCTCCACTAGTGGAACATATTGTGTTACTCTTGAAGGGTAAGTAGTTTTTGCTCCACTAGTGGCACACGTCGTGTTGCTCTTGAAAGGTAAGTATTTTTTGCTCCACTAGTGGCACACGTCGTGTTGCTCTTGAGGGGTAAGTAGTTGTTGCTCCACTAGTGGCACACGTTGTGTTACTCTTGAATGGTAAGTAGTTTTTGCTCCACTAGTGGCACACGTCGTGTTACTATTAAAGGGCAAGTAGTTTTTGCTCCACTAGTGACACACGTCGTGTTGCTCTTGAAGGGTAAGTAGTTGTTGCTCCACTAGTGACACACGTTATGTTGCTCTTGAATGGTAAGTAGTTTTTGCGCCACTGGTGGCACACGTCGTGTTACTATTGAAGGGCAAGTAGTTTTTGCTCCACTAGTGGCACACGTCGTGTTACTCTTGAATGGAAAGTAGTTTTTGCTCCACTAGTGGCACACGTCGTGTTACTGTTGAAGGGTAAGTATTTTTTGCTCCACTAGTGGCACACGTCGTGCTACTGTTGAAGGGTAAGTAATTTTTGCTCCACTAGTGGCACACGTCGTGATACTCTTGAAGGGTAAGTAGTTTTTGCTCCACTAGTTGCACACATCGTGTTACTATTGAAGGGCAAGTAGTTTTTGCTCCACTAGTGGCACACGTCGTGTTGCTCTTGAAGTGTAAGTAGTTTTTGCTGCATTAGTGACACGTCGTGTTACTATTGAAGGGTAAGTATTTTTTGCTCCACTAGTGGCACACGTCGTGTTGCTCTTGAAGGGTAAGTAGTTTTTGCTCCACTAGTTGCACACATCGTATTACTCTTGAAGGGTAAGTAGTTTTTGCTCCACTAGTGGCACACGTTGTGTGACTCTTGAAGGGTAAGTATTTTTTGCTCCACTAGTATCACACGTTGTGTTGCTCTTGAAGGGTAAGTAGTTTTTGCTCCACTAGTGGCACACGTCGTGTTGCTCTTGAAGTGTAAGTAGTTTTTGCTCCACTAGTGGAACACGTCGTGTTACTATTGAAGGGCAAGTAGTTTTTGCTCCACTAGTGGCACACGTCGTGTTACTCTTGAATGGTAAGTAGTTTTTGCTCCACTAGTGGCACACGTCGTGTTAATATTGAAGGGTAAGTAATTTTTGCTCCACTAGTAGCACACGTCGTGTTGCTCTTGAAGTGTATGTAGTTTTTGCTGCATTAGTGACACGTCGTGTTACTATTGAAGGGTAAGTATTTTTTGCTCCACTAGTGGCACACGCCGTGTTGCTCTTGAAGGGTAAGTAGTTTTTGCTCCACTAGTAGCACACGTTGTGTTACTCTTGAAGGGTAAGTAGTTTTTGCTCCACTAGTGGCACACGTCGTGTTGCTCTTGAAAGGTAAGTATTTTTTGCTCCACTAGTGGCATACGTCGTGTTGCTCTCGAGGGGTAAGTAGTTGTTGCTCCACTAGTGGCACACATTGTGTTACTCTTGAATGGTAAGTAGTTGTTGCGCCACTAGTGGCACACGTCGTGTTACTATTGAAGGGCAAGTAGTTTTTGCTCCACTAGTGGCACACGTCGTGTTGCTCTTGAATGGTAAGTAGTTTTTGCTCCACTAGTGGAACACGTCGTGTTACTATTGAAGGGCAAGTAGTTTTTGCTCCACTAGTGGCACACGTCGTGTTACTCTTGAATGGTAAGTAGGTTTTGCTCCACTAGTGGCACACGTCGTATTAATATTGAAGGGTAAGTAGTTTTTGCTCCACTAGTTGCACACATCGTCTTACTCTTGAAGGGTAAGTAGTTTTTGCTCCACTAGTGGCACAGTTGTGTTACTCTTGAAGGGTAAGTATTTTTTGCTCCACTAGTAGCACACGTTGTGTTACTCTTGAAGGGTAAGTAGTTTTTGCTCCACTAGTGGCACACGTCGTGTTGCTCTTGAAGGGTAAGTAGTTTTTGCTCCACTAGTTGCACACATCGTATTACTCTTGAAGGGTAAGTAGTTTTTGCTCCACTAGTGGCACACGTTGTGTGACTCTTGAAGGGTAAGTATTTTTTGCTCCACTAGTAGCACACGTTGTGCTACTCTTGAAGGGTAAGTAGTTTTTGCTCCACTAGTGGCACACGTCGTGTTGCTCTTGAAAGGTAAGTATTTTTTGCTCCACTAGTGGAACACGTCGTGTTACTATTGAAGGGCAAGTAGTTTTTGCTCCACTAGTGGCACACGTCGTGTTGCTCTTGAATGGTAAGTAGTTTTTGCTCCACTAGTGGCACACGTCGTGTTAATATTGAAGGGTAAGTAATTTTTGCTCCACTAGTAGCACACGTCGTGTTGCTCTTGAAGTGTATGTAGTTTTTGCTGCATTAGTGACACGTCGTGTTACTATTGAAGGGTAAGTATTTTTTGCTATACTAGTGGCACACGTCGTGTTGCTCTTGAAGGGTAAGTAATTTTTGCTCCACTAGTGGCACACGTCGTGTTGCTCTTGAAAGGTAAGTATTTTTTGCTCCACTAGTGGAACACGTCGTGTTACTATTGAAGGGCAAGTAGTTTTTGCTCCACTAGTGGCACACGTCGTGTTGCTCTTGAATGGTAAGTAGTTTTTGCTCCACTAGTGGCACACGTCGTGTTAATATTGAAGGGTAAGTAATTTTTGCTCCACTAGTAGCACACGTCGTGTTGCTCTTGAAGGGTAAGTAGTTTTTGCTCCACTAGTTGCACACATCGTGTTACTCTTGAAGGGTAAGTATTTTTTGCTCCACTAGTAGCACACGTCGTGTTACTCTTGAAGGGTAAGTAGTTTTTGCTCCATTATTGGCACACGTCGTGTTGCTCTTGAAAGGTAAGTATTTTTTGCTCCACTAGTGGCACACGTCGTGTTGCTCTTGAGGGGTAAGTAGTTGTTGCTCCACTAGTGGCACACGTTGTGTTACTCTTGAATGGTAAGTAGTTTTTGCGCCACTAGTGGCACACGTCGTGTTACTCTTGAAGGGCAAGTAGTTTTTGCTCCACTAGTGGCACACGTCGTGTTGCTCTTGAATGGTAAGTAGTTTTTGCTCCACTAGTGGAACACGTCGTGTTACTATTGAAGGGCAAGTAGTTTTTTCTCCACTAGTGGAACACGTCGTGTTAATATTGAAGGGTAAGTATTTTTTGCTCCACTAGTGGAACACGTCGTGTTGTTCTTGAAGGGTAAGTAGTTTTTGTTCCACTAGTGGCACACGTTGTGTTACTCTTGAAGGGTAAGTAGTTTTTGCTCCACTAGTGGCACACGTCGTGTTAATATTGAAGGGTAAGTAGTTTTTGCTCCACTTGTGGCACACGGCTTGTTACTGTTGAAGGGTAAGTAGTTTTTGCTCCACTAGTGGCACACGTCGTGCTACTGTTGAACGGTAAGTAATTTTTGCTCCACTAGTGGCACACGTCGTGTTACTCTTGAAGGGTAAGTAGTTTTTGCTCCACTAGTGGCACACGTTGTGTTACTCTTGAAGGGTAAGTAGGTTTTGTTCCACTAGTGGCACACGTCGTTATACTGTTGAAGGGTAAGTAGTTTTTGCTCCACTAGTGGCACACGTCGTGTTAATATTGAAGGGTAAGTAGTTTTTGCTCCACTTGTGGCACACGTCGTGTTACTGTTGAAGGGTAAGTAGTTTTTGCTCCACTAGTGGCAGACGTCGTGCTACTGTTGAACGGTAAGTAATGTTTGCTCCACTAGTAGAACACGTGGTGTTACTCTTGAAGGGTAAGTAGTTTTTGCTCCACTAGTGGCACACGTTGTGTTACTCTTGAAGGGTAAGTAGGTTTTGCTCCACTAGTGGCACACGTCGTGTTACTGTTGAAGGGTAAGTAGTTTTTGCTCCACTAGTGGCACACGTCGTGTTACTCTTGAAGGGTAAGTAGTTTTTGCTCCACTAGTGGCACACGTTGTGTTACTCTTGAATGGTAAGTAGTTTTTGCTCCACTAGTGGCACACGTCGTGTTGCTCTTGAAAGGTAAGTAATTTTTGCTCCACTAGTGGCACACGTCGTGTTGCTCTTGAAGGGTAAGTAGTTTTTGCTCCACTAGTGGCACATGTCGTGTTACTGTTGATACGAAGCCAGAAATCAACACTTCTGTCAATTGGCCAATATCAGTGCCATCTTTTACCTACATATGTGATTGGCTGGAGCCATGTTCTCATCAGGAATATCGCTGAAACGCAGCTCACATGACGCTAAATAACCATCAATCTATCATTTTGTGGGTGTTTTTGGCTCATACAAATACTTTAACCTAACCACATGTTATTGAAGTGTGTGTATCAAGCCAGAAAAGTGAGTTGTCATGTAATTAATTACGTGTTGGGGGTATCGATTTTTCTTCTTTTTTACTTTTTTTTCTGTTAGATTTGTTCTGGCAGTGTGGTATATTTTGTTTTCTACGAATTCATCTAATTGACATCTACCTAATTGAAATATTGTTACAATAAAAACAGCATCAGACCTAAGTCAACCTTAAAAACATGTGTGTTGTGTGTATCGATTTAACCTCTTTCTATGCTTTTGCAGTTGCATTTTGGAACTGTTCCGACAGTGTGGTATTTTTGGTTTATTTCTAACTAATAAAAAAAATTTAAATAACAGAAATATGAAATTTAAATTAATTGTTGCTGGTCGCGTCTTGTAGATAATAAATTGGAGTTGTCTTTCTTACTTCATATAATGTGTTGAATATGACTCAATGGTCAAAAAGGACAAACAGACAACACCACGAACGATAAAACACTACACAGCAACGTAAAGACTGAACAACACGAACTGTATAAAGAAACGATGGAGGGACAAACAGCTCCTGCTTCACTAATGCAACAAGTCGTGTTTAACAGTTAAACGACACGAACGCCATCTGATTGACCTGGAAATCGGATTGGACACCATTATTAAAAACAAAAAACAAACAACAAACAACATGGATATGGGAGTAGGGGCAAACCGAACATCCTTATAATACGAATTTGTAGCGGACATCACAACATGGAACTAATCACATGAAGACGTAATTGGAGAAAATGGTCAACACGAAATAAGCGGTGAAATCAGGTGTTACGGAAGGGTAAGTATCTCATGTTCCACTAGTGGCACTAATCATGCCACTCTTCTTAAAATTAATAAAGGACAGGATTGTGACAACAACAAATGTGGTCACCATGTTTACAGTTGATAAAGTGTCACACTGAATAGTCAAGAATGAAGGACTTTATTTCGCAGGGGCGTAAAAACATAGGTGCAAGGGGGAAATGTCCCAACTTTGAAAAGTGCATGGGCAAAACAATGTTTGTGTCCCCTTAACTTTTAGGGGCAAACCATAAGAAAAGAATGAATTTTTAGCATGTAGCAAACTACAAACAATATTGCTCAGTAACGTAAAATAATGATTTGATTGGATGTTGCCATGACGAAAACAGGTCGACACGCACTATATGATATGGGTATAAGCTGGTGTTAGGATGACCCGAGGTATTCACAGCATTTTAGATTACCACTGGAAAAACGAGGATAAAGTGAAATGGGAGAGGAAAGTTTTACCTGACAACGGCCCACCAACAACCACTCTTATCAAATTGTTGGTTAACATGACCTGCTTCAAGTTGTTATTGTACCTGCAATGCACCTGACTTTCACCGTAAATGAGGTACACGGTTACGTCTCGTCAAAAGAACGATTGGAAGTTGTATATAGCCCCGTAATACATACCATGTAAATGAGTGTCAACTTTTCTGAATATTTCATTCATTGCATCGGGGCGACACCTAGCGGATGTGCCAATCGCTACTACTATAAATAGTAACATATACTATGTACACAAATAAATATGTGTAATAACGTATTTACGAATGATGAATACATGTATAATGTTTAGATTAACTCACTAAATTAAAATTAAAGGGCATGTTTTTAAAAATTTAAATCACCCACTACCCTATAATATATATACATTAAATATCTATTTATTTTGACATGGCTGGCCTAGTCATGTGGATACTTCGTTAACGAAACATTTCTTGATAGAAAAGCTTTTTAATCCTACGGGTTCACGCCCGTAGTTTCCACTGACGCAAACCAGTCTTTTGTTTTTAATTATTATTTTTGATGGGTTTGTTAAAATAATGATTTGATTTTTGGTGTTTTAACGCCACTTTCAGCAATATTTCAGCTATATCATGTCGATTTTAAATAATAATTGATATAAAAGTATAATATAAAGAAAACAAATCTAAATGATTATTTACCACTGGTTCTATTTTTATGCATGTTCAGTATGTAAAATGTAAACAGGTTATGAACACAGGCGTTCGTGGCAAGGAATTACCACCCTTTTTTTAACGTTTTATTTACATATATATTTTCAATAAAATGTCTTTATTATTTCATCTCTTTTCCCTTATTTTAACTTGTTCGTGTCTATATACATACAATCTTATGCTAACAACAATAAGAGTGTACAGGGTCGACACATGTAAGTTGGTGTTAACATAAGATTGTATGAATATAGACACGAACAAGTTAAAATAAGAAAAACAGATATGAAATAATAAAGAAATAAAGAAATTTTATTGGAAAATAAATATATAAACAGAAAGGTTAAAAAAGGTGGTAACTGCGTGCCACGAGCGCCTGTGATTATGATTACCAAATGGAGAAGCAGCAAATACATATTTTGTAGTCTTTGGTTTTACCCAACCGGGCCTCGAACCCACGATCTACCGGATTTACCCAACCGGGCCTCGAACCCACGATCTACCGGATTTACCCCAACCGGGCCTCGAACCCACGATCTACCGGATTTACCCAACCGGGCCTCGAACCCACGATCTACCGGATTTACCCAACCGGGCCTCGAACCCACGATCTATCGGATTTACCCAACCGGGCCTCGAACCCACGATCTACCGGATTTACCCAACCGGGCCTCGAACCCACGATCTACCGGATTTACCCAACCGGGCCTCGAACCCACGATCTACCGGATTTACCCAACCGGGCCTCGAACCCACGATCTACCGGATTTACCCAACCGGGCCTCGAACCCACGATCTACCGGATTTACCCAACCGGGCCTCGAACCCACGATCTACCGGATTTACCCAACCGGGCCTCGAACCCACGATCTACCGGATTTACCCAACCGGCCTCGAACCCACGATCTACCGGATTTACCCAACCGGGCATCGAACCCACGATCTACCGGATTTACCCAACCGGGCATCGAACCCACGATCTACCGGATTTACCCAACCGGGCCTCGAACCCACGATCACCGCACTCGGAGGCGAGCACGTTAACCATTACACCACCGATGCGGTTTTAACTGGAAGCAAAGGAGAATATTCATATACGTGTATATATTTTTAGTTTCTTTATATACCTACATGTCAGTTTGTCTTAATAATTGGAGATCCATGACTTCTTACGAAGATTTTATACACGAATTATCAAAATCAATCAGTGTTGAACTCACGGAATTACCTTTTCATCCTACATCTTTAAATTCAGTCAAAAGACTGGATTGCGTCCGTGGAATTCACGAGAATATACTCGTGAAATTTTTCTTCCTTTTATAATTTTTTTTGGCGGGACGAAACCCTGGATTTTTTTTAACATTTTATTTTGTTTAGTACGATGAATCCACACGACTACCGCCAGCCATGAATTTTTAAAGTTTAAATTACATTTAAGAATGTATGTCATTGATTATGTTCTAAAAATAGACATTACTTTTATTTTTAAATTATACTAGTGAAAATTAAATAAGAAATGAAAGGTTTTTTTTATTTGGTTTTAAATATTTTAAAATATTATAAAATGGAAGATTATTTCATGCTTTATTATTTAAGGTTGCTAACACAAGTCGACGAGTTTTGTTTTCCGGTAGCAGAATGTGGTCATGACTGGTTGCAACACAGGGTACTCCAGATAGTCCTTCCCCTGGCCAAAATCTACAGCGTGGTATAATCAGTGGACTGATAAATGTTACGCCATTTTGATTTTTTGACTATGGATAATATTCATTTGAAGATGATGCTTGCAAGGTCTGGTAGAAAGATTTTTTGTCAGTTGTGGTCCAATGCAAAAGTACGACTGTGTTTGTTTCCTACACGTTTAGATTCTAGATTTGTACTGACAGTGTTGTATTATATACCCCCTCCCCATTGTACTGACAGTGTTGTATTATATACCCCCTCCCCATTGTACTGACAGTGTTGTATTATATACCCCCTCCCCATTGTACTGACAGTGTTGTATTATATACCCCCTCCCCATTGTACTGTCAGTGTTGTATTGTATACCCCCTCCCAATTAGATTCTAGAATTGTACCGACAGGGTTGTATTATATACCCCCTCCCCATTCTAGAATTGTACTGACAGTGTTGTATTATATACCCCCTCCCCATTCTAGATTTGTACTGACAGTGTTGTATTATATACCCCCTCCCTATTCTAGATTTGCACTGACAGTGTTGTATTATATACCCCCTCCCCATTCTAGATTTGTACTGACAGTGTTGTATTATATACCCCCTCCCTATTCTAGAATTGTACTGACAGTGTTGTATTATATACCCCCTCCCCATTCTAGATTTGTACTGACAGTGTTGTATTATATACCCCCTCCCCTTTCTAGATTTGTACTGACAGTGTTGTATTATATACCCCCTCCCCATTAGATTCTAGATTTGTACTGACAGTGTTGTATTATATACCCCCTCCCCATTCTAGAATTGTACTGACAGTATTGTATTATATACCCCCTCCCCATTCTAGAATTGTACTGAGAGTGTTGTATTATATACCCCCTCCCCATTCGAGCATTGTACTGACAGTGTTGTATTATATACCCCCTCCCCATTCTAGATTTGTACTGACAGTGTTGTATTATATACCCCTCCCCATTCTAGATTTGTACTGACAGTGTTGTGTTGTATGCCCCCTCCCCATTCTAGATTTGTACTAACAGTGTTGTATTATATACCCCCTCCCCATTAGATTCTAGATTTGTACTGACAGAGTTGTATTTTATCCTGCAATGACAGCATTTACCGACCAATATAGCCTGCCTAATATATTTTTTGATATTGGTCAGTTATTAATAGAACATTTTTTGATATTGGTCAGTTATAAATAGAACATACAAATGTAAAACGGGGCACATCGGGGGATATTGTTTTCAAATACATACATAAAATTATTTCAAATACTTTTATCATCGTCCAGTAAACGTTTATTTACGATTTAAAATTGCAGGATAAATACAATACATGTGCACTGTCGAAGCATATATGTAAATATGTGTATTCGGCGCGAAACGCGGGAAAATGCTCGGCGAAGCCTCGCCTTTTCCCGCGTTTCTAAGCCTCATACACATATTACCCATATGCTTCGACAGTGCACAAGTATTGTATATATTTTACCCTCCCCATTCGATTCTAGATTTGTACTGACAGTGTTGTATTATATACCCCCTCCCCATTAGATTCTAGATTTGTACTGACAGTGTTATATTATATACCCCCTCCCCATTCTAGATTTGTACTGACAATATTGTATTATATACCCCCTCCCCATTCTAGAATTGTACTGACAGTGTTGTATTATATACCCCCTCCCCATTCTAGAATTGTACTGACAGTGTTGTATTATATACCCCCTCCCCATTCTAGAATTGTACTGACAGTGTTGTATTATATACCCCCTCCCCATTATAGATTTGTACTGACAGTGTTGTATTATATACCCCCTCCCTATTCTAGATTTGTACTGACAGTGTTGTATTATATACCCCCTCCCCATTCTAGATTTGTACTGACAGTGTTGTATTATATACCCCCTCCCTATTCTAGATTTGTACTGACAGTGTTGTATTATATAACCCTCCCCATTCTAGATTTGTACTGACAGTGTTGTATTATATACCCCCTCCCCATTCTAGATTTGTACTGACAATATTGTATTATATACCCCCTCCCCATTCTTGAATTGTACTGACAGTGTTGTATTATATACCCCCTCCCCATTCTAGAATTGTACTGACAGTGTTGTATTATATACCCCCTCCCCATTCTAGATTTGTACTGACAGTATTGTATTATATACCCCCTCCCCATTCTAGATTTGTACTGACAGTGTTGTATTATATAACCCTCCCCATTCTAGATTTATACTGACAGTGTTGTATTATATACTCCCTCCCCATTCTAGATTTATACTGACAGTGTTGTATTATATATCCCCTCCCCATTAGATTCTAGATTTGTACTGACAGTGTTGTATTATATACCCCCTCCCCATTAGATTCTAGATTTGTACTGACAGTGTTGTATTATATACCCCCTCCCCATTCTAGATTTGTACTGACAGTGTTGTATTATATACTCCCTCCCCATTCTAGATTTGTACTGACAGTGTTGTATTATATATCCCCTCCCCATTAGATTCTAGATTTGTACTGACAGTGTTGTATTATATACCCCCTCCCCATTGTACTGACAGTGTTGTATTATATACCCCCTCCCCATTGTACTGACAGTGTTGTATTATATACCCCCTCCCCATTGTACTGACAGTGTTGTATTATATACCCCCTCCCCATTAGATACTAGAATTGTACTGACAGTGTTGTATTATATACCCCCTCCCCATTCTAGATTTGTACTGACAGTGTTGTATTATATACCCCCTCCCCATTCTAGATTTGTACTGACAGTGTTGTATTATATACCCCCTCCCCATTAGATTCTAGATTTGTACTGACAGTGTTGTATTATATACCCCCTCCCCATTCTAGAATTGTACTGACAGTATTGTATTATATACCCCCTCCCCATTCTAGAATTGTACTGAGAGTGTTGTATTATATACCCCCTCCCCATTCTAGAATTGTACTGACAGTGTTGTATTATATACCCCCTCCCCATTATAGATTTGTACTGACAGTGTTGTATTATATACCCCCTCCCTATTCTAGATTTGTACTGACAGTGTTGTATTATATACCCCCTCCCCATTCTAGATTTGTACTGACAGTGTTGTATTATATACCCCCTCCCTATTCTAGATTTGTACTGACAGTGTTGTATTATATAACCCTCCCCATTCTAGATTTGTACTGACAGTGTTGTATTATATACCCCCTCCCCATTCTAGATTTGTACTGACAATATTGTATTATATACCCCCTCCCCATTCTTGAATTGTACTGACAGTGTTGTATTATATACCCCCTCCCCATTCTAGAATTGTACTGACAGTGTTGTATTATATACCCCCTCCCCATTCTAGATTTGTACTGACAGTATTGTATTATATACCCCCTCCCCATTCTAGATTTGTACTGACAGTGTTGTATTATATAACCCTCCCCATTCTAGATTTATACTGACAGTGTTGTATTATATACTCCCTCCCCATTCTAGATTTATACTGACAGTGTTGTATTATATATCCCCTCCCCATTAGATTCTAGATTTGTACTGACAGTGTTGTATTATATACCACCTCCCCATTAGATTCTAGATTTGTACTGACAGTGTTGTATTATATACCCCCTCCCCATTCTAGATTTGTACTGACAGTGTTGTATTATATACTCCCTCCCCATTCTAGATTTGTACTGACAGTGTTGTATTATATATCCCCTCCCCATTAGATTCTAGATTTGTACTGACAGTGTTGTATTATATACCCCCTCCCCATTGTACTGACAGTGTTGTATTATATACCCCCTCCCCATTGTACTGACAGTGTTGTATTATATACCCCCTCCCCATTAGATACTAGAATTGTACTGACAGTGTTGTATTATATACCCCCTCCCCATTCTAGATTTGTACTGACAGTGTTGTATTATATACCCCCTCCCCTTTCTAGATTTGTACTGACAGTGTTGTATTATATACCCCCTCCCCATTAGATTCTAGATTTGTACTGACAGTGTTGTATTATATACCCCCTCCCCATTCTAGAATTGTACTGACAGTATTGTATTATATACCCCCTCCCCATTCTAGAATTGTACTGAGAGTGTTGTATTATATACCCCCTCCCCATTCGAGCATTGTACTGACAGTGTTGTATTATATACCCCCTCCCCATTCTAGATTTGTACTGACAGTGTTGTATTATATACCCCTCCCCATTCTAGATTTGTACTGACAGTGTTGTGTTGTATGCCCCCTCCCCATTCTAGATTTGTACTAACAGTGTTGTATTATATACCCCCTCCCCATTAGATTCTAGATTTGTACTGACAGAGTTGTATTTTATCCTGCAATGACAGCATTTACCGACCAATATAGCCTGCCTAATATATTTTTTGATATTGGTCAGTTATTAATAGAACATTTTTTGATATTGGTCAGTTATAAATAGAACATACAAATGTAAAACGGGGCACATCGGGGGATATTGTTTTCAAATACATACATAAAATTATTTCAAATACTTTTATCATCGTCCAGTAAACGTTTATTTACGATTTAAAATTGCAGGATAAATACAATACATGTGCACTGTCGAAGCATATATGTAAATATGTGTATTCGGCGCGAAACGCGAGAAAATGCTCGGCGAAGCCTCGCCTTTTCCCGCGTTTCTAAGCCTCATACACATATTACCCATATGCTTCGACAGTGCACAAGTATTGTATATATTTTACCCTCCCCATTCGATTCTAGATTTGTACTGACAGTGTTGTATTATATACCCCCTCCCCATTAGATTCTAGATTTGTACTGACAGTGTTATATTATATACCCCCTCCCCATTCTAGATTTGTACTGACAATATTGTATTATATACCCCCTCCCCATTCTAGAATTGTACTGACAGTGTTGTATTATATACCCCCTCCCCATTCTAGAATTGTACTGACAGTGTTGTATTATATACCCCCTCCCCATTCTAGAATTGTACTGACAGTGTTGTATTATATACCCCCTCCCCATTATAGATTTGTACTGACAGTGTTGTATTATATACCCCCTCCCTATTCTAGATTTGTACTGACAGTGTTGTATTATATACCCCCTCCCCATTCTAGATTTGTACTGACAGTGTTGTATTATATACCCCCTCCCTATTCTAGATTTGTACTGACAGTGTTGTATTATATAACCCTCCCCATTCTAGATTTGTACTGACAGTGTTGTATTATATACCCCCTCCCCATTCTAGATTTGTACTGACAATATTGTATTATATACCCCCTCCCCATTCTTGAATTGTACTGACAGTGTTGTATTATATACCCCCTCCCCATTCTAGAATTGTACTGACAGTGTTGTATTATATACCCCCTCCCCATTCTAGATTTGTACTGACAGTATTGTATTATATACCCCCTCCCCATTCTAGATTTGTACTGACAGTGTTGTATTATATAACCCTCCCCATTCTAGATTTATACTGACAGTGTTGTATTATATACTCCCTCCCCATTCTAGATTTATACTGACAGTGTTGTATTATATATCCCCTCCCCATTAGATTCTAGATTTGTACTGACAGTGTTGTATTATATACCCCCTCCCCATTAGATTCTAGATTTGTACTGACAGTGTTGTATTATATACCCCCTCCCCATTCTAGATTTGTACTGACAGTGTTGTATTATATACTCCCTCCCCATTCTAGATTTGTACTGACAGTGTTGTATTATATATCCCCTCCCCATTAGATTCTAGATTTGTACTGACAGTGTTGTATTATATACCCCCTCCCCATTGTACTGACAGTGTTGTATTATATACCCCCTCCCCATTGTACTGACAGTGTTGTATTATATACCCCCTCCCCATTGTACTGACAGTGTTGTATTATATACCCCCTCCCCATTGTACTGACAGTGTTGTATTATATACCCCCTCCCCATTAGATACTAGAATTGTACTGACAGTGTTGTATTATATACCCCCTCCCCATTCTAGATTTGTACTGACAGTGTTGTATTATATACCCCCTCCCCATTCTAGATTTGTACTGACAGTGTTGTATTATATACCCCCTCCCCATTAGATTCTAGATTTGTACTGACAGTGTTGTATTATATACCCCCTCCCCATTCTAGAATTGTACTGACAGTATTGTATTATATACCCCCTCCCCATTCTAGAATTGTACTGAGAGTGTTGTATTATATACCCCCTCCCCATTCTAGAATTGTACTGACAGTGTTGTATTATATACCCCCTCCCCATTATAGATTTGTACTGACAGTGTTGTATTATATACCCCCTCCCTATTCTAGATTTGTACTGACAGTGTTGTATTATATACCCCCTCCCCATTCTAGATTTGTACTGACAGTGTTGTATTATATACCCCCTCCCTATTCTAGATTTGTACTGACAGTGTTGTATTATATAACCCTCCCCATTCTAGATTTGTACTGACAGTGTTGTATTATATACCCCCTCCCCATTCTAGATTTGTACTGACAATATTGTATTATATACCCCCTCCCCATTCTTGAATTGTACTGACAGTGTTGTATTATATACCCCCTCCCCATTCTAGAATTGTACTGACAGTGTTGTATTATATACCCCCTCCCCATTCTAGATTTGTACTGACAGTATTGTATTATATACCCCCTCCCCATTCTAGATTTGTACTGACAGTGTTGTATTATATAACCCTCCCCATTCTAGATTTATACTGACAGTGTTGTATTATATACTCCCTCCCCATTCTAGATTTATACTGACAGTGTTGTATTATATATCCCCTCCCCATTAGATTCTAGATTTGTACTGACAGTGTTGTATTATATACCACCTCCCCATTAGATTCTAGATTTGTACTGACAGTGTTGTATTATATACCCCCTCCCCATTCTAGATTTGTACTGACAGTGTTGTATTATATACTCCCTCCCCATTCTAGATTTGTACTGACAGTGTTGTATTATATATCCCCTCCCCATTAGATTCTAGATTTGTACTGACAGTGTTGTATTATATACCCCCTCCCCATTGTACTGACAGTGTTGTATTATATACCCCCTCCCCATTGTACTGACAGTGTTGTATTATATACCCCCTCCCCATTAGATACTAGAATTGTACTGACAGTGTTGTATTATATACCCCCTCCCCATTCTAGAATTGTACTGACAGTGTTGTATTATATACCCCCTCCCCATTATAGATTTGTACTGACAGTGTTGTATTATATACCCCCTCCCTATTCTAGATTTGTACTGACAGTGTTGTATTATATACCCCCTCCCCATTCTAGATTTGTACTGACAGTGTTGTATTATATACCCCCTCCCTATTCTAGATTTGTACTGACAGTGTTGTATTATATAACCCTCCCCATTCTAGATTTGTACTGACAGTGTTGTATTATATACCCCCTCCCCATTCTAGATTTGTACTGACAATATTGTATTATATACCCCCTCCCCATTCTTGAATTGTACTGACAGTGTTGTATTATATACCCCCTCCCCATTCTAGAATTGTACTGACAGTGTTGTATTATATACCCCCTCCCCATTCTAGATTTGTACTGACAGTATTGTATTATATACCCCCTCCCCATTCTAGATTTGTACTGACAGTGTTGTATTATATAACCCTCCCCATTCTAGATTTATACTGACAGTGTTGTATTATATACTCCCTCCCCATTCTAGATTTATACTGACAGTGTTGTATTATATATCCCCTCCCCATTAGATTCTAGATTTGTACTGACAGTATTGTATTATATACCCCCTCCCCATTAGATTCTAGATTTGTACTGACAGTGTTGTATTATATACCCCCTCCCCATTCTAGATTTGTACTGACAGTGTTGTATTATATACTCCCTCCACATTCTAGATTTGTACTGACAGTGTTGTATTATATATCCCCTCCCCATTAGATTCTAGATTTGTACTGACAGTGTTGTATTATATACCCCCTCCCCATTGTACTGACAGTGTTGTATTATATACCCCCTCCCCATTGTACTGACAGTGTTGTATTATATACCCCCTCCCCATTGTACTGACAGTGTTGTATTATATACCCCCTCCCCATTAGATACTAGAATTGTACTGACAGTGTTGTATTATATACCCCCTCCCCATTCTAGATTTGTACTGACAGTGTTGTATTATATACCCCCTCCCCATTCTAGATTTGTACTGACAGTGTTGTATTATATACCCCCTCCCCATTAGATTCTAGATTTGTACTGACAGTGTTGTATTATATACCCCCTCCCCATTCTAGAATTGTACTGACAGTATTGTATTATATACCTCCTCCCCATTCTAGAATTGTACTGAGAGTGTTGTATTATATACCCCCTCCCCATTCTAGAATTGTACTGACAGTGTTGTATTATATACCCCCTCCCCATTATAGATTTGTACTGACAGTGTTGTATTATATACCCCCTCCCTATTCTAGATTTGTACTGACAGTGTTGTATTATATACCCCCTCCCCATTCTAGATTTGTACTGACAGTGTTGTATTATATACCCCCTCCCTATTCTAGATTTGTACTGACAGTGTTGTATTATATAACCCTCCCCATTCTAGATTTGTACTGACAGTGTTGTATTATATACCCCCTCCCCATTCTAGATTTGTACTGACAATATTGTATTATATACCCCCTCCCCATTCTTGAATTGTACTGACAGTGTTGTATTATATACCCCCTCCCCATTCTAGAATTGTACTGACAGTGTTGTTTTATATACCCCCTCCCCATTCTAGATTTGTACTGACAGTATTGTATTATATTCCCTCTCCTCATTCTAGATTTGTACTGACAGTGTTGTATTATATAACCCTCCCCATTCTAGATTTATACTGACAGTGTTGTATTATATACTCCCTCCCCATTCTAGATTTATACTGACAGTGTTGTATTATATATCCCCTCCCCATTAGATTCTAGATTTGTACTGACAGTGTTGTATTATATACCCCCTCCCCATTAGATTCTAGATTTGTACTGACAGTGTTGTATTATATACCCCCTCCCCATTCTAGATTTGTACTGACAGTGTTGTATTATATACTCCCTCCCCATTCTAGATTTGTACTGACAGTGTTGTATTATATATCCCCTCCCCATTAGATTCTAGATTTGTACTGACAGTGTTGTATTATATACCCCCTCCCCATTGTACTGACAGTGTTGTATTATATACCCCCTCCCCATTGTACTGACAGTGTTGTATTATATACCCCCTCCCCATTAGATACTAGAATTGTACTGACAGTGTTGTATTATATACCCCCTCCCCATTCTAGATTTCTACTGACAGTGTTGTATTATATACCCCCTCCCCATTCTAGATTTGTACTGACAGTGTTGTATTATATACCCCCTCCCCATTAGATTCTAGATTTGTACTGACAGTGTTGTATTATATACCCCTCCCCATTCTAGAATTGTACTGACAGTATTGTATTATATACCCCCTCCCCATTCTAGAATTGTACTGACAGTGTTGTATTATATACCCCCTCCCCATTCTAGCATTGTACTGACAGTGTTGTATTATATACCCCCTCCCCATTCTAGATTTGTACTGACAGTGTTGTATTATATACCCCTCCCCATTCTAGATTTGTACTGACAGTGTTGTATTGTATGCCCCCTCCCCATTCTAGATTTGTACTAACAGTGTTGTATTATATACCCCCTCCCCATTAGATTCTAGATTTGTACTGACAGAGTTGTATTTTATCCTGCAATGACAGCATTTACCGACCAATATACCCTGCCTAATATATTTTTTGATATTGGTCAGTTATTAATAGAACATTTTTTGATATTGGTCAGTTATAAATAGAACATACAAATGTAAAACGGGGCACATCGGGGGATATTGTTTTCAAATACATACATAAAATTATTTCAAATACTTTTTTCATCGTCCAGTAAACGTTTATTTACGATTTAAAATTGCAGGATAAATACAATACATGTGCACTGTCGAAGCATATATGTAAATATGTGTATTCGGCGCGAAACGCGGGAAAATGCTCGGCGAAGCCTCGCCTTTTCCCGCGTTTCTAAGCCTCATACACATATTACCCATATGCTTCGACAGTGCACAAGTATTGTATATATTTTACCCTCCCCATTCGATTCTAGATTTGTACTGACAGTGTTGTATTATATACCCCCTCCCCATTAGATTCTAGATTTGTACTGACAGTGTTGTATTATATACCCCCTCCCCATTCTAGATTTGTACTGACAATATTGTATTATATACCCCCTCCCCATTCTAGAATTGTACTGACAGTGTTGTATTATATACCCCCTCCCCATTCTAGAATTGTACTGACAGTGTTGTATTATATACCCCCTCCCCATTCTAGAATTGTACTGACAGTGTTGTATTATATACCCCCTCCCCATTATAGATTTGTACTGACAGTGTTGTATTATATACCCCCTCCCTATTCTAGATTTGTACTGACAGTGTTGTATTATATACCCCCTCCCCATTCTAGATTTGTACTGACAGTGTTGTATTATATACCCCCTCCCCATTCTAGAATTGTACTGACAGTGTTGTATTATATACCCCCTCCCCATTCTAGAATTGTACTGACAGTGTTGTATTATATACCCCCTCCCCATTCTAGATTTGTACTGACAGTGTTGTATTATATACCCCCTCCCTATTCTAGATTTGTACTGACAGTGTTGTATTATATACCCCCTCCCCATTCTAGATTTGTACTGACAGTGTTGTATTATATACCCCCTCCCTATTCTAGATTTGTACTGACAGTGTTGTATTATATAACCCTCCCCATTCTAGATTTGTACTGACAGTGTTGTATTATATACCCCCTCCCCATTCTAGATTTGTACTGACAATATTGTATTATATACCCCCTCCCCATTCTTGAATTGTACTGACAGTGTTGTATTATATACCCCCTCCCCATTCTAGAATTGTACTGACAGTGTTGTATTATATACCCCCTCCCCATTCTAGATTTGTACTGACAGTATTGTATTATATACCCCCTCCCCATTCTAGATTTGTACTGACAGTGTTGTATTATATAACCCTCCCCATTCTAGATTTATACTGACAGTGTTGTATTATATACTCCCTCCCCATTCTAGATTTATACTGACAGTGTTGTATTATATATCCCCTCCCCATTAGATTCTAGATTTGTACTGACAGTGTTGTATTATATACCCCCTCCCCATTAGATTCTAGATTTGTACTGACAGTGTTGTATTATATACCCCCTCCCCATTCTAGATTTGTACTGACAGTGTTGTATTATATACTCCCTCCCCATTCTAGATTTGTACTGACAGTGTTGTATTATATATCGCCTCCCCATTAGATTCTAGAATTGTACTGAGTGTTGTATTATATACCCCCTCCCCATTAGATTCTAGATTTGTACTGACAGTGTTGTATTATATACCCCCTCCCCATTCTAGAATTGTACTGACAGTATTGTATTATATACCCCCTCCCCATTCTAGAATTGTACTGACAGTGTTGTATTATATACCCCCTCCCCATTCTAGAATTGTACTGACAGTGTTGTATTATATACCCCCTCCCCATTCTAGATTTGTACTGACAGTGTTGTATTATATACCCCTCCCCATTCTAGATTTGTACTGACAGTGTTGTATTGTATGCCCCCTCCACATTCTAGATTTGTACTAACAGTGTTGTATTTTATCCTGCAATGACAGAATTTACCGACCAATATAGCCTGCCTAATATATTTTTTGATATTGGTCAGTTATTAATAGAACATTTTTTGATATTGGTCAGTTATAAATAGAACATACAAATGTAAAACGGGGCACATCGGGGGATATTGTTTTCAAATACATACATAAAATTATTTCAAATACTTTTATCATCGTCCAGTAAACGTTTATTTACGATTTAAAATTGCAGGATAAATACAATACATGTGCACTGTCGAAGCATATATGTAAATATGTGTATTCGGCGCGAAACGCGGGAAAATGCTCGGCGAAGCCTCGCCTTTTCCCGCGTTTCTAAGCCTCATACACATATTACCCATATGCTTCGACAGTGCACAAGTATTGTATATATTTTACCCTCCCCATTCGATTCTAGATTTGTACTGACAGTGTTGTATTATATACCCCCTCCCCATTAGATTCTAGATTTGTACTGACAGTGTTGTATTATATACCCCCTCCCCATTCTAGATTTGTACTGACAATATTGTATTATATACCCCCTCCCCATTCTAGAATTGTACTGACAGTGTTGTATTATATACCTCCTCCCCATTCTAGAATTGTACTGACAGTATTGTATTATATACCCCCTCCCCATTCTAGATTTGTACTGACAGTGTTGTATTATATACCCCCTCCCCATTCTAGAATTGTACTGACAGTGTTGTATTATATACCCCCTCCCCATTCTAGATTTGTACTGACAGTGTTGTATTATATACCCCCTCTCTATTCTAGATTTGTACTGACAGTGTTGTATTATATACCCCCTCCCCATTCTAGATTTGTACTGACAGTGTTGTATTATATACCCCCTCCCTATTCTAGATTTGTACTGACAGTGTTGTATTATATAACCCTCCCCATTCTAGATTTGTACTGACAGTGTTGTATTATATACCCCCTCCCCATTCTAGATTTGTACTGACAATATTGTATTATATACCCCCTCCCCATTCTTGAATTGTACTGACAGTGTTGTATTATATACCCCCTCCCCATTCTAGAATTGTACTGACAGTGTTGTATTATATACCCCCTCCCCATTCTAGATTTGTACTGACAGTATTGTATTATATACCCCCTCCCCATTCTAGATTTGTACTGACAGTGTTGTATTATATAACCCTCCCCATTCTAGATTTATACTGACAGTGTTGTATTATATACTCCCTCCCCATTCTAGATTTATACTGACAGTGTTGTATTATATATCCCCTCCCCATTAGATTCTAGATTTGTACTGACAGTGTTGTATTATATACCCCCTCCCCATTCTAGATTTGTACTGACAGTGTTGTATTATATACCCCCTCCCCATTAGATTCTAGATTTGTACTGACAGTGTTGTATTATATACTCCCTCCCCATTCTAGATTTGTACTGACAGTGTTGTATTATATATCCCCTCCCCATTAGATTCTAGAATTGTACTGAGTGTTGTATTATATACCCCCTCCCCATTAGATTCTAGATTTGTACTGACAGTGTTGTATTATATACCCACTCCCCATTTTATTAGCTTTATTGGCTCTAATGTGTGCTAAATGATGTGCAAACGAAAAGATTGTTTGTTTCTTAACAAAGTGATGCTCATTCAAAGTCTGGTCGTTTGCACACTGGAATCCTCATTGTGAGACAATATACCACAGTTGCAGGACAATGGAAACTATATACATGTACTTCATTCTGATTTTTAATTCTGTTCAGACTTTGAAGTATGAGACGTGAAAGATCAAAATATATAAGATTGTCAAAGTGTGATCGCATTTATTTTTATTCGATTTACGTGAAATGTACACCCCTTCAAGACCCCCTTTTGATTAACAGAAATGTGTGTAACAATGTTAGTTATTTTAAATTAATATTTACGACTGAAAAATGAATTTATAATGTAAAATATCTACATTTTTATGTAAGATTATCGATTGAAATTCATCCCACACAACAGCCTGGTAATAAATACAATATATCTCGCAATTGTTTTCATGGATTGCCTAATCGTGTGGATACTTCGTTGATAAACATTTTCTCTACGTGAAAAAAATATGCGGGTTCGCGCCCACAGTTTCCACAGACGCTGTCTAGTCTCTTTTTTTCACTTTAAAATTATATCTTGTTTAAAATAATATCAGAATTTATTATTACGTGGATATATTTAAAAGGAAACAAAATTTAAAATAAATAGTTTCCACTGTTATCCGTAAGACGTCAGTGCGATTCAGTTTATATAAATAACATGTTTAACATTTTTGTGCCTGTATCAAAGTCAAAAGATTGGAAAGCAAAATATTTAAGAAGATTTTAGGAGCAAAAAACCAAATGGTCAAAGTAAAGTTTGAAGATATCAAAGAGGTAAACCCCACTGAGAACTGGTTGTGAACTGAGATGTTCCTGTTCCACATGTTGTGCCCGTCGTGTTTTTCTTGTAGTGATAAGTGAACCGGATTATGATTAAAACAAACGGAACATATCCGTGGTCATTTGTGTGACACGGATATTCCGGAATGGTTAACCATGGTATGTTGGCGACCGTTAGACTTTCAAAGTGATGACTTCAACTTACCCACTAGGAATCTTTGGTTTAATAGCTTTTTTTGTTATCAGCAGGCCCACTGAGAGGGGAAAGGGGTCAACTGCGACGGCGCCCCGGGGCCCATGAGTTATAATTAAAGGTCCAGACAAATAAACAAGTAGAAAGCTGTTTTCTAAATTACAATTCATCAATTCCTTTTTGTTGTGCTGATTCCGTGCTTATGACACACCGTGGTGGACTTAGTTTGAGTATCATTATTTGGAGAATTCGAGGAGGGGGGGAGGGGGGGGGGGCAAGCTTCCTTTTGCCCTGGGGCCCAAAAATTCTCTTGGCGGCCCTGGTTAGCAGCAACCCTCACTCAAGCAATTTTTTGAACCACCAGCTCTGGAATATCGAATCAATTGAGAGATATAATCTCCATATGTAGTGCTGCTGGAATGTTGCTACATATAAATGGAAAGTTCACGACTGAAAATTGAAATAATCGAATTTGTTCTAAAGTTTCATTCTTAACCGGCCACCACTATCAACAACGAGGTGTAGGTCAATGTATGACGCAAACCTAGCTGTATATGTGGCATCCTTTATTTCAGA
Organism: Bathymodiolus brooksi; assembly: GCA_963680875.1. Classification (NCBI taxonomy): domain Eukaryota; kingdom Metazoa; phylum Mollusca; class Bivalvia; order Mytilida; family Modiolidae; genus Bathymodiolus; species Bathymodiolus brooksi. Next base: position 111,584,288 of record OY804584.1, read on the forward strand.
TTCAATGAGATAGAAGCGATCAACACAATCACCAAACCTAGAATTATTTACTGAAATGACATCATCTATATAACAGAACATGAAATGAAAGGATCGGATTACTTTCTTTTCCTTTTTCTTGAGAGGCTGATGTATGAAGTATGTCTCGTACGAATAAAGGAACAAGTCGGCGTGAAGAGGAACATAGTTGGTACCAATAAACAGGGCCTCCAAAAGAAATTATGCAAGGCGAACAAGTCTACTTTGTGGTCCCGGGGACAGGCTGAGACTTCTCTCAAAATTGAGGATTTGAGGTCCAATAAAACCACTGGTAAACTTTCATAGATGCTTTATTTCCTGTGGAGCAGAATTTCCAGATAACATATACTTTATACAAAGCAGTGACAAACATAAGCAGTTAATGCTGACTGTTGAAAAACACGTCCACAAAACATGAAAAAATATGTTGTCAATCAAAAACATTTTTATACTATCAGTTTCAGAGAACATTTTTGGTAGAATAAAATAATAAAACAACAATAACAAACCATTACATTAAAAAAAATAATGGCTGGGTTGTGTCAGTGGAAACCACCGGGTCGAAATCCATTGTATGTTTGGTGGTGTCTAACGCCACTTTCAACAATATTTCAGTTATATCGTGGTGGTCAGTTATATTGGTGGAGGAAACCGGAGAACCCAGAGAAAACCACTGACCTGCCGCAAGTCACTGACAAACTTTATCACATAATGTTGTACACCTTGCCGTGATCGAGATTCGAACTCACAACACCAGTGGTGATAGGCGCTGGTTGCATAGGTAGTTGTAAAACCAACTATCATGCGACCATGGCTACGTCGGCCCCTTGTTTCAGAGAACTCTTTGGAAGAATAATAATAAAACAACAATAACAAATCATTACATTAAAAAAATGGTGGCTGGATTGCGTCAGTGGAAATCACCGGGTCGAAACCCAGCATGGTTTTTCGAGTAAAGAAAATGTTTAAAGTATTAACGATGTATCCACATGACTATGCCAGCCTGTAATTTATTTGTAAGTTTTATATATATAAAGGTAAAAAGCATAGATAGGCTTATCTCAAGAGGCACCACAGAGGGAGTAATCTATTATGTATTTACATAAAATTGAAAATAAATATAAAAATAGACCTGTTAGTAATATAATAGTTATGTCTACATTAAATCAACGTTCATGGAGTAATGATACCGGTATATGACGGGTGCCGTACTAGGAGTAGGATCTGTTTAATTTAAAACACATGGTCTCTCTTGCGTGTTTCACAATCCTTTCTTAATTCTTTAATGTTCACATTGATGAAAATAAGAGAAAAAAGAAAGTGCATTGAAATGTTTTTACATCAATGTATTATATTTACGACTCCCCTCCTTTTTTGTTCACATATCGTCTTACTCTTCTGACGAATAAAAAACTTATCACTATTAACTTGTCTAACTTTAAATATTATCTTTGTTATTGAGAAAGAGAAGTAGTAAATAAGGAAAACACCCCTTTCTAGGCCTCTTTCACATAATCATAGCTATTTTTAGCAGAAAAACAATAACATAACGTAATATCATATAGTTTAATTTTAATTTCAGTCTGTATGGCTGGTATAGTCGTGTGGATACTTCCTTGATTTAATGTTAAACCCTTCCTCAATCTGAACATATTTGTGGGTTCGCGCCCACAGTTTCCACTGACGCTCTCCAGTCTTTTTTTTGTAATTATCAATAAGACACACATAACATCATTAACTGTGTATACTGTAATTATTCTTACTTTTAAAATATGTCAGCAATACTTTAAATAAGGAGGACAATCTTACAATCAATAAATCGTGCAGGTAAAAAAGGTGGCGGGGAATAACATAAGGATAACAACAGGAATACCGGAGGGGATGGAAAAAAATATGATCGGAACAAATTTCGTCAAGCACAAGAAAGTCCTTTACGTTCCGTTCTAGGGTTATTTGATTCATCCCTAGTTTTCATTGGAAGGCGTACAAAGTACTGACATAGTTTCATCCGAACTAAGACACAACTTAATGATCTGTTAGAGGCACTGATGTTGTAAATAAACGTTAGAGAAACCCGAAGGGGCAATCAAGAATGGACAATCTAGAGACACAGGGAACATTGGGTACACAAGACACGACGAAGTCAAATAAAGCACCAAAACACAACACAGAACAATAAAAATAAAAAAAAGATCAGCAACACCGACCCCATCAACACCGGATGTGAAGCTAGGTGCTCGGGAAGAGTCCGTAGTTCCTGCTTCTTATAGCGACTTCTGACCAGCGGTACGATGTTAAATTTAAACCCGTACTAGGGCTTAAGTTCAAAGAACAGTACGTTTCGAAAATATGATCCTCTTTTTGTAAGTGAGATTTTTAATCGATAACCTTCAAAAATACGGTTGATTGGTTTGGTTTATGGTGCTTAACGCCTCTTTCAACAATATTTCAGTTATATCGTAGCAGTCAGTTTCATTGGTAGAGGAAACCGGAGGACTCAGAGAAAACCACTGACCTGTCGCAAGTGACTGACAAACTTTGATACGGTTTGTCACAGCAGTATAACAGTCCAATTAGTACCCCCAATGATGACAAACTTTGATACGGTTTATCATAGCAGTATAACAGTCCAATTAGTTCCCCCAATAATGACAAACTTTGATACGGTTTGTCACAGCAGTATAACAGTCATTCCAATTAGTACCCTCAATGATGACAAACTTTGATACGGTTTGTCACAGCAGTATAACAGTCCAATTAGCACCCCCAATGATGACAAACTTTGATACGGTTTATCATAGCAGTATAACAGTCCAATTAGTTCCCCCAATAATGACAAACTTTGATACGGTTTATCATAGCAGTATAACAGTCCAATTAGTTCACCCAATAATGACAAACTTTGATACGGTTTGTCACAGCAGTATAACAGTCATTCCAATTAGTACCCTCAATGATGACAAACTTTGATACGGTTTGTCACAGCAGTATAACAGTCCAATTAGCACCCCCAATGATGACAAACTTTGATACGGTTTATCATAGCAGTATAACAGTCCAATTAGTTCCCCCAATAATGACAAACTTTGATACGGTTTGTCACAGCAGTATAACAGTCCAATTAGTACCTCCACTGATTTGTTGTATTTTTATCTAGTTAATTATCATTGAACAACAAGTTATAAGTCGCCAATAATAGAGAATTTGTTAGCACAGAATTTATAGTTGTTGGGAAACCTTCTGTCGAGGATCGGAATCGGCCAATACAATGACCAAAAGAAAAAGGACAAACAATGATCTACAAACCAGTGTACAGAAAACTAAAGATTTAACAACTCTAATCCAACTAAAACCGAGGGTTGACTAAGTTGCTCTTGAATGGCAAGTAGTTTTTGCTCCACTAGTGGCACACGTCGTGTTGATCTTGAAGGGTAAGTAATTGTTGCTCCAATAGTGGCACACGTCGTGTTACTGTTGAAAGGTAAGTAGTTTTTGCTCCACTAGTGGCACACGTCGTGTTGCTCTTGAAGGGTAAGTAGTTTTTGCTCCACTAGTAGCACACGTCGTGTTACTATTGAATGGTAGGTAGTTTTTGCTCCACTAGTGGGACACGTCGTGTTACTCTTGAAGAGCAAGTAGTTTTTGCTCCACTAGTGGCACACGTCGTGTTACTCTTGAAGGGTAAGTAGTTTTTGCTCAACTAGTGGCACACGTCGTGTTACTCTTGAAGGGTAAGTAGTTTTTGCTCCACTAGTGGCACACGTCGTGTTACTGTTGAAGTGTAAATAGTTTTTGCTCCACTAGTGGCACACGTCGTGTTACTCTTGAAGGGTAAGTAGTTTTTGCACCACTAGTGGCACACGTTGTGTTACTCTTGAAGGGTAAGTAATTTTTGCTCCACTAGTGGGACACGTCGTGTTACTCTTGAAGGGCAAGTAGTTTTTGCTCCACTAGTGGCACACGTTGTGTTACTCTTGAAGGGTAAGTAGTTTTTGCTCCACTAGTGGCACACGTCGTGTTACTGTTGAAGGGTAAGTAGTTTTTGCTCCACTAGTGGCACACGTCGTGTTACTGTTGAAGGGTAAGTAGTTTTTGCTCCACTAGTGGCACACGTCGTGTTACTCTTGAAGGGTAAGTAGTTTTTGCTCCACTAGTGGCACACGTTGTGTTACTCTTGAAGGGTAAATAGTTTTTGCACCACTAGTGGCACACGTTGTGTTACTTTTGAAGGGTAAGTAGTTTTTGCTCCACTAGTGGCACACGTTGTGTTACTCTTGAAGGGTAAGTATTTTTGCTCCACTAGTGGCACATGTCGTGTTGCTCTTGAAAGGTAAATAATTTTTGTTCCACTAGTGGCACACGTCGTGTTGCTCTTGAAGGGTAAGTAGTTTTTGCTCCACTAGTGGCACACTTTGTGTTACTGTTGAAGGGTAAGTAGTTTTTGCTCCACTAGTGGCACACGTCGTGTTAATATTGAAGGGTAAGTAAAGTTTGCTCCACTAGTGGCACACGTCGTGTTGATCTTGAAGGGTAAGTAGTTTTTGCTGCACTAGTGACACGTCGTGTTACTATTGAAGGGTAAGTATTTTGCTCCACTAGTGGCACACGTCGTGTTGCTCTTGAAGGGTAAGTAGTTTTTGCTCCACTAGTGGCACACGTCGTGTTGCTATTGAAGGGTAAGTAGTGTTTGCTCCACTAGTGGCACACGTCGTATTACTGTTGAAGGGTAAGTAGTTGTTGCTCCACTAGTGGCACACGTCGTGCTACTGTTGAAGGGTAAGTAGTTTTTACTCCACTAGTGGCACACGTCGTGTTGTTCTTGAAGGGTAAGTAGTTTTTGCTCCACTAGTGGCACACGTTGTGTTACTCTTGAAGGGTATTTTGCTCCTCTAGTGGCACACGTCGTGTTAATATTGAAGGGTAAGTAGTTTTTGCTCCACTTGTGGCACACGTCGTGTTACTGTTGAAGGGTAAGTAGTTTTTGCTCCACTAGTGGCACACGTCGTGCTACTGTTGAAGGGTAAGTAATTTTTGCTCCACTAGTAGGACACGTCGTGTTACTCTTGAAGGGTAAGTAGTTTTTGCTCCACTAGTTGCACACGTTGTGTTACTCTTGAAGGGTAAGTAGTTTTTGCTCCACTTGTGGCACACGTCGTGTTACTGTTGAAGGGTAAGTAGTTTTTGCTCCACTAGTGCCACACGTCGTGTTACTCTTGAAGGGTAAGTAGTTTTTGCTCCACTAGTGGCACACGTTGTGTTACTCTTGAAGGGTAAGTAGTTTTTGCACCACTAGTGGCACACGTTGTGTTACTCTTGAGGGGTAAGTAGTTTTTGCTCCACTAGTGGCACACGTCGTGTTACTGTTGAAGGGTAAGTAATTTTTGCTCCACTAGTGGCACACGTCGTGTTACTCTTGAGGGGTAAGTAGTTTTTGCTCCACTAGTGGCACACGTCGTGTTACTCTTGAAGGGTAAGTAGTTTTTGCACCACTAGTGGCACACGTTGTGTTACTCTTGAGGGGTAAGTAGTTTTTGCTCCACTAGTGGCACACGTCGTGTTACTCTTGAAGGGTAAGTAGTTTTTGCACCACTAGTGGCACACGTTGTGTTACTCTTGAAGGGTAAGTAGTTTTTGCACCACTAGTGGCACACGTCGTGTTACTGTTGAAGGGTAAGTAATTTTTGCTCCACTAGTGGCACACGTCGTGTTGCTCTTGAAGGGTAAGTAGTTTTTGCTCCACTAGTGGCACATGTCGTGTTACTGTTGATACGAAGCCGAAAATCAACACTTCTGTCAATTGGCCAATATCAGTGCCATCTTTTACCTTCATATGTGATTGGCTGGAGCCATATTCTCATCAGGAATATCGCTGAAACGCAGCTCACATGACGCTAAATAACGATCAATCTATCATTTTGTGGGTGTTTTTGGCTCATACAAATACTTTAACCTAACCACATGTTATTGAAGTGTATCAAGCCAGAAAAGTGAGTTGTCATGTAATTAATTACGTGTTGGGGGTATCCATTTTGCTTCTTTTTACCTTTTTTTCTGTTAGATTTGTTGTGGTATATTTTGTTTTCTACGAATTCATCTAATTGACATCTACCTAATTGAAATATTGTTACAATAAAAACAGCATCAGAGCTAAGTCAAACTTTAATACATGTGTGTTGTGTGTATCCATTTAACCTATTTCTATGCTTTTGCAGTTGCATTTTGGAACTGTTCCGACAGTGTGGTATTTTTGGTTTATTTCTAAAAAAAATTTAAATAACAGAAATATGAAATTTAAATTAATTGTTGCTGGTCGCGTCTTGTAGTTAATAAATTGAGTTGTCTTTCTTACTTCATATAATGTGTTGAATATGACTCAATGGTAAAAAAGGACAAACAGACAACACCACGGACGATAAAACATTACACAGCAACGTAAAGACTGAACAACACGAACTGTATAAAGGAACGATGGAGGGACAAACAGCTCCTGCTTCACTAATGCAACAAGTCGTGTTTAACAGTTAAACGACACGAACGTCATCTGATTGACCTGGAAATCGGATTGGACACCATTATTAAAAACAAAAAACAAACAACAAACAACATGGATATGGGAGTAGGGGCAAACCGAACATCCTTATAATACGAATTTGTAGCGGACATCACAACATGGAACTAATCACATGAAGACGTAATTGGAGAAAATGGTCAACACGAAATAATCGGTGAAATCAGGTGCTACGGAAGGGTTGGTATCTCATGTTCTACTAGTGGTACTCATCATGTCACTCTTCTTAAAATTAATAAAGGACAGGATTGTGACAACAACAAATGTGGTCACCATGTTTACAGTTGATAAAGTGTCACACTGAATAGTCAAGAATGATGGACTTTATTTCGCAGGGGCGTAAAAAATATAGGTGCAAGGGGGAAATGTCCCAACTTTGAAAAGTGCATGGGCAAAACAATGTGTGTGTCCCCTTCACTTTTAGGGGCAAACCATAAGAAAAGAATGAATTTTTAGCATGTAGCAAACTACAAACAATATTGTTCAGTAACGTAAAATAATGATTTGATTGGATGTTGCCATGACGAAAACAGGTCGACACACACTATATGATATGGGTATAAGCTGGTGTTAGGATGACCCGAGGTATTCACAGCATTTTAGATTACAACTGGAAAAACGAGGATAAAGTAAAATGGGAGAGGAAAGTGTTACCTGACAACGGCCCACCAACGACCACTCTTATCAAATTGTTGGTCAACATGACCTGCTTCAAGTTGTTATTGTACCTGCAATGCACCTGACTTTCACCGTAAATGAGGTACTCGGTTACGTCTCGTCAAAAGAACGATTGGAAGTTGTACATGTATACATGGCTCATACAACTAGCGAGTATATAGAAATAAGATATAATTTCTCCCTTGCTGGGTACAGCACACCTTCCACACCCGCCCAGTTTAAAGAAATAAAAAAAATAATACAAACAAAAACAACCCAAAACAAAACCCAACAAAACAACAAAAACAACATAAAACAAAAGAGGAGAATCCAAGGAGATGCATGAATGAGTGAGAACCTTTTGTACGGACATAATTGTTGTTAAAAGTGATGTTATTACTTGTCCATAACCTTACTTAAAATTAATTATTCTTTTCAATCTGTTATATTTCATTTATTTGTGCCAATAAAACTATTTTAACCCGCCACTTTTTTTTATAAATGTCAGTGCCAAGCCAGGTGAGTGCACAATCATGTATATGTGTGCTAGGAATATCGATTTTTTTTTGTTTTTACGATTTGTCGAATGGATTTTTAAACAGTTCTGACGGTATGCTATTTTTTCGTTGGTCACTTTATCTAAAAACCCATTTATAAGAAATCATCAACGACGCATTTTACTTAAAAAATGGTGAGCAGCGTTATAAAGTTTATAGTTTTCGGTTAATAAATGTACATGTTAAGTAAGCTCCATTTAACAATCTGGATTAAAGTAATCTTTGTTGCAGACTCGATTTAATTGCGCAAATATAAGATTTAAGATTTAAAAGCATTGTCAGCGACAACCCCTCACAATTATCGTTACGGACAATATATTAACAGTAGTTATTTTTTCTTGTTTTTTCTTTGTTTCAAACTCGGTTTAAGAGTGCAAATACCAGATTTAAAAGTATTTCAGCTACAACACCACAACATTGTCGCTACAAACAAAATATTTTTTTCTTGCGTGATAGATTAAACATTTCCGCGTCACCAATTAATGTCCCTATCGCGTTTTCAACCCACATTCTAGTAACCTTTGAGAAATTGTTTTTTTTCTTTCTCTCACGTGAAGCTATCATCTGGAATTGTATGGAATATGTATTAACGCCAAAATTACATGCTTAAAAAGACATTTGTTTTGTCTAAGTTGCTATATACTGCATCAATTAAAACTGCACTTTTGCACACACAAAATATGAAATGAAAATAAACAAACAAACAAAAGATATCGGATTGTATAGATCCAGATGTGAATTCAGATGAGGAATTGGGTGATTTGAAGAGAAAATTAAAGGGAACAGAAGATGGTAGACAAAAGGAAGAAGATAAATTAGTGATGAAGAGGCAAAAAGAAGAAGAGAAGGCTCGTCTGAGTAAGCAGATAGAAGAGAACCAACACACACTTCCAATTACGATTGACATTTTAATAAAAATTTATAATCATATCGATTTATCAGATGTCAAACATGCTGCAATTTGGTGTTTATTTCTTTTCGCCTTTTTTTTCTTATGGCTAGGAAATCTAATTTAGTACCAGATTCTGTACATCAATTTGATTCGAGTAAGCAATTAACTAGAGAGGAAATTGTATTAAACGGAGATATTGTCATTGTTAAATTTGAATGATCAAAAACAATTCAGTTTGGGAAACGGGTGATTCAGACTCCTTTGGTTTTTATTCCGGGTTCTCCGCTTTGCCCAGTTACAGACTTCAAACACATGTGTGAAATGTTGCCTGCCTTAGAACATTCTCCAGCATTTTTATTTCCTAAGTGTTCGGGAGTAGTACCAGTTACTTAATAGGACTAGACAATAAACTTTATTCAAGTCACAGTTTTCGAAGAGGAGGTGCCACTTTAGCCTTTTCGTCTAAGCTTCCGTCTGAACTTATTCAGATTCACGCAGATTGGGCGAGTGACGCCTATAACATTTATTTAGAGTTTTCTTTGAAGGACAAATTATTGGTCTCCGAATATATGACAAAGACCTTGTTAAGTCATTTTAGGTAGAAGCAAAAGATTGCTCATATTGGTTGATTCTATTGGCAAGTACTTAACAGGAGTTAGAGATGCAGAGATATTATCGTACAGAGGGGAGACTATTGGTGAATTTATTCATAAAATTAGATATAACATTATTAAACTCAACAGGTATACTCATGTAATCGTTCATGTTGGAACAAATAATGTATTAAAAAACAAACCAGGGGAAATTTTGAGTTTGTACAGGACTTTAATTCACTTAATAAAACAAAAGTACAAGAACATTATTGTAGTTATATCAAGTATATTACCCAGACACAAGGATCATTCTTTGTCTGGCACTGACATAAAAAATGTAAACTTAGGTTTAGCAAAGATTTGTAAAGATGAAAAGGTTTTATTCATTAGATCCTACAAAAGATTTTTCTATTCTAATGGTATCATTAAAAGAGATTCATTTGCAATTAGATGGCGGGTTACATCTTAATGAGCCGGGTTTATTTCAGTTCAAATTGGCTCTCATCCATGTACTATCTCCTTGGTAATATATTTTTATATGTGTATATATTGTTTATATATTATATATTTAGTATGTTTTAATGAAAGTATTATTTTCGCTTCAGTCTTTCAATGCATTATCCTATGCGTTGGGTCTGTTCAGTGTGTAAAGCAGTATCATGCATGCTTGGAATGTGCGGTTTTCAAAGCAGTATCTTATGCTTTGGGCTGTAATCAAAGTAGGGGATTGTCAGGAAAGAATCTTAATTTCTGGATCCAGTATATTTATTCAGTGCTTCTGTTTTCAAAATTTCATGTGAGTGTAATATCGCATGGTTCTGTTAATTTATCTTCAGTTACTTATCTTACTAATATGATTTAACTTTGTTATTGTTTTTAGCTTTGCCTATTAATCAGTTTGCCTACCATTCCCCCTTTTTTGCGGGCTTTTTTGGCAGCTTGAAATCTTATGGCCCGCAAAATATTTTCTTATGTTGCATGCTTAGCTAGTTTATTGAATTGTATTATTATTTACATATTCATATATGAACATTTCTTTCTGGCAAACAATACAATTTACAAATTAATTTGTGTTTTTTGAGCCATAATTGTATTTTTTAAATAAAATTTCTATTTCAAACTATGTTTTCACGAAGAAAATGCGTTTCTAATTTTATTTAGTGCCCATAAACGCTTGATTTGATCATCCCTACTAAATAATTTGCACATATTCGAAGGATTTGTACACGGGTCTCTTTATATAGCCCCGTAATACATACCATGTAAATGAGTGTCAACTTTTCTGAATATTTCATTCATTGCATCGGGGCGACACCTAGCGGATGTGCTACTACTATAAATAGTAACATATACTAAGTACACAAATAAATATGTGTAATGACGTATTTACGAATGATGAATACATGTATAATGTTTAGATTAACTCACTAAATTAAAATTAAAGGACATGTTTTTAAAATTTAAATCACCCACTACCCTATAATATATATACATTAAATATCTATTTATTTTGACATGGCTGGCCTAGTCGTGTGGATACTTCGTTAACGAAACATTTCTTGATAGAAAAGCTTTTTAATCCTACGGGTTCGCGCCCGTAGTTTCCACTGACGCAAACCAGTCTTTTGTTTTTAATTATTATTTTTGATAGGTTTTTTAAAATAATGATTTGATTTTTGGTGTTTTAACGCCACTTTCAGCAATATTTCAGCTATATCATGGCGATTTTAAATAATAATTGATATAAAAGTATAATAGAAAGAAAACAAATCTAAATAATTATTTACTACTGGTTCTATTTTTATGCATGTTCAGTGTGTAAAATGTAAACAGGTTATGAACACAGGCGTTCGTGGCAAGGAATTACCACCCTTTTTTTAACGTTTTATTTACATATTTATTTTCAATAAAATGTCTTTATTATTTCATCTCTTTTCCCTTATTTTAACTTGTTCGTGTCTATATACATACAATCTTATGCTAACAACAATAAGAGTGTACAGGGTCGACACATGTAAGTTGGTGTTAACATAAGATTGTATGAATATAGACACGAACAAGTTAAAATAAGGAAAAAAGAGATGAAATAATAAAGAAATAAAGAAATTTTATTGGAAAATAAATATATAAACAGAAAGGTTAAAAAAGGTGGTAACTGCGTGCCACGAGCGCCTGTGATTATGATTACCAAATGGAGAAGCAGCAAATACATATTTTGTAGTCTTTGGTTTTACCCAACCGGGCCTCGAACCCACGATCTACCGGATTTACCCAACCGGGCCTCGAACCCACGATCTACCGGATTTACCCAACCGGGCCTCGAACCCACGATCTACCGGATTTACCCAACCGGGCCTCGAACCCACGATCTATCGGATTTACCCAACCGGGCCTCGAACCCACGATCTACCGGATTTACCCAACCGGGCCTCGAACCCACGATCTACCGGATTTACCCAACCGGGCCTCGAACCCACGATCTACCGGATTTACCCAACCGGGCCTCGAACCCACGATCTACCGGATTTACCCAACCGGGCATCGAACCCACGATCTACCGGATTTACCCAACCGGGCCTCGAACCCACGATCAACCGCACTCGGAGGCGAGCACGTTAACCATTACACCACCGATGCGGTTTTAACTGGAAGCAAAGGAGAATATTCATATACGTGTATATATTTTTAGTTTCTTTATATACCTACATGTCAGTTTGTCTTAATAATTGGAGATCCATGACTTCTTACGAAGATTTTATACACGAATTATCAAAATCAATCAGTGTTGAACTCACGGAATTACCTTTTCATCCTACATCTTTAAATTCAGTCAAAAAACTGGATTGCGTCCGTGGAATTCACGAGAATATACTCGTGAAATTTTTCTTCCTTTTATAATTTTTTTTGGCAGGACGAAACCCTGGATTTTTTTAACATTTTATTTTGTTTAGTACGATGAATCCACACGACTACCGCCAGCCATGAATTTTTAAAGTTTAAATTACATTTAAGAATGTATGTCATTGATTATGTTCTAAAAATAGACATTACTTTTATTTTTAAATTATACTAGTGGAAATTAAATAAGAAATGAAAGGTTTTTTTTATTTGGCTTTAAATATTTTAAAATATTATAAAATGGAAGATTATTTCATGCTTTATTATTTAAGGTTGCTAACACAAGTCGACGAGTTTTGTTTTCCTGTAGCAGAATGTGGTCATGACTGGTTGCAACACAGGGTACTCCAGATAGTCCTTCCCCTGGCCAAAATCTACAGCGTGGTATAATCAGTGGACTGATAAATGTTACGCCATTTTGATTTTTTGACTATGGATAATATTCATTTGAAGATGATGCTTGCGAGGTCTGGTCGAAAGAATTTTTGTCAGTTGTGGTCCAATGCAAAAGTACGACTGTGTTTGTTTCCTATACGATTAGATTCTAGATTTGTACTGACAGTGTTGTATTATATACCCTCTCCCCATTGTACTGACAGTGTTGTATTATATACCCCCTCCCCATTGTACTGACAGTGTTGTATTATATACCCCCTCCCCATTGTACTGACAGTGTTGTATTATATACCCCCCCCCCCCATTGTACTGTTGTACTGTCAGTGTTGTATTATATACCCCCTCCCAATTAGATTCCTCGCCTTTTCCCGCGTTTCTAAGCCTCATACACATATTACCCATATGCTTCGACAGTGCACAAGTATTGTATATATATACCCCCTCCCCATTAGATTCTAGATTTGTACTGACAGTGTTGTATTATATACCCCCTCCCCATTAGATTCTAGATTTGTACTGACCGTGTTGTATTATATACCCCCTCCCCATTAGATTCTAGATTTGTACTGACTGTGTTGTATTATATACCCCCTCCCCATTCTAGATTTGTACTGACAATATTGTATTATATACCCCCTCCCCATTCTAGAATTGTACTGACAGTGTTGTATTATATACCCCCTCCCCATTCTAGAATTGTACTGACAGTGTTGTATTATATACCCCCTCCCCATTCTAGAATTGTACTGACTGTATTGTATTATATACCCCCTCCCCATTCTAGAATTGTACTGACAGTGTTGTATTATATACCCCCTCCCCATTCTAGAATTGTACTGACAGTGTTGTATTATATACCCCCTCCCCATTCTAGATTTGTACTGACAGTGTTGTATTATATACCCCCCCCATTCTAGATTTGTACTGACAGTGTTGTATTGTATGCCCCCTCCCCATTCTAGATTTGTACTGACAGTGTTGTATTATATACCCCCTCCCCATTCTAGAATTGTACTGACAGTGTTGTATTATATACCCCCTCCCCATTCTAGAATTGTACTGACAGTGTTGTATTATATACCCCCTCCCCATTCTAGATTTGTACTGACAGTGTTGTATTATATACCCCCTCCCTATTCTAGATTTGTACTGACAGTGTTGTATTATATACCCCCTCCCCATTCTAGATTTGTACTGACAGTGTTGTATTATATACCCCCTCCCTATTCTAGATTTGTACTGACAGTGTTGTATTATATACCCCTCCCCATTCTAGATTTATACTGACAGTGTTTTATTATATACCCCCTCCCCATTCTAGAATTGTACTGACAGTGTTGTATTATATACCCCCTCCCCATTCTAGAATTGTACTGACAGTGTTGTATTATATACCCCCTCCCCATTTTAGAATTGTACTGACAGTGTTGTATTTTATACCCCCTCCCCATTCTAGATTTGTACTGACAGTGTTGTATTATATACCCCCTCCCTATTCTAGATTTGTACTGACAGTGTTGTATTATATACCCCCTCCCCATTCTAGATTTATACTGACAGTGTTGTATTATATACTCCCTCCCCATTCTAGATTTATACTGACAGTGTTGTATTATATATCCCCTCCCCATTAGATTCTAGATTTGTACTGACAGTGTTGTATTATATATCCCCTCCCCATTAGATTCTAGATTTGTACTGACAGTGTTGTATTATATACCCCCTCCCCATTCTAGATTTGTACTGACAGTGTTGTATTATATACTCCCTCCCCATTCTAGATTTGTACTGACAGTGTTGTATTATATACTCCCTCCCCATTCTAGATTTGTACTGACAGTGTTGTATTATATATCCCCTCCCCATTAGATTTTAGAATTGTACTGAGTGTTGTATTATTTACCCCCTCCCCATTAGATTCTAGATTTGTACTGACAGTGTTGTATTATATACCCCCTCCCCATTAGATTCTAGATTTGTACTGACAGTGTTGTATTATATACCCCCTCCCCATTTTATTAGCTTCATTGGCTCTAATGTGTGCTAAATGATGTGCAAACGAAAAGATTGTTTGTTTCTTAACAAAGTGATGCTCATTCAAAGTCTGGTCGTTTGCACACTGGAATCCTCATTGTGAGACAATTTATCACAGTTGCAGGACAATGGAAACTATATACATGTACTTCATTCTGATTTTTAATTCTGTTCAGACTTTGAAGTCTGAGACGTGAAAGATCAAAATATATAAGATTGTCAAAGCGTGATCGCATTTATTTTTATTCGATTTACGTGAAATGTACACCCCTTCAAGACCCCCTTTTGATTAACAGAAATGTGTGTAACAATGTTAGTTATTTTAAATTAATATTTACGACTGAAAAATGAATTTATAATTTAAAATATCTACATTTTTATGTAAGATTATCGATTGAAATTCATCCCAAACAACAGCCTGCTAATAAATACAATATATCTCGCAATTGTTTTCATTGATTACCTAGTCGTGTGGATACTTCGTTGATAAACATTTTCTCTACTTGAAAAAAATATGCGGGTTCGCGCCCACAGTTTCCACAGACGCTGTCTAGTCTCTTTTTTTCACTTTAAAATTATATCTTGTTTAAAATAATATCAGAATTTATTAGTACGTGGATATATTTAAAAGGAAACAAAATTTAAAATAAATAGTTTCCACTGTTATCCGTAAGACGTCAGTGCGATTCAGTTTATATAAATAACATGTTTAACATTGTTGTGCTGATTCCTTGCTTATAGCACATCGTGGTGGACTTAGTTTGAGTATCAATATTTGGAGAATTCGAGGAGGGCGACAAGCTTCCTTTTTCCCTGGGGCCCAAAATTTATCTTGGCGGCCCTGGTTAGCAGCAACCCTCACTCAAGCATATCATTATTTGAACCACCAGCTCTGGAATATGGAATCAACTGAGAGATATAATCTCCATATGTAGTGCTGCTGGAATGTTGCTACATATAAATGGAAAGTTCACGACTGAAAATTGAAATAATCGAATTTGTTCTAAAGTTTCATTCTTAACCGGCCACCACTATCAACAATGAGGTGTAGGTCAAGGTATGACGCAGATCTAGCTGTATCTGTGACATCCTTTATTTCAGATTCAATGAGATAGAAGCGATCAACAAAATCACCAAGCTTAGAATTATTTACTGAAATGACATCATCTATATAACGGAACATGAAATGAAAGGATCGGATTAGTTTCTTTTCCTTTTTCTTGAGAGGCTGATGTATGAAGTATGTCTCGTACGAATAAAGGAACAAGTCGTCCTTTTTCTTGAGAGACTGATGTATGAAGTATGTCTCGTACGAATAAAGGAACAGAAGCTGATGTATGAAGTATGTCTCGTACGAATAAAGGAACAAGTCGTCCTTTTTCTTGAGAGGCTGATGTATGAAGTATGTCTCGTACGAATAAAGGAAAAAGTCGTCCTTTTTCTTGAGAAGCTGATGTATGAAGTATGTCTCGTACGAATAAAGGAACAAGTCGTCCTTTTTCTTGAGAAGCTGATGTATGAAGTATGTCTCGTACGAATAAAGGAACAAGTCGTCCTTTTTCTTGAGAGGCTGATGTATGAAGTATGTCTCGTACGAATAAAGGAACAAGTCGTCCTTTTTCTTGAGAGGCTGATGTATGAAGTATGTCTCGTACGAATAAAGGAACAAGTCGTCCTTTTTCTTGAGAGGCTGATGTATGAAGTATGTCTCGTACGAATAAAGGAACAAGTCGTCCTTTTTCTTGAGAGGCTGATGTATGAAGTATGTCTCGTACGAATAAAGGAACAAGTCGTCCTTTTTCTTGAGAGGCTGATGTATGAAGTATGTCTCGTACGAATAAAGGAACAAGTCGTCCTTTTTCTTGAGAGGCTGATGTATGAAGTATGTCTCGTACGAATAAAGGAACAAGTCGTCCTTTTTCTTGAGAGGCTGATGTATGAAGTATGTCTCGTACGAATAAAGGAACAAGTCGTCCTTTTTCTTGAGAGGCTGATGTATGAAGTATGTCTCGTACGAATAAAGGAACAAGTCGTCCTTTTTCTTGAGAAGCTGATGTATGAAGTATGTCTCGTACGAATAAAGGAACAAGTCGTCCTTTTTCTTGAGAAGCTGATGTATGAAGTATGTCTCGTACGAATAAAGGAACAAGTCGTCCTTTTTCTTGAGAGGCTGATGTATGAAGTATGTCTCGTACGAATAAAGGAACAAGTCGTCCTTTTTCTTGAGAAGCTGATGTATGAAGTATGTCTCGTACGAATAAAGGAACAAGTTGTCCTTTTTCTTGAGAGGCTGATGTATGAAGTATGTCTCGTACGAATAAAGGAACAAGTCGTCCTTTTTCTAGAGAGGCTGATGTATGAAGTATGTCTCGTACGAATAAAGGAACAAGTCGTCCTTTTTCTAGAGAGGCTGATGTATGAAGTATGTCTCGTGCGAATAAAGGAACAAGTCGTCCTTTTTCTAGAGAGGCTGATGTATGAAGTATGTCTCGTACGAATAAAGGAACAAGTCGTCCTTTTTCTTGAGAGGCTGATGTATGAAGTATGTCTCGTACGAATAAAGGAACAAGTCGTCCTTTTTCTAGAGAGGCTGATGTATGAAGTATGTCTCGTACGAATAAAGGAACAAGTCGTCCTTTTTCTAGAGAGGCTGATGTATGAAGTATGTCTCGTACGAATAAAGGAACAAGTCGTCTTTTTCTAGAGAGGCTGATGTATGAAGTATGTCTCGTACGAATAAAGGAACAAGTCGTCCTTTTTCTTGAGAGGCTGATGTATGAAGTATGTCTCGTACGAATAAAGGAACAAGTCGTCCTTTTTCTTGAGAGGCTGATGTATGAAGTATGTCTCGTACGAATAAAGGAACAAGTCGTCCTTTTTCTTGAGAGGCTGATGTATGAAGTATGTCTCGTACGAATAAAGGAACAAGTCGTCCTTTTTCTTGAGAGGCTGATGTATGAAGTATGTCTCGTACGAATAAAGGAACAAGTCGTCCTTTTTCTTGAGAAGCTGATGTATGAAGTATGTCTCGTACGAATAAAGGAACAAGTCGTCCTTTTTCTAGAGAGGCTGATGTATGAAGTATGTCTCGTACGAATAAAGGAACAAGTCGTCCTTTTTCTTGAGAGGCTGATGTATGAAGTATGTCTCGTACGAATAAAGGAACAAGTCGTCCTTTTTCTTGAGAAGCTGATGTATGAAGTATGTCTCGTACGAATAAAGGAACAAGTCGTCCTTTTTCTTGAGAGGCTGATGTATGAAGTATGTCTCGTACGAATAAAGGAACAAGTCGTCCTTTTTCTTGAGAGGCTGATGTATGAAGTATGTCTCGTGCGAATAAAGGAACAAGTCGTCCTTTTTCTTGAGAGGCTGATGTATGAAGTATGTCTCGTACGAATAAAGGAACAAGTCGTCCTTTTTCTTGAGAGGCTGATGTATGAAGTATGTCTCGTACGAATAAAGGAACAAGTCGTCCTTTTTCTTGAGAGACTGATGTATGAAGTATGTCTCGTACGAATAAAGGAACAAGTCGTCCTTTTTCTTGAGAGGCTGATGTATGAAGTATGTCTCGTACGAATAAAGGAACAAGTCGTCCTTTTTCTTGAGAAGCTGATGTATGAAGTATGTCTCGTACGAATAAAGGAACAAGTCGTCCTTTTTCTTGAGAGGCTGATGTATGAAGTATGTCTCGTACGAATAAAGGAACAAGTCGTCCTTTTTCTTGAGAAGCTGATGTATGAAGTATGTCTCGTACGAATAAAGGAACAAGTCGTCCTTTTTCTAGAGAGGCTGATGTATGAAGTATGTCTCGTACGAATAAAGGAACAAGTCGTCCTTTTTCTTGAGAAGCTGATGTATGAAGTATGTCTCGTACGAATAAAGGAACAAGTCGTCCTTTTTCTTGAGAGGCTGATGTATGAAGTATGTCTCGTACGAATAAAGGAACAAGTCGGCGTGATGAGGAACACAGTTGGTACCAATAAACAGGGCCTCCAAGAGAAATTATGCAAAGCGGAACAAGACTGCTTTGGGGCCCCGGGGACAGGCTGAGACTTCTCTCAAAATTGAGGATTTGAGGTCCAATAAAACCACTGGTAAACTTTCATAGATGCTTTATTTCCTGTGCAGCAGAATTTCCAGATAACATATACTTTATACAAAGCAGTGACAAACATAAGCAGTTAATGCTGACTGTTGAAAAACACGTCCACAAAACATGAAAAAAATATGTTGTCAATCAAAAACATTTTGATCCTATCAGTTTCAGAGAACATTTTTGTAGAATAAAATAATAAAACAACAATAACAAACCATTACATTAAAAAAGAAGGTGGCTGGGTTCTGTCAGTGGAAACCACCGGGTCGAAATCCATTGTATGTTTGGTGGTGTCTAACGCCACTTTCAACAATATTTCAGTTATATCATGGTGGTCAGTTTTATTGGTGGAGGAAACCGGAGAACCCGGAGAAAACTACTGACCTGTCGTAAGTCACTAACAAACTTTATCACATAATGTTGTACACCTTGCCATGATCGAGATTCGAACTCACAACCCCAGTGGTGACAGACACTGATTGCATAGGTAGTTGTAAAACCAACTATCATGCGATCACGGCTACGTCGGCCCCTTGTTTCAGAGAACTCTTTGGAAGAATAATAATAAAACAACAATAACAAATCATTACATTAAAAAAAATGGTGGCTGGATTGCGTCAGTGGAAATCACCGGGTCGAAACCCAGCATGGTTTTTCGAGTAAAGAAAATGTTTAAAGTATTAACGATGTATCCACACGACTATGCCAGCCAGTGATGTATTTGTCAGTTTTTTATATATAAAGGTAAAAATCATTGATAGGCTTATCTCAAGAGGCACCACAGAGGGAGTAATCTATTATGTATTTACATAAAATTGAAAATAAATATAAAAATAGACGTGTTAATTGTTAGTAATATAATAGTTATGTCTACATTAAATCAACGTTCATGGAGTAATGATACCGGTATATGACGGGTGCCGTACTAGGAGTAGGATCTGTTTAATTTAAAACACATGGTCTCTCTTGCGTGTTTCACAATCCTTTCTTAATTCTTTAATGTTCACATTGATGAAAATAAGAGAAAAAAGAAAGTGCATTGAAATGTTTTTACATCAATGTATTATATTTACGACTCCCCTCCTTTTTTGTTCACATATCGTCTTACTCTTCTGACGAATAAAAAACTTATCACTATTAACTTGTCTAACTTTAAATATTATCTTTGTTATTGAGAAAGAGAAGTAGTAAATAAGGAAAACACCCCTTTCTAGGCCTCTTTCACATAATCATAGCTATTTTTAGCAGAAAAACAATAACATAACGTAATATCATATAGTTTAATTTTAATTTCAGTCTGTATGGCTGGTATAGTCGTGTGGATACTTCCTTGATTTAATGTTAAACCCTTCCTCAATCTGAACATATTTGTGGGTTCGCGCCCACAGTTTCCACTGACGCTCTCCAGTCTTTTTTTTGTAATTATCAATAAGACACACATAACATCATTAACTGTGTATACTGTAATTATTCTTACTTTTAAAATATGTCAGCAATACTTTAAATAAGGAGGACAATCTTACAATCAATAAATCGTGCAGGTAAAAAAGGTGGCGGGGAATAACATAAGGATAACAACAGGAATACCGGAGGGGATGGAAAAAAATATGATCGGAACAAATTTCGTCAAGCACAAGAAAGTCCTTTACGTTCCGTTCTAGGGTTATTTGATTCATCCCTAGTTTTCATTGGAAGGCGTACAAAGTACTGACATAGTTTCATCCGAACTAAGACACAACTTAATGATCTGTTAGAGGCACTGATGTTGTAAATAAACGTTAGAGAAACCCGAAGGGGCAATCAAGAATGGACAATCTAGAGACACAGGGAACATTGGGTACACAAGACACGACGAAGTCAAATAAAGCACCAAAACACAACACAGAACAATAAAAATAAAAAAAAGATCAGCAACACTGACCCCATCAACACCGGATGTGAAGCTAGGTGCTCGGGAAGAGTCCGTAGTTCTTGCTTCTTATAGCGACTTCTGACCAGCGGTACGATGTTAAATTTAAACCCGTACTAGGGCTTAAGTTCAAAGAACAGTACGTTTTCGAAAATATGATCCTCTTTTTGTAAGTGAGATTTTTAATCGATAACCTTCAAAAATACGGTTGATTGGTTTGGTTTATGGTGCTTAACGCCTCTTTCAACAATATTTCAGTTATATCGTAGCAGTCAGTTTCATTGGTAGAGGAAACCGGAGGACTCAGAGAAAACCACTGACCTGTCGCAAGTGACTGACAAACTTTGATACGGTTTGTCACAGCAGTATAACAGTCCAATTAGTACCCCCAATGATGACAAACTTTGATACGGTTTATCATAGCAGTATAACAGTCCAATTAGTTCCCCCAATAATGACAAACTTTGATACGGTTTGTCACAGCAGTATAACAGTCATTCCAATTAGTACCCTCAATGATGACAAACTTTGATACGGTTTGTCACAGCAGTATAACAGTCCAATTAGCACCCCCAATGATGACAAACTTTGATACGGTTTATCATAGCAGTATAACAGTCCAATTAGTTCCCCCAATAATGACAAACTTTGATACGGTTTGTCACAGCAGTATAACAGTCCAATTAGTACCTCCACTGATTTGTTGTATTTTTATCTAGTTAATTATCATTGAACAACAAGTTATAAGTCGCCAATAATAGAGAATTTGTTAGCACAGAATTTATAGTTGTTGGGAAACCTTCTGTCGAGGATCGGAATCGGCCAATACAATGACCAAAAGAAAAAGGACAAACAATGATCTACAAAACAGTGTACAGAAAACTAAAGATTTAACAACTCTAATCCAACTAAAACCGAGGGTTGACTAAGTTGCTCTTGAATGGCAAGTAGTTTTTGCTCCACTAGTGGCACACGTCGTGTTGATCTTGAAGGGTAAGTAATTGTTGCTCCAATAGTGGCACACGTCGTGTTACTGTTGAAAGGTAAGTAGTTTTTGCTCCACTAGTGGCACACGTCGTGTTGCTCTTGAAGGGTAAGTAGTTTTTGCTCCACTAGTAGCACACGTCGTGTTACTATTGAATGGTAGGTAGTTTTTGCTCCACTAGTGGGACACGTCGTGTTACTCTTGAAGGGCAAGTAGTTTTTGCTCCACTAGTGGCACACGTCGTGTTACTCTTGAAGGGTAAGTAGTTTTTGCACCACTAGTGGCACACGTTGTGTTACTCTTGAGGGGTAAGTAATTTTTGCTCCACTAGTGGCACACGTCGTGTTACTGTTGAATGGTAAGTAGTTTTTGCTCCACTAGTGGCACACGTCGTGTTACTGTTGAAGGGTAAGTAGTTTTTGCTCCACTAGTGGCACACGTCGTGTTACTGTTGAAGGGTAAGTAGTTTTTGCTCCACTAGTGGGACACGTCGTGTTACTCTTGAAGGGCAAGTCGTTTTTGCTCCACTAGTGGCACACGTTGTGTTACTCTTGAAGGGTAAGTAGTTTTTGCTCCACTAGTGGCACACGTCGTGTTACTCTTGAAGGGTAAGTAGTTTTTGCACCACTAGTGGCACACGTTGTGTTACTCTTGAGGGGTAAGTAGTTTTTGCTCCACTAGTGGGACACGTCGTGTTACTGTTGAAGGGTAAGTAGTTTTTGCTCCACTAGTGGCACACGTCGTGTTACTCTTGAAGGGTAAGTAGTTTTTGCACCACTAGTGGCACACGTTGTGTTACTCTTGAAGGGTAAGTAGTTTTTGCTCCACTAGTGGCACACGTCGTGTTACTGTTGAAGGGTAAGTAGTTTTTGCTCCACTAGTGGCACACGTCGTGTTACTCTTGAAGGGTAAGTAGTTTTTGCTCCACTAGTGGCACACGTTGTGTTACTCTTGAAGGGTAAATAGTTTTTGCTCCACTAGTGGCACACGTTGTGTTACTCTTGAAGGGTAAGTAGTTTTTGCTCCACTAGTGGCACACGTCGTGTTACTGTTGAAGGATAAGTATTTAATTAATTACGTGTTGGGGGTATCGATTTTGCTTCTTTTTACCTTTTTTTCTGTATAAAGAAACGATGGAGGGACAAACAGCTCCTGCTTCACTAATGCAACACGTCGTGTTTAACAGTTAAACGACACGAACGTCATCTGACACCATTATAAAAAACAAAAAACAAACAACAAACAACATGGATATGGGAGTAGGGGCAAACCGAACATCCTTATAATACGAATTTGTAGCGGACATCACAACATGGAACTAATCACATGAAGACGTAATTGGAGTAAAAAAGGTCAACACGAAATAAGCGGTGAAATCAGGTGCTACGGAAGGGTTGGTATCTCATGTTCCACTAGTGGCACTAATCATGCCACTCTTCTTGAAATTAAAAAGGACAGGATTGTGACAACAACAAATGTGGTCACCATGTTTACAGTTGATAAAGTGTCACACTGAATAGTCAAGAATGAAGGACTTTATTTCGCAGGGGCGTAAAAAACATAGGTGCAAGGGGGAAATGTCCCAACTTTGAAAAGTGCATGGGCAAAACAATGTTTGTGTCCCCTTCACTTTTAGGGGCAAACCATAAGAAAAGAATGAATTTTTAGCATGTAGCAAACTACAAACAATATTGCTCAGTAACGTAAAATAATGATTTGATTGGATGTTGCCATGACGAAAACAAGTCGACACCCACTATATGATATGGGTATAAGCTGGTGTTAGGATGACCCGAGGTATTCACAGCATTTTAGATTACAACTGGAAAAACGAGGATAAAGTGAAATGGGAGAGGAAAGTTTTACCTGACAACGGCCCACCAACGACCACTCTTATCAAATTGTTGGTTAACATGACCAGCTTCAAGTTGTTATTGTACCTGCAATGCACCTGACTTTCACCGTACATGAGGTACTCGGTTACGTCTCGTCAATAAGAACGATTGGAAGTTGTACATGTATACCTGACTCGCACAACTAGCGAGTATTGAAAATGTATTAACGCCAAAATTACATTTTTAAAAAGACATTTGTTTTGTCTAAGTTGCTATTTACTGCATCAATTAAAACTGCACTTTTGCACACACAATAAATGAAATAAAAATAAACAAATCAACAAATAAACAAAAGAAATAAATATGGTTGTGGATTGCTTTAATATAGACTGATGTGTAGAGTCATATCTACCCGTGGATTGCATTAATATAGACTGATGTGGAGAGTCATATCTATCCGTGGATTGCGTTAACAAAGACTGATGTGGAGAGTCATATCTATCCGTGGATTGCTTTAACATAGACTGATGTGGAGAGTCATATCTACCCATGGATTGCATTAATATAGATTGATGTGGAGAGTCATATCTACCCATGGATTGCATTAATATAGATTGATGTGGAGAGTCATATCTACCCGTGGATTGCTTTAATATAGACTGATGTGGAGAGTCATATCTACCCGTGGATTGCTTTAACAAAGACTGATGTGGAGAGTCATATCTACCCGTGGATTGCGTTAACATAGACTGATGTGGAGAGTCATATCTACCCGTGGATTGCTTTAATATAGACTGATGTGGAGGAGAGGCATATCTACCTGTGGATTGCTTTAACATAGACTGATGTGGAGAGTCATATCTACTCGTGGATTGCTTTAATATAGACTGATGTGGAGAGTCATATCTACTCGTGGATTGCTTTAATATAGACTGATGTGGAGAGTCATATCTACTCGTGGATTGCTTTAATATAGACTGATGTGGAGAGGCATATCTACCTGTGGATTGCTTTAACATAGACTGATGTGGAGAGTCATATCTACCCGTGGATTGCTTTAATATAGACTGATGTGGAGGAGAGGCATATCTACCTGTGTATTGCTTTAACATAGACTGATGTGGAGAGTCATATCTACCCGTGGATTGCTTTAACATAGACTGATGTGGAGAGTCATATCTACCCGTGGATTGCTTTAATATAGACTGATCTGGAGAGTCATATCTACCCGTGGATTGCTTTAACAAAGACTGATGTGGAGAGTCATATCTACCCGTGGATTGCTTTAATATAGACTGATGTGGAGAGTCATATCTATCCGTGGATTGCTTTAACATAGACTGATGTGGAGAGTCATATCTACCCATGGATTGCATTAATATAGACTGATGTGGAGTCATATCTACCCGTGGATTGCTTTAACAAAGACTGATGTGGAGAGTCATATCTACCCGTGGATTGCTTTAACAAAGACTGATGTGAAGAGTCATATCTATCCGTGGATTGCTTTAACATAGACTGATGTGGAGAGTCATATCTACCCGTGGATTGCTTTAATATAGACTGATGTGGAGAGTCATATCTACCCGTGGATTGCTTTAACAAAGACTGATATGGAGAGTCATATCTACCCGTGGATTGCTTTAACATAGACTGATGTGGAGATTCATATCTACCCGTGGATTGCTTTAATATAGACTGATGTGTAGAGTCATATCTATCCGTGGATTGCTTTAACAAAGACTGATGTGGAGAGTCATATCTATCCGTGGATTGCTTTAACATAGACTGATGTGGAGAGTCATATCTACCCATGGATTGCATTAATATAGATTGATGTGGAGAGTCATATCTACTCGTGGATTGCATTAATATAGACTATTGTGGAGAGTCATATCTACCCGTGGATTGCTTTAACAAAGACTGATGTGGAGAGTCATATCTACCCATGGATTGCATTAATATAGATTGATGTGGAGAGTCATATCTATCCGTGGATTGCTTTAATATAGACTGATGTGGAGAGTCATATCTACCCGTGGATTGCTTTAACAAAGACTGATGTGGAGAGTAATATCTACCCGTGGATTGCTTTAATATAGACTGATGTGGAGGAGAGGCATATCTACTCGTGGATTGCTTTAACATAGACTGATGTGGAGAGTCATATCTACCCGTGGATTGCATTAATATAGACTGATGTGGAGAGTCATATCTACTCGTGGATTGCTTTAATATAGACTGATGTGGAGAGTCATATCTACCCGTAGATTGCATTAATATAGACTGATGTGGAGAGTCATATCTACCCGTGGATTGCATCAATATAGACTGATGTGGAGAGTCATATCTATCCGTGGATTGCTTTAATATAGACTGATGTGGAGAGTCATATCTACTCGTGGATTGCTTTAAGATAGACTGATGTGGAGAGTCATATCTACCCGTGGATTGCTTTAATATAGACTGATGTGGAGAGTCATATCTATCCGTGGATTGCTTTAACATAGACTGATGTGGAGAGTCATATCTACCCGTGGATTGCATTAATATAGACTGATGTGGAGAGTCATATCTACCCGTGGATTGCTTTAACATAGACTGATGTGGAGAGTCATATCTACCCGTGGATTGCATTAATATAGACTGATGTGGAGAGTCATATCTGCCCGTGGATTGCATTAATATAAACTGATGTGGAGAGTCATATCTACCCGTGGATTGCTCTAACATAGACTGATGTGGATAGTCATATCTACCCGTGGATTGCATTAATATAGATTGGTGTGGAGAGTCATATCTACCCGTGGATTGCATTAATATAGACTGATGTGGAGAGTCATATCTACCCGTGGATTGGTTTAATATAGATTGATGTGGAGGAGAGGCATATCTACCCGTGGATTGCTTTAATATAGACTGATGTGGAGAGTCATATCTAACCGTGGATTGCTTTAACATAGACTGATGTGGAGAGTCATATCTACCGGTCGATTGCATTAATATAGATTGATGTGGAGAGTCACATCTATTCGTGGATTGCTTTAATATAGACTGATGTGGAGAGTCATATCTATCCGTGGATTGCTTTAACATAGACTGATGTGGAGAGTCATATCTACCCGTGGATTGCATTAATATAGACTGATGTGGAGAGTCATATCTACCCGTGGATTGCTTTAACATAGACTGATGTGGAGAGTCATATCTACCCGTGGATTGCATTAATATAGACTGATGTGGAGAGTCATATCTGCCCGTGGATTGCATTAATATAAACTGATGTGGAGAGTCATATCTACCCGTGGATTGCTCTAACATAGACTGATGTGGAGAGTCATATCTACCCGTGGATTGCTTTAATATAGATTGGTGTGGAGAGTCATATCTACCCGTGGATTGCTTTAATATAGACTGATCTGGAGAGTCATATCTACCCGTGGATTGCTTTAACAAAGACTGATGTGGAGAGTCATATCTACCCGTGGATTGCTTTAATATAGACTGATGTGGAGAGTCATATCTATCCGTGGATTGCTTTAACATAGACTGATGTGGAGAGTCATATCTACCCATGGATTGCATTAATATAGACTGATGTGGAGAGTCATATCTACCCGTGGATTGCTTTAACAAAGACTGATGTGGAGAGTCATATCTACCCGTGGATTGCTTTAACAAAGACTGATGTGGAGAGTCATATCTATCCGTGGATTGCTTTAACATAGACTGATGTGGAGAGTCATATCTACCCGTGGATTGCTTTAATTTAGACTGATGTGGAGAGTCATATCTACCCGTGGATTGCTTTAACAAAGACTGATATGGAGAGTCATATCTACCCGTGGATTGCTTTAACATAGACTGATGTGGAGATTCATATCTACCCGTGGATTGCTTTAACATAGACTGATGTGTAGAGTCATATCTATCCGTGGATTGCTTTAACAAAGACTGATGTGGAGAGTCATATCTATCCGTGGATTGCTTTAACATAGACTGATGTGGAGAGTCATATCTACCCATGGATTGCATTAATATAGATTGATGTGGAGAGTCATATCTACTCGTGGATTGCATTAATATAGACTGATGTGGAGAGTCATATCTACCCGTGGATTGCTTTAACAAAGACTGATGTGGAGAGTCATATCTACCCATGGAATGCATTAATATAGATTGATGTGGAGAGTCATATCTATCCGTGGATTGCTTTAATATAGATTGATGTGGAGAGTCATATCTACCCGTGGATTGCTTTAACAAAGACTGATGTGGAGAGTCATATCTACCCGTGGATTGCTTTAATATAGACTGATGTTGAGGAGAGGCATATCTACTCGTGGATTGCTTTAACATAGACTGATGTGGAGAGTCATATCTACCCGTGGATTGCATTAATATAGACTGATGTGGAGAGTCATATCTACTCGTGGATTGCTTTAATATAGACTGATGTGGAGAGTCATATCTACCCGTAGATTGCATTAATATAGACTGATGTGGAGAGTCATATCTACCCGTGGATTGCATCAATATAGACTGATGTGGAGAGTCATATCTATCCGTGGATTGCTTTAATATAGACTGATGTGGAGAGTCATATCTACTCGTGGATTGCTTTAATATAGACTGATGTGGAGAGTCATATCTACCCGTGGATTGCTTTAATATAGACTGATGTGGAGAGTCATATCTATCCGTGGATTGCTTTAACATAGACTGATGTGGAGAGTCATATCTACCCGTGGATTGCATTAATATAGACTGATGTGGAGAGTCATATCTACCCGTGGATTGCTTTAACATAGACTGATGTGGAGAGTCATATCTACCCGTGGATTGCATTAATATAGACTGATGTGGAGAGTCATATCTGCGCGTGGATTGCATTAATATAAACTGATGTGGAGAGTCATATCTACCCGTGGATTGCTCTAACATAGACTGATGTGGAGAGTCATATCTACCCGTGGATTGCATTAATATAGATTGGTGTGGAGAGTCATATCTACCCGTGGATTGCATTAATATAGACTGATGTGGAGAGTCATATCTAACCGTGGATTGCTTTAACATAGACTGATGTGGAGAGTCATATCTACCGGTCGATTGCATTAATATAGATTGATGTGGAGAGTCATATCTATCCGTGGATTGCTTTAATATAGACTGATGTGGAGAGTCATATCTATCCGTGGATTGCTTTAACATAGACTGATGTGGAGAGTCATATCTACCCGTGGATTGCATTAATATAGACTGATGTGGAGAGTCATATCTACTCGTGGATTGCTTTAATATAGACTGATGTGGAGAGTCATATCTACCCGTAGATTGCATTAATATAGACTGATGTGGAGAGTCATATCTACCCGTGGATTGCATCAATATAGACTGATGTGGAGAGTCATATCTATCCGTGGATTGCTTTAATATAGACTGATGTGGAGAGTCATATCTACTCGTGGATTGCTTTAATATAGACTGATGTGGAGAGTCATATCTACCCGTGGATTGCTTTAATATAGACTGATGTGGAGAGTCATATCTATCCGTGGATTGCTTTAACATAGACTGATGTGGAGAGTCATATCTACCCGTGGATTGCATTAATATAGACTGATGTGGAGAGTCATATCTACCCGTGGATTGCTTTAACATAGACTGATGTGGAGAGTCATATCTACCCGTGGATTGCATTAATATAGACTGATGTGGAGAGTCATATCTGCCCGTGGATTGCATTAATATAAACTGATGTGGAGAGTCATATCTACCCGTGGATTGCTCTAACATAGACTGATGTGGAGAGTCATATCTACCCGTGGATTGCATTAATATAGATTGGTGTGGAGAGTCATATCTACCCGTGGATTGCATTAATATAGACTGATGTGGAGAGTCATATCTACCCGTGGATTGGTTTAATATAGATTGATGTGGAGGAGAGGCATATCTACCCGTGGATTGCTTTAATATAGACTGATGTGGAGAGTCATATCTAACCGTGGATTGCTTTAACATAGACTGATGTGGAGAGTCATATCTACCGGTCGATTGCATTAATATAGATTGATGTGGAGAGTCATATCTATTCGTGGATTGCTTTAATATAGACTGATGTGGAGAGTCATATCTATCCGTGGATTGCTTTAACATAGACTGATGTGGAGAGTCATATCTACCCGTGGATTGCATTAATATAGACTGATGTGGAGAGTCATATCTACCCGTGGATTGCTTTAACATAGACTGATGTGGAGAGTCATATCTACCCGTGGATTGCATTAATATAGACTGATGTGGAGAGTCATATCTGCCCGTGGATTGCATTAATATAAACTGATGTGGAGAGTCATATCTACCCGTGGATTGCTCTAACATAGACTGATGTGGAGAGTCATATCTACCCGTGGATTGCTTTAATATAGATTGGTGTGGAGAGTCATATCTACCCGTGGATTGCTTTAATATAGACTGATCTGGAGAGTCATATCTACCCGTGGATTGCTTTAACAAAGACTGATGTGGAGAGTCATATCTACCCGTGGATTGCTTTAATATAGACTGATGTGGAGAGTCATATCTATCCGTGGATTGCTTTAACATAGACTGATGTGGAGAGTCATATCTACCCATGGATTGCATTAATATAGACTGATGTGGAGAGTCATATCTACCCGTGGATTGCTTTAACAAAGACTGATGTGGAGAGTCATATCTACCCGTGGATTGCTTTAACAAAGACTGATGTGGAGAGTCATATCTATCCGTGGATTGCTTTAACATAGACTGATGTGGAGAGTCATATCTACCCGTGGATTGCTTTAATTTAGACTGATGTGGAGAGTCATATCTACCCGTGGATTGCTTTAACAAAGACTGATATGGAGAGTCATATCTACCCGTGGATTGCTTTAACATAGACTGATGTGGAGATTCATATCTACCCGTGGATTGCTTTAACATAGACTGATGTGTAGAGTCATATCTATCCGTGGATTGCTTTAACAAAGACTGATGTGGAGAGTCATATCTATCCGTGGATTGCTTTAACATAGACTGATGTGGAGAGTCATATCTACCCATGGATTGCATTAATATAGATTGATGTGGAGAGTCATATCTACTCGTGGATTGCATTAATATAGACTGATGTGGAGAGTCATATCTACCCGTGGATTGCTTTAACAAAGACTGATGTGGAGAGTCATATCTACCCATGGAATGCATTAATATAGATTGATGTGGAGAGTCATATCTATCCGTGGATTGCTTTAATATAGATTGATGTGGAGAGTCATATCTACCCGTGGATTGCTTTAACAAAGACTGATGTGGAGAGTCATATCTACCCGTGGATTGCTTTAATATAGACTGATGTTGAGGAGAGGCATATCTACTCGTGGATTGCTTTAACATAGACTGATGTGGAGAGTCATATCTACCCGTGGATTGCATTAATATAGACTGATGTGGAGAGTCATATCTACTCGTGGATTGCTTTAATATAGACTGATGTGGAGAGTCATATCTACCCGTAGATTGCATTAATATAGACTGATGTGGAGAGTCATATCTACCCGTGGATTGCATCAATATAGACTGATGTGGAGAGTCATATCTATCCGTGGATTGCTTTAATATAGACTGATGTGGAGAGTCATATCTACTCGTGGATTGCTTTAATATAGACTGATGTGGAGAGTCATATCTACCCGTGGATTGCTTTAATATAGACTGATGTGGAGAGTCATATCTATCCGTGGATTGCTTTAACATAGACTGATGTGGAGAGTCATATCTACCCGTGGATTGCATTAATATAGACTGATGTGGAGAGTCATATCTACCCGTGGATTGCTTTAACATAGACTGATGTGGAGAGTCATATCTACCCGTGGATTGCATTAATATAGACTGATGTGGAGAGTCATATCTGCCCGTGGATTGCATTAATATAAACTGATGTGGAGAGTCATATCTACCCGTGGATTGCTCTAACATAGACTGATGTGGAGAGTCATATCTACCCGTGGATTGCATTAATATAGATTGGTGTGGAGAGTCATATCTACCCGTGGATTGCATTAATATAGACTGATGTGGAGAGTCATATCTAACCGTGGATTGCTTTAACATAGACTGATGTGGAGAGTCATATCTACCGGTCGATTGCATTAATATAGATTGATGTGGAGAGTCATATCTATCCGTGGATTGCTTTAATATAGACTGATGTGGAGAGTCATATCTATCCGTGGATTGCTTTAACATAGACTGATGTGGAGAGTCATATCTACCCGTGGATTGCATTAATATAGACTGATGTGGAGAGTCATATCTACCCGTGGATTGCTTTAACATAGACTGATGTGGAGAGTCATATCTACCCGTGGATTGCATTAATATAGACTGATGTGGAGAGTCATATCTGCCCGTGGATTGCATTAATATAAATTGATGTGGAGAGTCATATCTACCCGTGGATTGCTCTAACATAGACTGATGTGGAGAGTCATATCTACCCGTGGATTGCATTAATATAGATTGGTGTGGAGAGTCATATCTACCCGTGGATTGCATTAATATAGACTGATGTGGAGAGTCATATCTACCCGTGGATTGGTTTAATATAGATTGATGTGGAGGAGAGGCATATCTACCCGTGGATTGCTTTAATATAGACTGATGTGGAGAGTCATATCTAACCGTGGATTGCTTTAACATAGACTGATGTGGAGAGTCATATCTACCGGTCGATTGCATTAATATAGATTGATGTGGAGAGTCATATCTATCCGTGGATTGCTTTAATATAGACTGATGTGGAGAGTCATATCTACCGTGGATTGCTTTAATATAGACTGATGTGGAGAGTCATATCTACTCGTGGATTGCTTTAATATAGATTGATGTGGAGAGTCATATCTACCCGTGGATTGCTTTAACATAGACTGATGTGGAGTCATATCTACCCGTGGATTGCTTTAACATAGACTGATGTGGAGAGTCATATCTACCTGTGGATTGCATTAATATAGACTGATGTGGAGAGTCATATCTATCCGTGGATTGCTTTAATATAGACTGATGTGGAGAGTCATATCTACTCGTGGATTGCTTTAATATAGACTGATTTGGAGAGTCATATCTACCCGTGGATTGCTTTAACATAGACTGATGTGGAGAGTCATATCTACCCGTGGATTGCTTTAATATAGACTGATGTGGAGAGTCATATCTACCCGTGGATTGCATTAATATAGACTGATGTGGAGAGTCATATCTACTCGTGGATTGCTTTAATATAGACTGATTTGGAGAGTCATATCTACCTGTGGATTCCATTAATATAGATTGATGTGGAGAGTCATATCTACCCGTGGATTGCATTAATATAGACTGATGTGGAGAGTCATATCTACCCGTGGATTGCATTAATATAGACTGATGTGGAGAGTCATATCTACTCGTGGATTTCTTTAATATAGACTGATGTGGAGAGTCATATCTATCCGTGGATTGCTTTAATATAGACTGATGTGGAGAGTCATATCTACTCGTGGATTGCTTTAATATAGACTGATGTGGAGAGTCATATCTACCCGTGGATTACTTTAATATAGACTGATGTGGAGAGTCATATCTATCCGTGGATTGCTTTAACATAGACTGATGTGGAGAGTCATATCTACCCGTGGATTGCATTAATATAGACTGATGTGGAGAGTCATATCTACCCGTGGATTGCCTTAGCATAGACTGATGTGGAGAGTCATATCTACCCGTGGATTGCATTAATATAGATTGGTGTGGAGAGTCATATCTACCCGTGGATTGCATTAATATAGACTGATGTGGAGAGTCATATCTATCCGTGGATTGGTTTAATATAGACTGATGTGGAGGAGAGGCATATCTACCCGTGGATTGCATTAATATAGACTGATGTGGAGAGTCATATCTACCCGTGGATTGCTTTAACATAGATTGATGTGGAGAGTCATATCTACCCGTCGATTGCATTAATATAGATTGATGTGGAGAGTCATATCTATCCGTGGATTGCTTTAATATAGACTGATGTGGAGAGTCATATCTACCCGTGGATTGCTTTAATATAGACTGATGTGGAGAGTCCTATGTACTCGTGGATTGCCTTAATATAGATTGATGTGGAGAGTCATATCTACCCGTGGATTGCATTAATATAGACTGATGTGGAGAGTCATATCTATCCGTGGATTGCTTTAACATAGACTGATGTGGAGAGTCATATCTACCTGTGGATTGCATTAATATAGACTGATGTGGAGAGTCATATCTATCCATGGATTGCTTTAATATAGACTGATGTGGAGAGTCATATCTAACCGTGGATTGCTTTAACATAGACTGATGTGGAGAGTCATATCTACCGGTCGATTGCATTAATATAGATTGATGTGGAGAGTCATATCTATCCGTGGATTGCTTTAATATAGACTGATGTGGAGAGTCATATCTATCCGTGGATTGCTTTAACATAGACTGATGTGGAGAGTCATATCTACCCGTGGATTGCATTAATATAGACTGATGTGGAGAGTCATATCTACCCGTGGATTGCTTTAACATAGACTGATGTGGAGAGTCATATCTACCCGTGGATTGCATTAATATAGACTGATGTGGAGAGTCATATCTGCCCGTGGATTGCATTAATATAAATTGATGTGGAGAGTCATATCTACCCGTGGATTGCTCTAACATAGACTGATGTGGAGAGTCATATCTACCCGTGGATTGCATTAATATAGATTGGTGTGGAGAGTCATATCTACCCGTGGATTGCATTAATATAGACTGATGTGGAGAGTCATATCTACCCGTGGATTGGTTTAATATAGATTGATGTGGAGGAGAGGCATATCTACCCGTGGATTGCTTTAATATAGACTGATGTGGAGAGTCATATCTAACCGTGGATTGCTTTAACATAGACTGATGTGGAGAGTCATATCTACCGGTCGATTGCATTAATATAGATTGATGTGGAGAGTCATATCTATCCGTGGATTGCTTTAATATAGACTGATGTGGAGAGTCATATCTACCGTGGATTGCTTTAATATAGACTGATGTGGAGAGTCATATCTACTCGTGGATTGCTTTAATATAGATTGATGTGGAGAGTCATATCTACCCGTGGATTGCTTTAACATAGACTGATGTGGAGTCATATCTACCCGTGGATTGCTTTAACATAGACTGATGTGGAGAGTCATATCTACCTGTGGATTGCATTAATATAGACTGATGTGGAGAGTCATATCTATCCGTGGATTGCTTTAATATAGACTGATGTGGAGAGTCATATCTACTCGTGGATTGCTTTAATATAGACTGATTTGGAGAGTCATATCTACCCGTGGATTGCTTTAACATAGACTGATGTGGAGAGTCATATCTACCCGTGGATTGCTTTAATATAGACTGATGTGGAGAGTCATATCTACCCGTGGATTGCATTAATATAGACTGATGTGGAGAGTCATATCTACTCGTGGATTGCTTTAATATAGACTGATTTGGAGAGTCATATCTACCTGTGGATTCCATTAATATAGATTGATGTGGAGAGTCATATCTACCCGTGGATTGCATTAATATAGACTGATGTGGAGAGTCATATCTACCCGTGGATTGCATTAATATAGACTGATGTGGAGAGTCATATCTACTCGTGGATTTCTTTAATATAGACTGATGTGGAGAGTCATATCTATCCGTGGATTGCTTTAATATAGACTGATGTGGAGAGTCATATCTACTCGTGGATTGCTTTAATATAGACTGATGTGGAGAGTCATATCTACCCGTGGATTACTTTAATATAGACTGATGTGGAGAGTCATATCTATCCGTGGATTGCTTTAACATAGACTGATGTGGAGAGTCATATCTACCCGTGGATTGCATTAATATAGACTGATGTGGAGAGTCATATCTACCCGTGGATTGCCTTAGCATAGACTGATGTGGAGAGTCATATCTACCCGTGGATTGCATTAATATAGATTGGTGTGGAGAGTCATATCTACCCGTGGATTGCATTAATATAGACTGATGTGGAGAGTCATATCTATCCGTGGATTGGTTTAATATAGACTGATGTGGAGGAGAGGCATATCTACCCGTGGATTGCATTAATATAGACTGATGTGGAGAGTCATATCTACCCGTGGATTGCTTTAACATAGATTGATGTGGAGAGTCATATCTACCCGTCGATTGCATTAATATAGATTGATGTGGAGAGTCATATCTATCCGTGGATTGCTTTAATATAGACTGATGTGGAGAGTCATATCTACCCGTGGATTGCTTTAATATAGACTGATGTGGAGAGTCCTATGTACTCGTGGATTGCCTTAATATAGATTGATGTGGAGAGTCATATCTACCCGTGGATTGCATTAATATAGACTGATGTGGAGAGTCATATCTATCCGTGGATTGCTTTAACATAGACTGATGTGGAGAGTCATATCTACCTGTGGATTGCATTAATATAGACTGATGTGGAGAGTCATATCTATCCGTGGATTGCTTTAATATAGACTGATGTGGAGAGTCATATCTACTCGTGGATTGCTTTAATATAGACTGATTTGGAGAGTCATATCTACCCGTGGATTGCTTTAACATAGACTGATGTGGAGAGTAATATCTACCCGTGGATTGCTTTTGTATAGATTGATGTGGACAGTCATATCTACCCGTAGATTGCCTTAATATAGACTGATGTGGAGAGTCATATCTACTCGTGGATTGCATTAATATAGACTGATGTGGAGAGTCATATCTATCTGTGGATTGCTTTAAAATAGACTGATGTGGAGAGTCATATCTACTCGTGGATTGCATTAATATAGACTGATGTGGAGAGTCATATCTACCCGTGGATTGCTTTAACATAGACTGATGTGGAGAGTCATATCTACCCGTGGATTGCTTTAATATAGACTGATGTGGAGGAGAGGCATATCTACCTGTGTATTGCTTTAACATAGACTGATGTGGAGAGTCATATCT
This sequence comes from Bathymodiolus brooksi, assembly GCA_963680875.1. Lineage (NCBI taxonomy): Eukaryota > Metazoa > Mollusca > Bivalvia > Mytilida > Modiolidae > Bathymodiolus > Bathymodiolus brooksi. The sequence continues at coordinate 111,620,809 of OY804584.1, forward strand.
ACCCGTGGATTGCTTTAATATAGACTGATGTGGAGAGTCATATCTACCCGTGGATTGCTTTAACAAAGACTGATGTGGAGAGTGATATCTACCCGTGGATTGCTTTAACATAGACTGATGTGGAGAGTCATATCTACCCGTGGATTGCTTTAACAAAGACTGATGTGGAGAGTCATATCTACCCGTGGATTGCTTTAACATAGACTGATGTGGAGAGTCATATCTACCCGTGGATTGCTTTAATATAGACTGATCTGGAGAGTCATATCTACCCGTGGATTGCTTTAACAAAGACTGATGTGGAGAGTCATATCTACCCGTGGATTGCTTTAATATAGACTGATGTGGAGAGTCATATCTATCCGTGGATTGCTTTAACATAGACTGATGTGGAGAGTCATATCTACCCATGGATTGCATTAATATAGACTGATGTGGAGAGTCATATCTACCCGTGGATTGCTTTAACAAAGACTGATGTGGAGAGTCATATCTACCCGTGGATTGCTTTAACAAAGACTGATGTGGAGAGTCATATCTATCCGTGGATTGCTTTAACATAGACTGATGTGGAGAGTCATATCTACCCGTGGATTGCTTTAATATAGACTGATGTGGAGAGTCATATCTACCCGTGGATTGCTTTAACAAAGACTGATATGGAGAGTCATATCTACTCGTGGATTGCTTTAACATAGACTGATGTGGAGAGTCATATCTACCCGTGGATTGCTTTAATATAGACTGATGTGTAGAGTCATATCTATCCGTGGATTGCTTTAACAAAGACTGATGTGGAGAGTCATATCTATCCGTGGATTGCTTTAACATAGACTGATGTGGAGAGTCATATCTACCCATGGATTGCATTAATATAGATTGATGTGGAGAGTCATATCTACTCGTGGATTGCATTAATATAGACTGATGTGGAGAGTCATATCTACCCGTGGATTGCTTTAACAAAGACTGATGTAGAGAGTCATATCTACCCATGGATTGCATTAATATAGATTGATGTGGAGAGTCATATCTATCCGTGGATTGCTTTAATATAGACTGATGTGGAGAGTCATATCTACCCGTGGATTGCTTTAACAAAGACTGATGTGGAGAGTCATATCTACCCGTGGATTGCTTTAATATAGACTGACGTGGAGGAGAGGCATATCTACTCGTGGATTGCTTTAACATAGACTGATGTGGAGATTCATATCTACCCGTGGATTGCATTAATATAGACTGATGTGGAGAGTCATATCTACTCGTGGATTGCTTTAATATAGACTGATGTGGAGAGTCATATCTACCCGTGGATTGCATTAATATAGACTGATGTGGAGAGTCATATCTACCCGTGGATTGCATCAATATAGACTGATGTGGAGAGTCATATCTATCCGTGGATTGCTTTAATATAGACTGATGTGGAGAGTCATATCTACTCGTGGATTGCTTTAATATAGACTGATGTGGAGAGTCATATCTACCCGTGGATTGCTTTAATATAGACTGATGTGGAGAGTCATATCTATCCGTGGATTGCTTTAACATAGACTGATGTGGAGAGTCATATCTACCCGTGGATTGCATTAATATAGACTGATGTGGAGAGTCATATCTACCCGTGGATTGCTTTAACATAGACTGATGTGGAGAGTCATATCTACCCGTGGATTGCATTAATTTAGACTGATGTGGAGAGTCATATCTGCCCGTGGATTGCATTAATATAAACTGATGTGGAGAGTCATATCTACCCGTGGATTGCTCTAACATAGACTGATGTGGAGAGTCATATCTACCCGTGGATTGCATTAATATAGATTGGTGTGGAGAGTCATATCTACCCGTGGATTGCATTAATATAGACTGATGTGGAGAGTCATATCTACCCGTGGATTGGTTTAATATAGATTGATGTGGAGGAGAGGCATATCTACCCGTGGATTGCTTTAATATAGACTGATGTGGAGAGTCATATCTAACCGTGGATTGCTTTAACATAGACTGATGTGGAGAGTCATATCTACCGGTCGATTGCATTAATATAGATTGATGTGGAGAGTCATATCTATCCGTGGATTGCTTTAATATAGACTGATGTGGAGAGTCATATCTATCCGTGGATTGCTTTAACATAGACTGATGTGGAGAGTCATATCTACCCGTGGATTGCATTAATATAGACTGATGTGGAGAGTCATATCTACCCGTGGATTGATTTAACATAGACTGATGTGGAGAGTCATATCTACCCGTGGATTGCATTAATATAGATTGATGTGGACAGTCATATCTACCCGTAGATTGCTTTAATATAGACTGATGTGGAGAGTCATATCTATCCGTGGATTGCTTTAACATAGACTGATGTGGAGAGTCATATCTACCCGTGGATTGCTTCAATATAGACTGATGTGGAGAGTCATATCTACCCGTGGATTGCTTTAACAAAGACTGATATGGAGAGTCATATCTACTCGTGGATTGCTTTAACATAGACTGATGTGGAGAGTCATATCTACCCGTGGATTGCTTTAATATAGACTGATGTGTAGAGTCATATCTATCCGTGGATTGCTTTAACAAAGACTGATGTGGAGAGTCATATCTATCCGTGGATTGCTTTAACATAGACTGATGTGGAGAGTCATATCTACCCATGGATTGCATTAATATAGATTGATGTGGAGAGTCATATCTACTCGTGGATTGCATTAATATAGACTGATGTGGAGAGTCATATCTACCCGTGGATTGCTTTAACAAAGACTGATGTAGAGAGTCATATCTACCCATGGATTGCATTAATATAGATTGATGTGGAGAGTCATATCTATCCGTGGATTGCTTTAATATAGACTGATGTGGAGAGTCATATCTACCCGTGGATTGCTTTAACAAAGACTGATGTGGAGAGTCATATATACCCGTGGATTGCTTTAATATAGACTGATGTGGAGGAGAGGCATATCTACTCGTGGATTGCTTTAACATAGACTGATGTGGAGAGTCATATCTACCCGTGGATTGCATTAATATAGACTGATGTGGAGAGTCATATCTACTCGTGGATTGCTTTAATATAGACTGATGTGGAGAGTCATATCTACCCGTGGATTGCATTAATATAGACTGATGTGGAGAGTCATATCTACCCGTGGATTGCATCAATATAGACTGATGTGGAGAGTCATATCTATCCGTGGATTGCTTTAATATAGACTGATGTGGAGAGTCATATCTACTCGTGGATTGCTTTAATATAGACTGATGTGGAGAGTCATATCTACCCGTGGATTGCTTTAATATAGACTGATGTGGAGAGTCATATCTATCCGTGGATTGCTTTAACATAGACTGATGTGGAGAGTCATATCTACCCGTGGATTGCATTAATATAGACTGATGTGGAGAGTCATATCTACCCGTGGATTGCTTTAACATAGACTGATGTGGAGAGTCATATCTACCCGTGGATTGCATTAATATAGACTGATGTGGAGAGTCATATCTGCCCGTGGATTGCATTAATATAAACTGATGTGGAGAGTCATATCTACCCGTGGATTGCTCTAACATAGACTGATGTGGAGAGTCATATCTACCCGTGGATTGCATTAATATAGATTGGTGTGGAGAGTCATATCTACCCGTGGATTGCATTAATATAGACTGATGTGGAGAGTCATATCTACCCGTGGATTTGTTTAATATAGATTGATGTGGAGGAGAGGCATATCTACCCGTGGATTGCTTTAATATAGACTGATGTGGAGAGTCATATCTAACCGTGGATTGCTTTAACATAGACTGATGTGGAGAGTCATATCTACCGGTCGATTGCATTAATATTGATTGATGTGGAGAGTCATATCTATCCGTGGATTGCTTTAATATAGACTGATGTGGAGAGTCATATCTATCCGTGGATTGCTTTAACATAGACTGATGTGGAGAGTCATATCTACCCGTGGATTGCATTAATATAGACTGATGTGGAGAGTCATATCTACCCGTGGATTGATTTAACATAGACTGATGTGGAGAGTCATATCTACCCGTGGATTGCATTAATATAGACTGATGTGGAGAGTCATATCTGCCCGTGGATTGCATTAATATAAACTGATGTGGAGAGTCATATCTACCCGTGGATTGCTCTAACATAGACTGATGTGGAGAGTCATATCTACCCGTGGATTGCATTAATATAGATTGGTGTGGAGAGTCATATCTACCCGTGGATTGCATTAATATAGACTGATGTGGAGAGTCATATCTACCCGTGGATTGGTTTAATATAGATTGATGTGGAGGAGAGGCATATCTACCGGTGGATTGCTTTAATATAGACTGATGTGGAGAGTCATATCTAACCGTGGATTGCTTTAACATAGACTGATGTGGAGAGTCATATCTACCGGTCGATTGCATTAATATAGATTGATGTGGAGAGTCATATCTATCCGTGGATTGCTTTAATATAGACTGATGTGGAGAGTCATATCTACCCGTGGATTGCTTTAATATAGACTGATGTGGAGAGTCATATCTACTCGTGGATTGCTTTAATATAGATTGATGTGGAGAGTCATATCTACCCGTGGATTGCTTTAACATAGACTGATGTGGAGTCATATCTACCCGTGGATTGCTTTAACATAGACTGATGTGGAGAGTCATATCTACCTGTGGATTGCATTAATATAGACTGATGTGGAGAGTCATATCTATCCGTGGATTGCTTTAATATAGACTGATGTGGAGAGTCATATCTACTCGTGGATTGCTTTAATATAGACTGATTTGGAGAGTCATATCTACCCGTGGATTGCTTTAACATAGACTGATGTGGAGAGTCATATCTACCCGTGGATTGCTTTAATATAGACTGATGTGGAGAGTCATATCTACCCGTGGATTGCTTTAACATAGATTGATGTGGAGAGTCATATCTACCCGTCGATTGCATTAATATAGATTGATGTGGAGAGTCATATCTATCCGTGGATTGCTTTAATATAGACTGATGTGGAGAGTCATATCTACCCGTGGATTGCTTTAATATAGACTGATGTGGAGAGTCCTATGTACTCGTGGATTGTCTTAATATAGATTGATGTGGAGAGTCATATCTACCCGTGGATTGCTTTAACATAGACTGATGTGGAGTCATATCTACCCGTGGATTGCTTTAACATAGACTGATGTGGAGAGTCATATCTACCTGTGGATTGCATTAATATAGACTGATGTGGAGAGTCATATCTATCCGTGGATTGCTTTAATATAGACTGATGTGGAGAGTCATATCTACTCGTGGATTGCTTTAATATAGACTGATTTGGAGAGTCATATCTACCCGTGGATTGCTTTAACATAGACTGATGTGGAGAGTCATATCTACCCGTGGATTGCTTTTGTATAGATTGATGTGGACAGTCATATCTACCCGTAGATTGCCTTAATATAGACTGATGTGGAGAGTCATATCTACCCGTGGATTGCTTTAATATAGACTGATGTGGAGAGTCATATCTACCCGTGGATTGCATTAACATAGATTGATGTGGAGAGTCATATCTACCCGTGGATTGCATTAATATAGAATGATGTGGAGAGTCATATCTACTCGTGGATTGCTTTAACATAGACTGATGTGGAGAGTCATATCTACCCGTGGATTGCTTTAATATAGATTGATGTGGAGAGTCATATCTACCCGTGGATTGCTTTAATATAGACTGATGTGGAGAGTCATATCTACTCGTGGATTGCTTTAACATAGACTGATGTGGAGAGTCATATCTACCCGTGGATTGCATTAATATAGACTGATGTGGAGAGTCATATCTACCCGTGGATTGCATTAATATAGACTGATGTGGAGAGTCATATCTACTCGTGGATTGCTTTAATATAGACTGATGTGGGGAGTCATATCTACCCGTGGATTGCTTTAACATAGACTGATGTGGAGAGTCATATCTACCCGTGGATTGCTTTAACATAGACTGATGTGGAGAGTCATATCTACCCGTGGATTGCTTTAATATAGACTGATGTGGAGAGTCATATCTACCCGTGGATTGCTTTAACATAGATTGATGTGGAGAGTCATATCTACCAGTGGATTGCTTTAATATAGACTGATGTGGAGAGTCATATCTACCCGTGGATTGGTTTAATATAGACTGATGTGGAGAGTCATATCTATCCGTGGATTGCTTTAATATAGACTGATGTGGAGAGTCATATCTACCCGTGGATTGCTTTAATATAGACTGATGTGGAGAGTCATATCTACCCGTGGATTGCTTTAATATAGACTGATGTGGAGAGTCATATCTACCTGTGGATTGCTTTAATATAGACTGATGTGGAGGAGAGGCATATCTACCCGTGGATTGCATTAATATAGATTGATGTGGAGAGTAATATCTACCCGTGGATTGTTTTAACATAGACTGATGTGGAGAGTCATATCTACCCGTGGATTGCATTAATATAGACTGATGTGGAGAGTCATATCTACCCGTGGATTGCTTTAATATAGATTGATGTGGAGGAGAGTCATATCTACCTGTGGATTGCTTTAACATAGACTGATGTGGAGAGTCATATCTACTCGTGGATTGCTTTAATATAGACTGATGTGGAGAGTCATATCTACTCGTGGATTGCTTTAATATAGACTGATGTGGAGAGTCATATCTACTCGTGGATTGCTTTAATATAGACTGATGTGGAGAGGCATATCTACCTGTGGATTGCTTTAACATAGACTGATGTGGAGAGTCATATCTACTCGTGGATTGCATTAATATAGACTGATTTGGAGAGTCATATCTACCCGTGGATTGCTTTAACATAGACTGATGTGGAGAGTCATATCTACCCGTGGATTGCTTTAATATAGACTGATGTGGAGGAGAGGCATATCTACCTGTGTATTGCTTTAACATAGACTGATGTGGAGAGTCATATCTACCCGTGGATTGCTTTAATATAGACTGATGTGGAGAGTCATATCTACCCGTGGATTGCTTTAACAAAGACTGATGTGGAGAGTCATATCTACCCGTGGATTGCTTTAACATAGACTGATGTGGAGAGTCATATCTACCCGTGGATTGCTTTAACAAAGACTGATGTGGAGAGTCATATCTACCCGTGGATTGCTTTAACATAGACTGATGTGGAGAGTCATATCTACCCGTGGATTGCTTTAATATAGACTGATCTGGAGAGTCATATCTACCCGTGGATTGCTTTAACAAAGACTGATGTGGAGAGTCATATCTACCCGTGGATTGCTTTAACATAGACTGATGTGGAGAGTCATATCTATCCGTGGATTGCTTTAACATAGACTGATGTGGAGAGTCATATCTACCCATGGATTGCATTAATATAGACTGATGTGGAGAGTCATATCTACCCGTGGATTGCTTTAACAAAGACTGATGTGGAGAGTCATATCTACCCGTGGATTGCTTTAACAAAGACTGATGTGGAGAGTCATATCTATCCGTGGATTGCTTTAACATAGACTGATGTGTAGAGTCATATCTACCCGTGGATTGCTTTAATATAGACTGATGTGGAGAGTCATATCTACTCGTGGATTGCTTTAACAAAGACTGATATGGAGAGTCATATCTACCCGTGGATTGCTTTAACATAGACTGATGTGGAGAGTCATATCTACCCGTGGATTGCTTTAATATAGACTGATGTGTAGAGTCATATCTATTCGTGGATTGCTTTAACAAAGACTGATGTGGAGAGTCATAGCTATCCGTGGATTGCTTTAACATAGACTGATGTGGAGAGTCATATCTACCCATGGATTGCATTAATATAGATTGATGTGGAGAGTCATATCTACTCGTGGATTGCATTAATATAGACTGATGTGGAGAGTCATATCTACCCGTGGATTGCTTTAACAAAGACTGATGTAGAGAGTCATATCTACCCATGGATTGCATTAATATAGATTGATGTGGAGAGTCATATCTATCCGTGGATTGCTTTAATATAGACTGATGTGGAGAGTCATATCTACCCGTGGATTGCTTTAACAAAGACTGATGTGGAGAGTCATATATACCCGTGGATTGCTTTAATATAGACTGATGTGGAGGAGAGGCATATCTACTCGTGGATTGCTTTAACATAGACTGATGTGGAGAGTCATATCTACCCGTGGATTGCATTAATATAGACTGATGTGGAGAGTCATATCTACTCGTGGATTGCTTTAATATAGACTGATGTGGAGAGTCATATCTACCCGTGGATTGCATTAATATAGACTGATGTGGAGAGTCATATCTACCCGTGGATTGCATCAATATAGACTGATGTGGAGAGTCATATCTATCCGTGGATTGCTTTAATATAGACTGATGTGGAGAGTCATATCTACTCGTGGATTGCTTTAATATAGACTGATGTGGAGAGTCATATCTACCCGTGGATTGCTTTAATATAGACTGATGTGGAGAGTCATATCTATCCGTGGATTGCTTTAACATAGACTGATGTGGAGAGTCATATCTACCCGTGGATTGCATTAATATAGACTGATGTGGAGAGTCATATCTACCCGTGGATTGCTTTAACATAGACTGATGTGGAGAGTCATATCTACCCGTGGATTGCATTAATATAGACTGATGTGGAGAGTCATATCTGCCCGTGGATTGCATTAATATAAACTGATGTGGAGAGTCATATCTACCCGTGGATTGCTCTAACATAGACTGATGTGGAGAGTCATATCTACCCGTGGATTGCATTAATATAGATTGGTGTGGAGAGTCATATCTACCCGTGGATTGCATTAATATAGACTGATGTGGAGAGTCATATCTACCCGTGGATTTGTTTAATATAGATTGATGTGGAGGAGAGGCATATCTACCCGTGGATTGCTTTAATATAGACTGATGTGGAGAGTCATATCTAACCGTGGATTGCTTTAACATAGACTGATGTGGAGAGTCATATCTACCGGTCGATTGCATTAATATTGATTGATGTGGAGAGTCATATCTATCCGTGGATTGCTTTAATATAGACTGATGTGGAGAGTCATATCTATCCGTGGATTGCTTTAACATAGACTGATGTGGAGAGTCATATCTACCCGTGGATTGCATTAATATAGACTGATGTGGAGAGTCATATCTACCCGTGGATTGATTTAACATAGACTGATGTGGAGAGTCATATCTACCCGTGGATTGCATTAATATAGACTGATGTGGAGAGTCATATCTGCCCGTGGATTGCATTAATATAAACTGATGTGGAGAGTCATATCTACCCGTGGATTGCTCTAACATAGACTGATGTGGAGAGTCATATCTACCCGTGGATTGCATTAATATAGATTGGTGTGGAGAGTCATATCTACCCGTGGATTGCATTAATATAGACTGATGTGGAGAGTCATATCTACCCGTGGATTGGTTTAATATAGATTGATGTGGAGGAGAGGCATATCTACCGGTGGATTGCTTTAATATAGACTGATGTGGAGAGTCATATCTAACCGTGGATTGCTTTAACATAGACTGATGTGGAGAGTCATATCTACCGGTCGATTGCATTAATATAGATTGATGTGGAGAGTCATATCTATCCGTGGATTGCTTTAATATAGACTGATGTGGAGAGTCATATCTACCCGTGGATTGCTTTAATATAGACTGATGTGGAGAGTCATATCTACTCGTGGATTGCTTTAATATAGATTGATGTGGAGAGTCATATCTACCCGTGGATTGCTTTAACATAGACTGATGTGGAGTCATATCTACCCGTGGATTGCTTTAACATAGACTGATGTGGAGAGTCATATCTACCTGTGGATTGCATTAATATAGACTGATGTGGAGAGTCATATCTATCCGTGGATTGCTTTAATATAGACTGATGTGGAGAGTCATATCTACTCGTGGATTGCTTTAATATAGACTGATTTGGAGAGTCATATCTACCCGTGGATTGCTTTAACATAGACTGATGTGGAGAGTCATATCTACCCGTGGATTGCTTTAATATAGACTGATGTGGAGAGTCATATCTACCCGTGGATTGCTTTAACATAGATTGATGTGGAGAGTCATATCTACCCGTCGATTGCATTAATATAGATTGATGTGGAGAGTCATATCTATCCGTGGATTGCTTTAATATAGACTGATGTGGAGAGTCATATCTACCCGTGGATTGCTTTAATATAGACTGATGTGGAGAGTCCTATGTACTCGTGGATTGTCTTAATATAGATTGATGTGGAGAGTCATATCTACCCGTGGATTGCTTTAACATAGACTGATGTGGAGTCATATCTACCCGTGGATTGCTTTAACATAGACTGATGTGGAGAGTCATATCTACCTGTGGATTGCATTAATATAGACTGATGTGGAGAGTCATATCTATCCGTGGATTGCTTTAATATAGACTGATGTGGAGAGTCATATCTACTCGTGGATTGCTTTAATATAGACTGATTTGGAGAGTCATATCTACCCGTGGATTGCTTTAACATAGACTGATGTGGAGAGTCATATCTACCCGTGGATTGCTTTTGTATAGATTGATGTGGACAGTCATATCTACCCGTAGATTGCCTTAATATAGACTGATGTGGAGAGTCATATCTACCCGTGGATTGCTTTAATATAGACTGATGTGGAGAGTCATATCTACCCGTGGATTGCATTAACATAGATTGATGTGGAGAGTCATATCTACCCGTGGATTGCATTAATATAGAATGATGTGGAGAGTCATATCTACTCGTGGATTGCTTTAACATAGACTGATGTGGAGAGTCATATCTACCCGTGGATTGCTTTAATATAGATTGATGTGGAGAGTCATATCTACCCGTGGATTGCTTTAATATAGACTGATGTGGAGAGTCATATCTACTCGTGGATTGCTTTAACATAGACTGATGTGGAGAGTCATATCTACCCGTGGATTGCATTAATATAGACTGATGTGGAGAGTCATATCTACCCGTGGATTGCATTAATATAGACTGATGTGGAGAGTCATATCTACTCGTGGATTGCTTTAATATAGACTGATGTGGGGAGTCATATCTACCCGTGGATTGCTTTAACATAGACTGATGTGGAGAGTCATATCTACCCGTGGATTGCTTTAACATAGACTGATGTGGAGAGTCATATCTACCCGTGGATTGCTTTAATATAGACTGATGTGGAGAGTCATATCTACCCGTGGATTGCTTTAACATAGATTGATGTGGAGAGTCATATCTACCAGTGGATTGCTTTAATATAGACTGATGTGGAGAGTCATATCTACCCGTGGATTGGTTTAATATAGACTGATGTGGAGAGTCATATCTATCCGTGGATTGCTTTAATATAGACTGATGTGGAGAGTCATATCTACCCGTGGATTGCTTTAATATAGACTGATGTGGAGAGTCATATCTACCCGTGGATTGCTTTAATATAGACTGATGTGGAGAGTCATATCTACCTGTGGATTGCTTTAATATAGACTGATGTGGAGGAGAGGCATATCTACCCGTGGATTGCATTAATATAGATTGATGTGGAGAGTAATATCTACCCGTGGATTGTTTTAACATAGACTGATGTGGAGAGTCATATCTACCCGTGGATTGCATTAATATAGACTGATGTGGAGAGTCATATCTACCCGTGGATTGCTTTAATATAGATTGATGTGGAGGAGAGTCATATCTACCTGTGGATTGCTTTAACATAGACTGATGTGGAGAGTCATATCTACTCGTGGATTGCTTTAATATAGACTGATGTGGAGAGTCATATCTACTCGTGGATTGCTTTAATATAGACTGATGTGGAGAGTCATATCTACTCGTGGATTGCTTTAATATAGACTGATGTGGAGAGGCATATCTACCTGTGGATTGCTTTAACATAGACTGATGTGGAGAGTCATATCTACTCGTGGATTGCATTAATATAGACTGATTTGGAGAGTCATATCTACCCGTGGATTGCTTTAACATAGACTGATGTGGAGAGTCATATCTACCCGTGGATTGCTTTAATATAGACTGATGTGGAGGAGAGGCATATCTACCTGTGTATTGCTTTAACATAGACTGATGTGGAGAGTCATATCTACCCGTGGATTGCTTTAATATAGACTGATGTGGAGAGTCATATCTACCCGTGGATTGCTTTAACAAAGACTGATGTGGAGAGTCATATCTACCCGTGGATTGCTTTAACATAGACTGATGTGGAGAGTCATATCTACCCGTGGATTGCTTTAACAAAGACTGATGTGGAGAGTCATATCTACCCGTGGATTGCTTTAACATAGACTGATGTGGAGAGTCATATCTACCCGTGGATTGCTTTAATATAGACTGATCTGGAGAGTCATATCTACCCGTGGATTGCTTTAACAAAGACTGATGTGGAGAGTCATATCTACCCGTGGATTGCTTTAACATAGACTGATGTGGAGAGTCATATCTATCCGTGGATTGCTTTAACATAGACTGATGTGGAGAGTCATATCTACCCATGGATTGCATTAATATAGACTGATGTGGAGAGTCATATCTACCCGTGGATTGCTTTAACAAAGACTGATGTGGAGAGTCATATCTACCCGTGGATTGCTTTAACAAAGACTGATGTGGAGAGTCATATCTATCCGTGGATTGCTTTAACATAGACTGATGTGTAGAGTCATATCTACCCGTGGATTGCTTTAATATAGACTGATGTGGAGAGTCATATCTACTCGTGGATTGCTTTAACAAAGACTGATATGGAGAGTCATATCTACCCGTGGATTGCTTTAACATAGACTGATGTGGAGAGTCATATCTACCCGTGGATTGCTTTAATATAGACTGATGTGTAGAGTCATATCTATTCGTGGATTGCTTTAACAAAGACTGATGTGGAGAGTCATAGCTATCCGTGGATTGCTTTAACATAGACTGATGTGGAGAGTCATATCTACCCATGGATTGCATTAATATAGATTGATGTGGAGAGTCATATCTACTCGTGGATTGCATTAATATAGACTGATGTGGAGAGTCATATCTACCCGTGGATTGCTTTAACAAAGACTGATGTGGAGAGTCATATCTACCCAAGGATTGCATTAATATAGATTGATGTGGAGAGTCATATCTATCCGTGGATTGCTTTAATATAGACTGATGTGGAGAGTCATATCTACCCGTGGATTGCTTTAACAAAGACTGATGTGGAGAGTCATATCTACCCGTGGATTGCTTTAATATAGACTGATGTGGAGGAGAGGCATATCTACCTGTGGATTGCTTTAACATAGACTGATGTGGAGAGTCATATCTACCCGTGGATTGCATTAATATAGACTGATGTGGAGAGTCATATCTACTCGTGGATTGCTTTAATATAGACTGATGTGGAGAGTCATATCTACCCGTAGATTGCATTAATATAGACTGATGTGGAGAGTCATATCTACCCGTGGATTGCATCAATATAGACTGATGTGGAGAGTCATATCTATCCGTGGATTGCTTTAATATAGACTGATGTGGAGAGTCATATCTACTCGTGGATTGCTTTAATATAGACTGATGTGGAGAGTCATATCTACCCGTGGATTGCTTTAATATAGACTGATGTGGAGAGTCATATCTATCCGTGGATTGCTTTAACATAGACTGATGTGGAGAGTCATATCTACCCGTGGATTGCATTAATATAGACTGATGTGGAGAGTCATATCTACCCGTGGATTGCTTTAACATAGACTGATTTGGAGAGTCATATCTACCCGTGGATTGCATTAATATAGACTGATGTGGAGAGTCATATCTGCCCGTGGATTGCATTAATATAAACTGATGTGGAGAGTCATATCTACCCGTGGATTGCTCTAACATAGACTGATGTGGAGAGTCATATCTACCCGTGGATTGCATTAATATAGATTGGTGTGGAGAGTCATATCTACCCGTGGATTGCATTAATATAGACTGATGTGGAGAGTCATATCTACCCGTGGATTGGTTTAATATAGATTGATGTGGAGGAGAGGCATATCTACCCGTGGATTGCATTAATATAGACTGATGTGGAGAGTCATATCTAACCGTGGATTGCTTTAACATAGACTGATGTGGAGAGTCATATCTACCCGTAGATTGCATTAATATAGACTGATGTGGAGAGTCATATCTACCCGTGGATTGCTTTAATATAGACTGATGTGGAGAGTCATATCTACCCGTAGATTGCATTAATATAGACTGATGTGGAGAGTCATATCTACCCGTGGATTGCATCAATATAGACTGATGTGGAGAGTCATATCTATCCGTGGATTGCTTTAATATAGACTGATGTGGAGAGTCATATCTACTCGTGGATTGCTTTAATATAGACTGATGTGGAGAGTCATATCTACCCGTGGATTGCTTTAATATAGACTGATGTGGAGAGTCATATCTATCCGTGGATTGCTTTAACATAGACTGATGTGGAGAGTCATATCTACCCGTGGATTGCATTAATATAGACTGATGTGGAGAGTCATATCTACCCGTGGATTGCTTTAACATAGACTGATGTGGAGAGTCATATCTACCCGTGGATTGCATTAATATAGACTGATGTGGAGAGTCATATCTGCCCGTGGATTGCATTAATATAAACTGATGTGGAGAGTCATATCTACCCGTGGATTGCTCTAACATAGACTGATGTGGAGAGTCATATCTACCCGTGGATTGCATTAATATAGATTGGTGTGGAGAGTCATATCTACCCGTGGATTGCATTAATATAGACTGATGTGGAGAGTCATATCTACCCGTGGATTGGTTTAATATAGATTGATGTGGAGGAGAGGCATATCTACCCGTGGATTGCATTAATATAGACTGATGTGGAGAGTCATATCTAACCGTGGATTGCTTTAACATAGACTGATGTGGAGAGTCATATCTACCGGTCGATTGCATTAATATAGATTGATGTGGAGAGTCATATCTATCCGTGGATTGCTTTAATATAGACTGATGTGGAGAGTCATATCTACCCGTGGATTGCTTTAACATAGACTGATTTGGAGAGTCATATCTACTCGTGGATTGCTTTAATATAAATTGATGTGGAGAGTCATATCTACCCGTGGATTGTTTTAACATAGACTGATGTGGAGTCATATATACCCGTGGATTGCTTTAACATAGACTGATGTGGAGAGTCATATCTACCTGTGGATTGCATTAATATAGACTGATGTGGAGAGTCATATCTATCCGTGGATTGCTTTAATATAGACTGATGTGGAGAGTCATATCTACTCGTGGATTGCTTTAATATAGACTGATTTGGAGAGTCATATCTACCCGTGGATTGCTTTAACATAGACTGATGTGGAGAGTCATATCTACCCGTGGATTGCTTTAATATAGACTGATGTGGAGAGTCATATCTACCCGTGGATTGCATTAATATAGACTGATGTGGAGAGTCATATCTACCCGTGGATTGCTTTAATATAGACTGATTTGGAGAGTCATATCTACCTGTGGATTCCATTAATATAGATTGATGTGGAGAGTCATATCTACCCGTGGATTGCATTAATATAGACTGATGTGGAGAGTCATATCTACCCGTGGATTGCATTAATATAGACTGATGTGGAGAGTCATATCTACTCGTGGATTTCTTTAATATAGACTGATGTGGAGAGTCATATCTATCCGTGGATTGCTTTAATATAGACTGATGTGGAGAGTCATATCTACTCGTGGATTGCTTTAATATAGACTGATGTGGAGAGTCATATCTACCCGTGGATTACTTTAATATAGACTGATGTGGAGAGTCATATCTATCCGTGGATTGCTTTAACATAGACTGATGTGGAGAGTCATATCTACCCGTGGATTGCATTAATATAGACTGATGTGGAGAGTCATATCTACCCGTGGATTGCCTTAGCATGGACTGATGTGGAGAGTCATATCTACCCGTGGATTGCATTAATATAGATTGGTGTGGAGAGTCATATCTACCCGTGGATTGCATTAATATAGACTGATGTGGAGAGTCATATCTACCCGTGGATTGGTTTAATATAGACTGATGTGGAGGAGAGGCATATCTACCCGTGGATTGCTTTAATATAGACTGATGTGGAGAGTCATATCTACCCGTGGATTGCTTTAACATAGATTGATGTGGAGAGTCATATCTACCCGTCGATTGCATTAATATAGATTGATGTGGAGAGTCATATCTATCCGTGGATTGCTTTTATATAGACTGATGTGGAGAGTCATATCTACCCGTGGATTGCTTTAATATAGACTGATGTGGAGAGTCCTATGTACTCGTGGATTGCCTTAATATAGATTGATGTGGAGAGTCATATCTACCCGTGGATTGCTTTAACATAGACTGATGTGGAGTCATATCTACCCGTGGATTGCTTTAACATAGACTGATGTGGAGAGTCATATCTACCTGTGGATTGCATTAATATAGACTGATGTGGAGAGTCATATCTATCCGTGGATTGCTTTAATATAGACTGATGTGGAGAGTCATATCTACTCGTGGATTGCTTTAATATAGACTGATTTGGAGAGTCATATCTACCCGTGGATTGCTTTAACATAGACTGATGTGGAGAGTCATATCTACCCGTGGATTGCTTTTGTATAGATTGATGTGGACAGTCATATCTACCCGTAGATTGCCTTAATATAGACTGATGTGGAGAGTCATATCTACCCGTGGATTGCATTAACATAGATTGATGTGGAGAGTCATATCTACCCGTGGATTGCATTAATATAGACTGATGTGGAGAGTCATATCTACCCGTCGATTGCATTAATATAGATTGATGTGGAGAGTCATATCTATCCGTGGATTGCTTTTATATAGACTGATGTGGAGAGTCATATCTACCCGTGGATTGCTTTAATATAGACTGATGTGGAGAGTCCTATGTACTCGTGGATTGCCTTAATATAGATTGATGTGGAGAGTCATATCTACCCGTGGATTGCTTTAACATAGACTGATGTGGAGTCATATCTACCCGTGGATTGCTTTAACATAGACTGATGTGGAGAGTCATATCTACCTGTGGATTGCATTAATATAGACTGATGTGGAGAGTCATATCTATCCGTGGATTGCTTTAATATAGACTGATGTGGAGAGTCATATCTACTCGTGGATTGCTTTAATATAGACTGATTTGGAGAGTCATATCTACCCGTGGATTGCTTTAACATAGACTGATGTGGAGAGTCATATCTACCCGTGGATTGCTTTTGTATAGATTGATGTGGACAGTCATATCTACCCGTAGATTGCCTTAATATAGACTGATGTGGAGAGTCATATCTACCCGTGGATTGCATTAACATAGATTGATGTGGAGAGTCATATCTACCCGTGGATTGCATTAATATAGACTGATGTGGAGAGTCATATCTACTCGTGGATTGCTTTAACATAGACTGATGTGGAGAGTCATATCTACCCGTGGATTGCTTTAATATAGACTGATGTGGAGAGTCATATCTACTCGTGGATTGCTTTAACATAGACTGATGTGGAGAGTCATATCTACCCGTGGATTGCATTAATATAGACTGATGTGGAGAGTCATATCTACCCGTGGATTGCATTAATATAGACTGATGTGGAGAGTCATATCTACTCGTGGATTGCTTTAATATAGACTGATGTGGGGAGTCATATCTACCCGTGGATTGCTTTAACATAGACTGATGTGGAGAGTCATATCTACCCGTGGATTGCTTTAACATAGACTGATGTGGAGAGTCATATCTACCCGTGGATTGCTTTAATATAGACTGATGTGGAGAGTCATATCTACCCGTGGATTGCTTTAACATAGATTGATGTGGAGAGTCATATCTACCAGTGGATTGCTTTAATATAGACTGATGTGGAGAGTCATATCTACCCGTGGATTGGTTTAATATAGACTGATGTGGAGAGTCATATCTATCCGTGGATTGCTTTAATATAGACTGATGTGGAGAGTCATATCTACCCGTGGATTGCTTTAATATAGACTGATGTGGAGAGTCATATCTACCCGTGGATTGCTTTAATATAGACTGATGTGGAGAGTCATATCTACCCGTGGATTGCTTTAATATAGACTGATGTGGAGGAGAGGCATATCTACCCGTGGATTGCTTTAATATAGACTGGTGTGGAGAGTCATATCTACCTGTGGATTGCTTTAATATAGACTGATGTGGAGAGTCATATCTACCCGTGGATTGCATTAATATAGACTGATGTGGAGAGTCATATCTACCCGTGGATTGCTTTAATATAGACTGATGTGTAGAGTCATATCTATCCGTGGATTGCTTTAACAAAGACTGATGTGGAGAGTCATATCTATCCGTGGATTGCTTTAACATAGACTGATGTGGAGAGTCATATCTACCCATGGATTGCATTAATATAGATTGAAGTGGAGAGTCATATCTACTCGTGGATTGCATTAATATAGACTGATGTGGAGAGTCATATCTACCCGTGGATTGCTTTAACAAAGACTGATGTGGAGAGTCATATCTACCCATGGATTGCATTAATATAGATTGATGTGGAGAGTCATATCTATCCGTGGATTGCTTTAATATAGACTGATGTGGAGAGTCATATCTACCCGTGGATTGCTTTTACAAAGACTGATGTGGAGAGTCATATCTACCCGTGGATTGCTTTAATATAGACTGATGTGTAGAGTCATATCTATCCGTGGAATGCTTTAACAAAGACTGATGTGGAGAGTCATATCTATCCGTGGATTGCTTTAACATAGACTGATGTGGAGAGTCATATCTACCCATGGATTGCATTAATATAGATTGAAGTGGAGAGTCATATCTACTCGTGGATTGCATTAATATAGACTGATGTGGAGAGTCATATCTATCCGTGGATTGCTGTAACATAGACTGATATGGAGAGTCATATCTACCCGTGGATTGCTTTAATATAGACTGATGTGGAGAGTCATATCTACCCATGGATTGCATTAATATAGATTGATGTGGAGAGTCATATCTATCCGTGGATTGCTTTAATATAGACTGATGTGGAGAGTCATATCTACCCGTGGATTGCTTTAGCAAAGACTGATGTGGAGAGTCATATCTACCCGTGGATTGCTTTAACATAGACTGATGTGGAGAGTCATATCTACCCGTGGATTGCTTTAATATAGACTGATGTGGAGGAGAGGCATATCTACCTGTGGATTGCTTTAACATAGACTGATGTGGAGAGTCATATCTACCCGTGGATTGCATTAATATAGACTGATGTGGAGAGTCATATCTACTCGTGGATTGCTTTAATATAGACTGATGTGGAGAGTCATATCTACCCGTAGATTGCATTAATATAGACTGATGTGGAGAGTCATATCTACCCGTGGATTGAATTAATATAGATTGATGTGGAGAGTCATATCTATCCCTGGATTGCTTTAATATAGACTGATGTGGAGAGTCATATCTACCCGTGGATTGCTTTAACAAAGACTGATGTGGAGAGTCATATCTATCCGTGGATTGCTTTAATATAGACTGATGTGGAGAGTCATATCTACTCGTGGATTGCTTTAACATAGACTGATGTGGAGAGTCATATCTACCCGTGGATTGCTTTAATATAGACTGATATGGAGAGTCATATCTATCCGTGGATTGCTGTAACATAGACTGATGTGGAGAGTCATATCTACCCGTGGATTGCTTTAATATAGACTGATGTGGAGAGTCATATCTACCCGTGGATTGCTTTAACATAGACTGATGTGGAGAGTCATATCTACCCGTGGATTGCATTAATATAGATTGATGTGGAGAGTCATATCTATCCGTGGATTGCTTTAATATAGACTGATGTGGAGAGTCATATCTACCCGTGGATTGCTTTAACATAGACTGATGTGGAGAGTCATATCTATCCGTGGATTGCTTTAACATAGACTGATGTGGAGAGTCATATCTACCCATGGATTGCATTAATATAGACTGATGTGGAGAGTCATATCTACCCGTGGATTGCTTTAACAAAGACTGATGTGGAGAGTCATATCTACCCGTGGATTGCTTTAACAAAGACTGATGTGGAGAGTCATATCTATCCGTGGATTGCTTTAACATAGACTGATGTGGAGAGTCATATCTACCCGTGGATTGCTTTAACATAGACTGATGTGGAGAGTCATATCTACCCGTGGATTGCTTTAACAAAGACTGATATGGAGAGTCATATCTACCCGTGGATTGCTTTAACATAGACTGATGTGGAGAGTCATATCTACCCGTGGATTGCTTTAATATAGACTGATGTGTAGAGTCATATCTATCCGTGGATTGCTTTAACAAAGACTGATGTGGAGAGTCATATCTATCCGTGGATTGCTTTAACATAGACTGATGTGGAGAGTCATATCTACCCATGGATTGCATTAATATAGATTGATGTGGAGAGTCATATCTACTCGTGGATTGCATTAATATAGACTGATGTGGAGAGTCATATCTACCCGTGGATTGCTTTAACAAAGACTGATGTGGAGAGTCATATCTACCCAAGGATTGCATTAATATAGATTGATGTGGAGAGTCATATCTATCCGTGGATTGCTTTAATATAGACTGATGTGGAGAGTCATATCTACCTGTGGATTGCTTTAACAAAGACTGATGTGGAGAGTCATATCTACCCGTGGATTGCTTTAATATAGACTGATGTGGAGGAGAGGCATATCTACCTGTGGATTGCTTTAACATAGACTGATGTGGAGAGTCATATCTACCCGTGGATTGCATTAATATAGACTGATGTGGAGAGTCATATCTACTCGTGGATTGCTTTAATATAGACTGATGTGGAGAGTCATATCTACCCGTAGATTGCATTAATATAGACTGATGTGGAGAGTCATATCTACCCGTGGATTGCATCAATATAGACTGATGTGGAGAGTCATATCTATCCGTGGATTGCTTTAATATAGACTGATGTGGAGAGTCATATCTACTCGTGGATTGCTTTAATATAGACTGATGTGGAGAGTCATATCTACCCGTGGATTGCTTTAATATAGACTGATGTGGAGAGTCATATCTATCCGTGGATTGCTTTAACATAGACTGATGTGGAGAGTCATATCTACCCGTGGATTGCATTAATATAGACTGATGTGGAGAGTCATATCTACCCGTGGATTGCTTTAACATAGACTGATGTGGAGAGTCATATCTACCCGTGGATTGCATTAATATAGACTGATGTGGAGAGTCATATCTGCCCGTGGATTGCATTAATATAAACTGATGTGGAGAGTCATATCTACCCGTGGATTGCTCTAACATAGACTGATGTGGAGAGTCATATCTACCCGTGGATTGCATTAATATAGATTGGTGTGGAGAGTCATATCTACCCGTGGATTGCATTAATATAGACTGATGTGGAGAGTCATATCTACCCGTGGATTGGTTTAATATAGATTGATGTGGAGGAGAGGCATATCTACCCGTGGATTGCATTAATATAGACTGATGTGGAGAGTCATATCTAACCGTGGATTGCTTTAACATAGACTGATGTGGAGAGTCATATCTACCGGTCGATTGCATTAATATAGATTGATGTGGAGAGTCATATCTATCCGTGGATTGCTTTAATATAGACTGATGTGGAGAGTCATATCTACCCGTGGATTGCTTTAATATAGACTGATGTGGAGAGTCATATCTACTCGTGGATTGCTTTAATATAAATTGATGTGGAGAGTCATATCTACCCGTGGATTGTTTTAACATAGACTGATGTGGAGTCATATATACCCGTGGATTGCTTTAACATAGACTGATGTGGAGAGTCATATCTACCTGTGGATTGCATTAATATAGACTGATGTGGAGAGTCATATCTATCCGTGGATTGCTTTAATATAGACTGATGTGGAGAGTCATATCTACTCGTGGATTGCTTTAATATAGACTGATTTGGAGAGTCATATCTACCCGTGGATTGCTTTAACATAGACTGATGTGGAGAGTCATATCTACCCGTGGATTGCTTTAATATAGACTGATGTGGAGAGTCATATCTACCCGTGGATTGCATTAATATAGACTGATGTGGAGAGTCATATCTACCCGTGGATTGCTTTAATATAGACTGATTTGGAGAGTCATATCTACCTGTGGATTCCATTAATATAGATTGATGTGGAGAGTCATATCTACCCGTGGATTGCATTAATATAGACTGATGTGGAGAGTCATATCTACCCGTGGATTGCATTAATATAGACTGATGTGGAGAGTCATATCTACTCGTGGATTTCTTTAATATAGACTGATGTGGAGAGTCATATTTATCCGTGGATTGCTTTAATATAGACTGATGTGGAGAGTCATATCTACTCGTGGATTGCTTTAATATAGACTGATGTGGAGAGTCATATCTACCCGTGGATTACTTTAATATAGACTGATGTGGAGAGTCATATCTATCCGTGGATTGCTTTAACATAGACTGATGTGGAGAGTCATATCTACCCGTGGATTGCATTAATATAGACTGATGTGGAGAGTCATATCTACCCGTGGATTGCCTTAGCATGGACTGATGTGGAGAGTCATATCTACCCGTGGATTGCATTAATATAGATTGGTGTGGAGAGTCATATCTACCCGTGGATTGCATTAATATAGACTGATGTGGAGAGTCATATCTACCCGTGGATTGGTTTAATATAGACTGATGTGGAGGAGAGGCATATCTACCCGTGGATTGCTTTAATATAGACTGATGTGGAGAGTCATATCTACCCGTGGATTGCTTTAACATAGATTGATGTGGAGAGTCATATCTACCCGTCGATTGCATTAATATAGATTGATGTGGAGAGTCATATCTATCCGTGGATTGCTTTTATATAGACTGATGTGGAGAGTCATATCTACCCGTGGATTGCTTTAATATAGACTGATGTGGAGAGTCCTATGTACTCGTGGATTGCCTTAATATAGATTGATGTGGAGAGTCATATCTACCCGTGGATTGCTTTAACATAGACTGATGTGGAGTCATATCTACCCGTGGATTGCTTTAACATAGACTGATGTGGAGAGTCATATCTACCTGTGGATTGCATTAATATAGACTGATGTGGAGAGTCATATCTATCCGTGGATTGCTTTAATATAGACTGATGTGGAGAGTCATATCTACTCGTGGATTGCTTTAATATAGACTGATGTGGAGAGTCATATCTACCCGTGGATTGGTTTAATATAGATTGATGTGGAGGAGAGGCATATCTACCCGTGGATTGCATTAATATAGACTGATGTGGAGAGTCATATCTAACCGTGGATTGCTTTAACATAGACTGATGTGGAGAGTCATATCTACCGGTCGATTGCATTAATATAGATTGATGTGGAGAGTCATATCTATCCGTGGATTGCTTTAATATAGACTGATGTGGAGAGTCATATCTACCCGTGGATTGCTTTAATATAGACTGATGTGGAGAGTCATATCTACTCGTGGATTGCTTTAATATAAATTGATGTGGAGAGTCATATCTACCCGTGGATTGTTTTAACATAGACTGATGTGGAGTCATATATACCCGTGGATTGCTTTAACATAGACTGATGTGGAGAGTCATATCTACCTGTGGATTGCATTAATATAGACTGATGTGGAGAGTCATATCTATCCGTGGATTGCTTTAATATAGACTGATGTGGAGAGTCATATCTACTCGTGGATTGCTTTAATATAGACTGATTTGGAGAGTCATATCTACCCGTGGATTGCTTTAACATAGACTGATGTGGAGAGTCATATCTACCCGTGGATTGCTTTAATATAGACTGATGTGGAGAGTCATATCTACCCGTGGATTGCATTAATATAGACTGATGTGGAGAGTCATATCTACCCGTGGATTGCTTTAATATAGACTGATTTGGAGAGTCATATCTACCTGTGGATTCCATTAATATAGATTGATGTGGAGAGTCATATCTACCCGTGGATTGCATTAATATAGACTGATGTGGAGAGTCATATCTACCCGTGGATTGCATTAATATAGACTGATGTGGAGAGTCATATCTACTCGTGGATTTCTTTAATATAGACTGATGTGGAGAGTCATATTTATCCGTGGATTGCTTTAATATAGACTGATGTGGAGAGTCATATCTACTCGTGGATTGCTTTAATATAGACTGATGTGGAGAGTCATATCTACCCGTGGATTACTTTAATATAGACTGATGTGGAGAGTCATATCTATCCGTGGATTGCTTTAACATAGACTGATGTGGAGAGTCATATCTACCCGTGGATTGCATTAATATAGACTGATGTGGAGAGTCATATCTACCCGTGGATTGCCTTAGCATGGACTGATGTGGAGAGTCATATCTACCCGTGGATTGCATTAATATAGATTGGTGTGGAGAGTCATATCTACCCGTGGATTGCATTAATATAGACTGATGTGGAGAGTCATATCTACCCGTGGATTGGTTTAATATAGACTGATGTGGAGGAGAGGCATATCTACCCGTGGATTGCTTTAATATAGACTGATGTGGAGAGTCATATCTACCCGTGGATTGCTTTAACATAGATTGATGTGGAGAGTCATATCTACCCGTCGATTGCATTAATATAGATTGATGTGGAGAGTCATATCTATCCGTGGATTGCTTTTATATAGACTGATGTGGAGAGTCATATCTACCCGTGGATTGCTTTAATATAGACTGATGTGGAGAGTCCTATGTACTCGTGGATTGCCTTAATATAGATTGATGTGGAGAGTCATATCTACCCGTGGATTGCTTTAACATAGACTGATGTGGAGTCATATCTACCCGTGGATTGCTTTAACATAGACTGATGTGGAGAGTCATATCTACCTGTGGATTGCATTAATATAGACTGATGTGGAGAGTCATATCTATCCGTGGATTGCTTTAATATAGACTGATGTGGAGAGTCATATCTACTCGTGGATTGCTTTAATATAGACTGATTTGGAGAGTCATATCTACCCGTGGATTGCTTTAACATAGACTGATGTGGAGAGTCATATCTACCCGTGGATTGCTTTTGTATAGATTGATGTGGACAGTCATATCTACCCGTAGATTGCCTTAATATAGACTGATGTGGAGAGTCATATCTACCCGTGGATTGCATTAACATAGATTGATGTGGAGAGTCATATCTACCCGTGGATTGCATTAACATAGACTGATGTGGAGAGTCATATCTACTCGTGGATTGCTTTAACATAGACTGATGTGGAGAGTCATATCTACCCGTGGATTGCTTTAATATAGATTGATGTGGAGAGTCATATCTACCCGTGGATTGCTTTAATATAGACTGATGTGGAGAGTCATATCTACTCGTGGATTGCTTTAACATAGACTGATGTGGAGAGTCATATCTACCCGTGGATTGCATTAATATAGACTGATGTGGAGAGTCATATCTACCCGTGGATTGCATTAATATAGACTGATGTGGAGAGTCATATCTACTCGTGGATTGCTTTAATATAGACTGATGTGGGGAGTCATATCTACCCGTGGATTGCTTTAACATAGACTGATGTGGAGAGTCATATCTACCCGTGGATTGCTTTAACATAGACTGATGTGGAGAGTCATATCTACCCGTGGATTGCTTTAATATAGACTGATGTGGAGAGTCATATCTACCCGTGGATTGCTTTAACATAGATTGATGTGGAGAGTCATATCTACCAGTGGATTGCTTTAATATAGACTGATGTGGAGAGTCATATCTACCCGTGGATTGGTTTAATATAGACTGATGTGGAGAGTCATATCTATCCGTGGATTGCTTTAATATAGACTGATGTGGAGAGTCATATCTACCCGTGGATTGCTTTAATATAGACTGATGTGGAGAGTCATATCTACCCGTGGATTGCTTTAATATAGACTGATGTGGAGAGTCATATCTACCTGTGGATTGCTTTAATATAGACTGATGTGGAGGAGAGGCATATCTACCCGTGGATTGCTTTAATATAGACTGGTGTGGAGAGTCATATCTACCTGTGGATTGCTTTAATATAGACTGATGTGGAGAGTCATATCTACCCGTGGATTGCATTAATATAGACTGATGTGGAGAGTCATATCTACCCGTGGAATGCTTTAATATAGACTGATGTGTAGAGTCATATCTATCCGTGGATTTCTTTAACAAAGACTGATGTGGAGAGTCATATCTATCCGTGGATTGCTTTAACATAGACTGATGTGGAGAGTCATATCTACCCATGGATTGCATTAATATAGATTGAAGTGGAGAGTCATATCTACTCGTGGATTGCATTAATATAGACTGATGTGGAGAGTCATATCTACCCGTGGATTGCTTTAACAAAGATTGATGTGGAGAGTCATATCTACCCATGGATTGCATTAATATAGATTGATGTGGAGAGTCATATCTATCCGTGGATTGCTTTAATATAGACTGATGTGGAGAGTCATATCTACCCGTGGATTGCTTTTACAAAGACTGATGTGGAGAGTCATATCTACCCGTGGATTGCTTTAATATAGACTGATGTGTAGAGTCATATCTATCCGTGGAATGCTTTAACAAAGACTGATGTGGAGAGTCATATCTATCCGTGGATTGCTTTAACATAGACTGATGTGGAGAGTCATATCTACCCATGGATTGCATTAATATAGATTGAAGTGGAGAGTCATATCTACTCGTGGATTGCATTAATATAGACTGATGTGGAGAGTCATATCTATCCGTGGATTGCTGTAACATAGACTGATGTGGAGAGTCATATCTACCCGTGGATTGCTTTAATATAGACTGATGTGGAGAGTCATATCTACCCATGGATTGCATTAATATAGATTGATGTGGAGAGTCATATCTATCAGTGGATTGCTTTAATATAGACTGATGTGGAGAGTCATATCTACCCGTGGATTGCTTTAACAAAGACTGATGTGGAGAGTCATATCTACCCGTGGATTGCTTTAACATAGACTGATGTGGAGAGTCATATCTACCCGTGGATTGCTTTAATATAGACTGATGTGGAGGAGAGGCATATCTACCTGTGGATTGCTTTAACATAGACTGATGTGGAGAGTCATATCTACCCGTGGATTGCATTAATATAGACTGATGTGGAGAGTCATATCTACTCGTGGATTGCTTTAATATAGACTGATGTGGAGAGTCATATCTACCCGTAGATTGCATTAATATAGACTGATGTGGAGAGTCATATCTACCCGTGGATTGCATCAATATAGATTGATGTGGAGAGTCATATCTATCCCTGGATTGCTTTAATATAGACTGATGTGGAGAGTCATATCTACCCGTGGATTGCTTTAACAAAGACTGATGTGGAGAGTCATATCTATCCGTGGATTGCTTTAATATAGACTGATGTGGAGAGTCATATCTACTCGTGGATTGCTTTAATATAGACTGATGTGGAGAGTCATATCTACCCGTGGATTGCTTTAATATAGACTGATATGGAGAGTCATATCTATCCGTGGATTGCTGTAACATAGACTGATGTGGAGAGTCATAACTACCCGTGGATTGCTTTAATATAGACTGATGTGGAGAGTCATATCTACCCGTGGATTGCTTTAACATAGACTGATGTGGAGAGTCATATCTACCCGTGGATTGCATTAATATAGATTGATGTGGAGAGTCATATCTATCCGTGGATTGCTTTAATATAGACTGATGTGGAGAGTCATATCTACCCGTGGATTGCTTTAACAAAGACTGATGTGGAGAGTCATATCTATCCGTGGATTGCTTTAATATAGACTGATGTGGAGAGTCATATCTACTCGTGGATTGCTTTAATATAGACTGATGTGGAGAGTCATATCTACCCGTGGATTGCTTTAATATAGACTGATGTGGAGAGTCATATCTATCCGTGGATTGCTGTAACATAGACTGATGTGGAGAGTCATATCTACCCGTGGATTGCTTTAATATAGACTGATGTGGAGAGTCATATCTACCCGTGGATTGCTTTAACATAGACTGATGTGGAGAGTCATATCTACCCGTGGATTGCATTAATATAGACTGATGTGGAGAGTCATATCTGCCCGTGGATTGCTTTAATATAAACTGATGTGGAGAGTCATATCTACCCGTGGATTGCTCTAACATAGACTGATGTGGAGAGTCATATCTACCCGTGGATTGCATTAATATAGATTGGTGAGGAGAGTCATATCTACCCGTGGATTGCATTAATATAGACTGATGTGGAGAGTCATATCTACCCGTGGATTGGTTTAATATAGATTGATGTGGAGGAGAGGCATATCTACCCGTGGATTGCTTTAATATAGACTGATGTGGAGAGTCATATCTAACCGTGGATTGCTTTAACATAGACTGATGTGGAGAGTCATATCTACCGGTCGATTGCATTAATATAGATTGATGTGGAGAGTCATATCTATCCGTGGATTGCTTTAATATAGACTGATGTGGAGAGTCATATCTACCCGTGGATTGCTTTAATATAGACTGATGTGGAGAGTCATATCTACTCGTGGATTGCTTTAATATAGATTGATGTGGAGAGTCATATCTACCCGTGGATTGCTTAACATAGACTGATGTGGAGTCATATCTACCCGTGGATTGCTTTAACATAGACTGATGTGGAGAGTCATATCTACCTGTGGATTGCATTAATATAGACTGATGTGGAGAGTCATATCTATCCGTGGATTGCTTTAATATAGACTGATGTGGAGAGTCATATCTACTCGTGTATTGCTTTAATATAGACTGATTTGGAGAGTCATATCTACCCGTGGAATGCTTTAACATAGACTGATGTGGAGAGTCATATCTACCCGTGGATTGCTTTAATATAGACTGATGTGGAGAGTCATATCTACCCGTGGATTGCATTAATATAGACTGATGTGGAGAGTCATATCTACTCGTGGATTGCTTTAATATAGACTGATTTGGAGAGTCATATCTACCTGTGGATTCCATTAATATAGATTGATGTGGAGAGTCATATCTACCCGTGGATTGCATTAATATAGACTGATGTGGAGAGTCATATCTACCCGTGGATTGCATTAATATAGACTGATGTGGAGAGTCATATCTACTCGTGGATTTCTTTAATATAGAATGATGTGGAGAGTCATATCTATCCGTGGATTGCTTTAATATAGACTGATGTGGAGAGTCATATCTACTCGTGGATTGCTTTAATATAGACTGATGTGGAGAGTCATATCTACCCGTGGATTACTTTAATATAGACTGATGTGGAGAGTCATATCTATCCGTGGATTGCTTTAACATAGACTGATGTGGAGAGTTATATCTACCCGTGGATTGCATTAATATAGACTGATGTGGAGAGTCATATCTACCCGTGGATTGCTTTAGCATAGACTGATGTGGAGAGTCATATCTACCCGTGGATTGCATTAATATAGACTGATGTGGAGAGTCATATCTACCCGTGGATTGCCTTAGCATAGACTGATGTGGAGAGTCATATCTACCCGTGGATTGCATTAATATAGATTGGTGTGGAGAGTCATATCTACCCGTGGATTGCATTAATATAGACTGATGTGGAGAGTCATATCTACCCGTGGATTGGTTTAATATAGACTGATGTGGAGGAGAGGCATATCTACCCGTGGATTGCTTTAATATAGACTGATGTGGAGAGTCATATCTACCCGTGGATTGCTTTAACATAGATTGATGTGGAGAGTCATATCTACCCGTCGATTGCATTAATATAGATTGATGTGGAGAGTCATATCTATCCGTGGATTGCTTTAATATAGACTGATGTGGAGAGTCATATCTACCCGTGGATTGCTTTAATATAGACTGATGTGGAGAGTCCTATGTACTCTTGGATTGCTTTAATATAGATTGATGTGGAGAGTCATATCTACCCGTGGATTGCTTTAACATAGACTGATGTGGAGTCATATCTACCCGTGGATTGCTTTAACATAGACTGATGTGGAGAGTCATATCTAACTGTGGATTGCATTAATATAGACTGATGTGGAGAGTCATATTTATCCGTGGATTGCTTTAATATAGACTGATGTGGAGAGTCATATCTACTCGTGGATTGCTTTAATATAGACTGATTTGGAGAGTCATATCTACCCGTGGATTGCTTTAACATAGACTGATGTGGAGAGTCATATCTACCCGTGGATTGCTTTAGTATTGATTGATGTGGACAGTCATATCTACCCGTAGATTGCCTTAATATAGACTGATGTGGAGAGTCATATCTACCCGTGGATTGCTTTAATATAGACTGATGTGGAGAGTCATATCTACCCGTGGATTGCATTAACATAGATTGATTATGAGAGTCATATCTACCCGTGGATTGCATTAATATAGAATGATGTGGAGAGTCATATCTACTCGTGGATTGCTTTAACATAGACTGATGTGGAGAGTCATATCTACCCGTGGATTGCTTTAATATAGATTGATGTGGAGAGTCATATCTACTCGTGGATTGCTTTAATATAGACTGATGTGGAGAGTCATATCTACTCGTGGATTGCTTTAACATAGACTGATGTGGAGAGTCATATCTACCCGTGGATTGCATTAATATAGACTGATGTGAAGAGTCATATCTACCCGTGGATTGCATTAATATAGACTGATGTGGAGAGTCATATCTACTCGTGGATTGCTTTAATATAGACTGATGTGGGGAGTCATATCTACCCGTGGATTGCTTTAACATAGACTGATGTGGAGAGTCATATCTACCCGTGGATTGCTTCAACATAGACTGATGTGGAGAGTCATATCTACCCGTGGATTGCTTTAATATAGACTGATGTGGAGAGTCATATCTACCCGTGGATTGCTTTAACATAGACTGATGTGGAGAGTCATATCTACCCTTGGATTGCTTTAATATAGACTGATGTGGAGAGTCATATCTACCCGTGGATTGGTTTAATATAGACTGATGTGGAGAGTCATATCTATCCGTTGATTGCTTTAATATAGACTGATGTGGAGAGTCATATCTACCCGTGGATTGCTTTAATATAGACTGATGTGGAGAGTCATATCTACCCGTGGATTGCTTTAATATAGACTGATGTGGAGAGTCATATCTACCCGTGGATTGCTTTAATATATACTGATGTGGAGAGTCATATCTACCCGTGGATTGCTTTAATATAGACTGATGTGGAGAGTCATATCTACCTGTGGATTGCTTTAATATAGACTGATGTGGAGGAGAGGTATATTTACCCGTGGATTGCTTTAATATAGACTGGTGTGGAGAGTCATATCTACCTGTGGATTGCTTTAATATAGACTGATGTGGAGAGTCATATCTACCCGTGGATTGCATTAATTTAGATTGATGTGGAGAGTCATATCTACCCGTGGATTGCTTTAACATAGACTGATGTGGAGAGTCATATCTACCCGTGGATTGCTTTAGTATAGACTGATGTGGAGAGTCATATCTACTCGTGGATTGCTTTAGCATAGACTGATGTGGAGAGTCATATCTACCCGTGGATTGCTTTAATATAGACTGATGTGGAGAGTCATATCTACCCGTGGATTGCTTTAACATAGACTGATGTGGAGAGTCATATCTACCCGTGGATTGGTTTAACATAGACTGATGTGGAGAGTCATATCTATCCGTGGATTGCTTTAATATAGACTGATGTGGAGAGTCATATCTACTCGTGGATTGCTTTAATATAGACTGATGTGGAGAGTCATATCTACCCGTGGATTGCTTTAATATAGACTGATGTGGAGAGTCATATCTACCCGTCGATTGCATTAATATAGACTGATGTGGAGAATCATATCTATCCGTGGATTGCTTTAATATAGACTGATGTGGAGAGTAATATATACCCGTGGATTGCTTTAATATAGACTGATGTGGAGTCATATCTACCCGTGGATTGCTTTAATATAGACTGATGTGGAGAGTCATATCTACCCGTGGATTGCTTTAATATAGACTGATGTGGAGAGTCATATCTACCTGTGGATTGCTTTAATATAGACTGATGTGGAGGAGAGGCATATCTACCCGTGAATTGGTTTAATATAGACTGGTGTGGAGAGTCATATCTACCCGTGGATTGCTTTAACATAGACTGATGTGGAGAGTCATATCTACCTGTGGATTGCTTTAATATCGACTGATGTGGAGAGTTATATCTACCCGTGGATTGCTTTAATATAGATTGATGTGGAGAGTCATATCTACCCGTGGATTGCTTTAACATAGACTGATGTGGAGAGTCATATCTACCTGTGGATTGCTTTAATATAGACTGTTGTGGAGAGTCATATCTACTCGTGGATTGCTTTAACATAGACTGATGTGGAGAGTCATATCTACCCGTGGATTGCTTTAATATAGACTGATGTGGAGAGTCATATCTACACGTGGATTGCTTTAACATAGACTGATGTGGAGAGTCATATCTACCCGTGGATTGCTTTAACATAGACTGATGTGGAGAGTCATATCTACCCGTGGATTGCTTTAACATAGACTGATGTGGAGAGTCATATCTACCTGTGGATTGCTTTAATATAGACTGATGTGGAGAGTCATATCTACTCGTGGATTGCTTTAATATAGACTGATGTGGAGAGTCATATCTACCCGTGGATTGCTTTAATATAGACTGATGTGGAGAGTCATATCTACCCGTGGATTGCTTTAATATAGACTGATGTGGAGAGTCATATCTATCCGTGGATTGCATTAATATAGACTGATGTGGAGAATCATATCTATCCGTGGATTGCTTTAATATAGACTGATGTGGAGAGTCATATCTACCCGTGGATTGCTTTAATATAGACTGATGTGGAGTCATATCTACCCGTGGATTGCTTTAATATAGACTGATGTGGAGAGTCATATCTACCAGTGGATTGCGTTAATATAGACTGATGTGGAGAGTCATATCTACCTGTGGATTGCTTTAATATAGACTGATGTGGAGGAGAGGCATATCTACCCGTGGATTGGTTTAATATAGACTGGTGTGGAGAGTCATATCTACCCGTGGATTGCTTTAACATAGACTGATGTGGAGAGTCATATCTACCCGTGGATTGCATTAATATAGATTGGTGTGGAGAGTCATATCTACCCGTGGATTGCATTAATATAGACTGATGTGGAGAGTCATATCTACCCGTGGATTGGTTTAATATAGACTGATGTGGAGGAGAGGCATATCTACCCGTGGATTGCTTTAATATAGACTGATGTGGAGAGTCATATCTACCCGTGGATTGCTTTAACATAGATTGATGTGGAGAGTCATATCTACCCGTCGATTGCATTAATATAGATTGATGTGGAGAGTCATATCTATCCGTGGATTGCTTTAATATAGACTGATGTGGAGAGTCATATCTACCCGTGGATTGCTTTAATATAGACTGATGTGGAGAGTCCTATGTACTCTTGGATTGCTTTAATATAGATTGATGTGGAGAGTCATATCTACCCGTGGATTGCTTTAACATAGACTGATGTGGAGTCATATCTACCCGTGGATTGCTTTAACATAGACTGATGTGGAGAGTCATATCTAACTGTGGATTGCATTAATATAGACTGATGTGGAGAGTCATATTTATCCGTGGATTGCTTTAATATAGACTGATGTGGAGAGTCATATCTACTCGTGGATTGCTTTAATATAGACTGATTTGGAGAGTCATATCTACCCGTGGATTGCTTTAACATAGACTGATGTGGAGAGTCATATCTACCCGTGGATTGCTTTAGTATTGATTGATGTGGACAGTCATATCTACCCGTAGATTGCCTTAATATAGACTGATGTGGAGAGTCATATCTACCCGTGGATTGCTTTAATATAGACTGATGTGGAGAGTCATATCTACCCGTGGATTGCATTAACATAGATTGATTATGAGAGTCATATCTACCCGTGGATTGCATTAATATAGAATGATGTGGAGAGTCATATCTACTCGTGGATTGCTTTAACATAGACTGATGTGGAGAGTCATATCTACCCGTGGATTGCTTTAATATAGATTGATGTGGAGAGTCATATCTACTCGTGGATTGCTTTAATATAGACTGATGTGGAGAGTCATATCTACTCGTGGATTGCTTTAACATAGACTGATGTGGAGAGTCATATCTACCCGTGGATTGCATTAATATAGACTGATGTGAAGAGTCATATCTACCCGTGGATTGCATTAATATAGACTGATGTGGAGAGTCATATCTACTCGTGGATTGCTTTAATATAGACTGATGTGGGGAGTCATATCTACCCGTGGATTGCTTTAACATAGACTGATGTGGAGAGTCATATCTACCCGTGGATTGCTTCAACATAGACTGATGTGGAGAGTCATATCTACCCGTGGATTGCTTTAATATAGACTGATGTGGAGAGTCATATCTACCCGTGGATTGCTTTAACATAGACTGATGTGGAGAGTCATATCTACCCTTGGATTGCTTTAATATAGACTGATGTGGAGAGTCATATCTACCCGTGGATTGGTTTAATATAGACTGATGTGGAGAGTCATATCTATCCGTTGATTGCTTTAATATAGACTGATGTGGAGAGTCATATCTACCCGTGGATTGCTTTAATATAGACTGATGTGGAGAGTCATATCTACCCGTGGATTGCTTTAATATAGACTGATGTGGAGAGTCATATCTACCCGTGGATTGCTTTAATATATACTGATGTGGAGAGTCATATCTACCCGTGGATTGCTTTAATATAGACTGATGTGGAGAGTCATATCTACCTGTGGATTGCTTTAATATAGACTGATGTGGAGGAGAGGTATATTTACCCGTGGATTGCTTTAATATAGACTGGTGTGGAGAGTCATATCTACCTGTGGATTGCTTTAATATAGACTGATGTGGAGAGTCATATCTACCCGTGGATTGCATTAATTTAGATTGATGTGGAGAGTCATATCTACCCGTGGATTGCTTTAACATAGACTGATGTGGAGAGTCATATCTACCCGTGGATTGCTTTAGTATAGACTGATGTGGAGAGTCATATCTACTCGTGGATTGCTTTAACATAGACTGATGTGGAGAGTCATATCTACCCGTGGATTGCTTTAATATAGACTGATGTGGAGAGTCATATCTACCCGTGGATTGCTTTAACATAGACTGATGTGGAGAGTCATATCTACCCGTGGATTGGTTTAACATAGACTGATGTGGAGAGTCATATCTATCCGTGGATTGCTTTAATATAGACTGATGTGGAGAGTCATATCTACTCGTGGATTGCTTTAATATAGACTGATGTGGAGAGTCATATCTACCCGTGGATTGCTTTAATATAGACTGATGTGGAGAGTCATATCTACCCGTCGATTGCATTAATATAGACTGATGTGGAGAATCATATCTATCCGTGGATTGCTTTAATATAGACTGATGTGGAGAGTAATATATACCCGTGGATTGCTTTAATATAGACTGATGTGGAGTCATATCTACCCGTGGATTGCTTTAATATAGACTGATGTGGAGAGTCATATCTACCCGTGGATTGCTTTAATATAGACTGATGTGGAGAGTCATATCTACCTGTGGATTGCTTTAATATAGACTGATGTGGAGGAGAGGCATATCTACCCGTGAATTGGTTTAATATAGACTGGTGTGGAGAGTCATATCTACCCGTGGATTGCTTTAACATAGACTGATGTGGAGAGTCATATCTACCTGTGGATTGCTTTAATATCGACTGATGTGGAGAGTTATATCTACCCGTGGATTGCTTTAATATAGATTGATGTGGAGAGTCATATCTACCCGTGGATTGCTTTAACATAGACTGATGTGGAGAGTCATATCTACCTGTGGATTGCTTTAATATAGACTGTTGTGGAGAGTCATATCTACTCGTGGATTGCTTTAACATAGACTGATGTGGAGAGTCATATCTACCCGTGGATTGCTTTAATATAGACTGATGTGGAGAGTCATATCTACACGTGGATTGCTTTAACATAGACTGATGTGGAGAGTCATATCTACCCGTGGATTGCTTTAACATAGACTGATGTGGAGAGTCATATCTACCCGTGGATTGCTTTAACATAGACTGATGTGGAGAGTCATATCTACCTGTGGATTGCTTTAATATAGACTGATGTGGAGAGTCATATCTACTCGTGGATTGCTTTAATATAGACTGATGTGGAGAGTCATATCTACCCGTGGATTGCTTTAATATAGACTGATGTGGAGAGTCATATCTACCCGTGGATTGCTTTAATATAGACTGATGTGGAGAGTCATATCTATCCGTGGATTGCATTAATATAGACTGATGTGGAGAATCATATCTATCCGTGGATTGCTTTAATATAGACTGATGTGGAGAGTCATATCTACCCGTGGATTGCATTAATATAGACTGATGTGGAGTCATATCTACCCGTGGATTGCTTTAATATAGACTGATGTGGAGAGTCATATCTAACCGTGGATTGCGTTAATATAGACTGATGTGGAGAGTCATATCTACCTGTGGATTGCTTTAATATAGACTGATGTGGAGGAGAGGCATATCTACCCGTGGATTGGTTTAATATAGACTGGTGTGGAGAGTCATATCTACCCGTGGATTGCTTTAACATAGACTGATGTGGAGAGTCATATCTACCCGTGGATTGCTTTAACATAGACTGATGTGGAGAGTCATATCTACCCGTGGATTGCTTTAACATAGACTGATGTGGAGAGTCATATCTACCCGTGGATTGCTTTAACATAGACTGATGTGGAGAGTCATATCTACTCGTGGATTGCTTTAATATAGACTGATGTGGAGAGTCATATCTACCCGTGGATTGCTTTAATATAGACTGATGTGGAGAGTCATATCTACCCGTGGATTGCATTAATATAGACTGATGTGGAGAGTCATATCTACCCGTGGATTGCTTTAATATAGACTGATGTGGAGAGTCATATCTACCTGTGGATTGCTTTAATATAGACTGATGTGGAGGAGAGACATATCTACCCGTGGATTGGTTTAATATAGACTGGTGTGGAGAGTCATATCTACCCGTGGATTGCTTTAACATAGACTGATGTGGAGAGTCATATCTACCTGTGGATTACTTTAATATAGACTGATGTGGAGAGTCATATCTACCCGTGGATTGCTTTAATATAGATTGATGTGGAGAGTCATATCTATCCGTGGATTGCTTTAACATAGACTGATGTGGAGAGTCATATCTACCCGTGGATTGCTTTAGTATTGATTGATGTGGACAGTCATATCTACCCGTAGATTGCCTTAATATAGACTGATGTGGAGAGTCATATCTACCCGTGGATTGCTTTAATATAGACTGATGTGGAGAGTCATATCTACCCGTGGATTGCATTAACATAGATTGATGTGGAGAGTCATATCTACTCGTGGATTGCTTTAGCATAGACTGATGTGGAGAGTCATATCTACCCGTGGATTGCTTTAATATAGATTGATGTGGAGAGTCATATCTACTCGTGGATTGCTTTAATATAGACTGATGTGGAGAGTCATATCTACTCGTGGATTGCTTTAACATAGACTGATGTGGAGAGTCATATCTACCCGTGGATTGCATTAATATAGACTGATGTGAAGAGTCATATCTACCCGTGGATTGCATTAATATAGACTGATGTGGAGAGTCATATCTACTCGTGGATTGCTTTAATATAGACTGATGTGGGGAGTCATATCTACCCGTGGATTGCTTTAACATAGACTGATGTGGAGAGTCATATCTACCCGTGGATTGCTTCAACATAGACTGATGTGGAGAGTCATATCTACCCGTGGATTGCTTTAATATAGACTGATGTGGAGAGTCATATCTACCCGTGGATTGCTTTAACATAGACTGATGTGGAGAGTCATATCTACCCGTGGATTGCTTTAATATAGACTGATGTGGAGAGTCATATCTACCCGTGGATTGGTTTAATATAGACTGATGTGGAGAGTCATATCTATCCGTTGATTGCTTTAATATAGACTGATGTGGAGAGTCATATCTACCCGTGGATTGCTTTAATATAGACTGATGTGGAGAGTCATATCTACCCGTGGATTGCTTTAATATAGACTGATGTGGAGAGTCATATCTACCCGTGGATTGCTTTAATATATACTGATGTGGAGAGTCATATCTACCCGTGGATTGCTTTAATATAGACTGATGTGGAGAGTCATATCTACCTGTGGATTGCTTTAATATAGACTGATGTGGAGGAGAGGTATATCTACCCGTGGATTGCTTTAATATAGACTGGTGTGGAGAGTCATATCTACCTGTGGATTGCTTTAATATAGACTGATGTGGAGAGTCATATCTACCCGTGGATTGCATTAATTTAGATTGATGTGGAGAGTCATATCTACCCGTGGATTGCTTTAACATAGACTGATGTGGAGAGTCATATCTACCCGTGGATTGCTTTAGTATAGACTGATGTGGAGAGTCATATCTACTCGTGGATTGCTTTAACATAGACTGATGTGGAGAGTCATATCTACCCGTGGATTGCTTTAATATAGACTGATGTGGAGAGTCATATCTACCCGTGGATTGCTTTAACATAGACTGATGTGGAGAGTCATATCTACCCGTGGATTGGTTTAACATAGACTGATGTGGAGAGTCATATCTATCCGTGGATTGCTTTAATATAGACTGATGTGGAGAGTCATATCTACTCGTGGATTGCTTTAACATAGACTGATGTGGAGAGTCATATCTACCCGTGGATTGCTTTAATATAGACTGATGTGGAGAGTCATATCTACCCGTCGATTGCATTAATATAGACTGATGTGGAGAATCATATCTATCCGTGGATTGCTTTAATATAGACTGATGTGGAGAGTAATATATACCCGTGGATTGCTTTAATATAGACTGATGTGGAGTCATATCTACCCGTGGATTGCTTTAATATAGACTGATGTGGAGAGTCATATCTACCCGTGGATTGCTTTAATATAGACTGATGTGGAGAGTCATATCTACCTGTGGATTGCTTTAATATAGACTGATGTGGAGGAGAGGCATATCTACCCGTGAATTGGTTTAATATAGACTGGTGTGGAGAGTCATATCTACCCGTGGATTGCTTTAACATAGACTGATGTGGAGAGTCATATCTACCTGTGGATTGCTTTAATATAGACTGATGTGGAGAGTTATATCTACCCGTGGATTGCTTTAATATAGATTGATGTGGAGAGTCATATCTACCCGTGGATTGCTTTAACATAGACTGATGTGGAGAGTCATATCTACCTGTGGATTGCTTTAATATAGACTGTTGTGGAGAGTCATATCTACTCGTGGATTGCTTTAACATAGACTGATGTGGAGAGTCATATCTACCCGTGGATTGCTTTAATATAGACTGATGTGGAGAGTCATATCTACCCGTGGATTGCTTTAACATAGACTGATGTGGAGAGTCATATCTACCCGTGGATTGCTTTAACATAGACTGATGTGGAGAGTCATATCTACCCGTGGATTGCTTTAACATAGACTGATGTGGAGAGTCATATCTACCTGTGGATTGCTTTAATATAGACTGATGTGGAGAGTCATATCTACTCGTGGATTGCTTTAATATAGACTGATGTGGAGAGTCATATCTACCCGTGGATTGCTTTAATATAGACTGATGTGGAGAGTCATATCTACCCGTGGATTGCTTTAATATAGACTGATGTGGAGAGTCATATCTATCCGTGGATTGCATTAATATAGACTGATGTGGAGAATCATATCTATCCGTGGATTGCTTTAATATAGACTGATGTGGAGAGTCATATCTACCCGTGGATTGCTTTAATATAGACTGATGTGGAGTCATATCTACCCGTGGATTGCTTTAATATAGACTGATGTGGAGAGTCATATCTACCCGTGGATTGCGTTAATATAGACTGATGTGGAGAGTCATATCTACCTGTGGATTGCTTTAATATAGACTGATGTGGAGGAGAGGCATATCTACCCGTGGATTGGTTTAATATAGACTGGTGTGGAGAGTCATATCTACCCGTGGATTGCTTTAACATAGACTGATGTGGAGAGTCATATCTACCCGTGGATTGCTTTAACATAGACTGATGTGGAGAGTCATATCTACCCGTGGATTGCTTTAACATAGACTGATGTGGAGAGTCATATCTACCCGTGGATTGCTTTAACATAGACTGATGTGGAGAGTCATATCTACTCGTGGATTGCTTTAATATAGACTGATGTGGAGAGTCATATCTACCCGTGGATTGCTTTAATATAGACTGATGTGGAGAGTCATATCTACCCGTGGATTGCATTAATATAGACTGATGTGGAGAGTCATATCTACCCTTGGATTGCTTTAATATAGACTGATGTGGAGAGTCATATCTACCTGTGGATTGCTTTAATATAGACTGATGTGGAGGAGAGACATATCTACCCGTGGATTGGTTTAATATAGACTGGTGTGGAGAGTCATATCTACCCGTGGATTGCTTTAACATAGACTGATGTGGAGAGTCATATCTACCTGTGGATTACTTTAATATAGACTGATGTGGAGAGTCATATCTACCCGTGGATTGCTTTAATATAGATTGATGTGGAGAGTCATATCTACCCGTGGATTGCTTTAACATAGACTGATGTGGAGAGTCATATCTACCTGTGGATTGCTTTAACATAGACTGATGTGGAGAGTCATATCTACCCGTGGATTGCTTTAACATAGACTGATGTGGAGAGTCATATCTATCCGTGGATTGCTTTAATATAGATTGATGTGGAGAGTCATATCTACCCGTGGATTGCTTTAACATAGACTGATGTGGAGAGTCATATCTACCTGTGGATTGCTTTAATATAGACTGATGTGGAGAGTCATATCTACTCGTGGATTGCTTTAACATAGACTGATGTGGAGAGTCATATCTACCCGTGGATTGCTTTAATATAGACTGATGTGGAGAGTCATATCTACCCGTGGGTTGCTTTAACATAGACTGATGTGGAGAGTCATATCTACCCGTGGATTGCTTTAACATAGACTGATGTGGAGAGTCATATCTACCCGTGGATTGCTTTAACATAGACTGATGTGGAGAGTCATATCTACCCGTGGATTGCTTTAATATAGACTGATGTGGAGAGTCATATCTACTCGTGGATTGCTTTAATATAGACTGATGTGGAGAGTCATATCTACCCGTGGATTGCTTTAATATAGACTGATGTGGAGAGTCATATCTACCCGTGGATTGCTTTAATATAGACTGATGTGGAGAGTCATATCTACCCGTGGATTGCATTAATATAGACTGATGTGGAGAGTCATATCTATTCGTGGATTGCTTTAATATAGACTGATGTGGAGAGTCATATCTACCCGTGGATTGCTTTAATATAGACTGATGTGGAGTCATATCTACCCGTGGATTGCTTTAACATAGACTGATGTGGAGAGTCATATCTACCCGTGGATTGCTTTAATATAGACTGATGTGGAGAGTCATATCTACCTGTGGATTGCTTTAATATAGACTGATGTGGAGGAGAGTCATATCTACCCGTGGATTGCTTTAATATAGACTGATGTGGAGAGTCATATCTACTCGTGGATTGCTTTAATATAGACTGATGTGGAGAGTCATATCTACCCGTGGATTGCTTTAATATAGACTGATGTGGAGACTCATATCTACCCGTGGATTGCTTTAATATAGACTGATGTGGAGAGTCATATCTACCCGTGGATTGCATTAATATAGACTGATGTGGAGAGTCATATCTATTCGTGGATTGCTTTAATATAGACTGATGTGGAGAGTCATATCTACCCGTGGATTGCTTTAATATAGACTGATGTGGAGTCATATCTACCCGTGGATTGCTTTAACATAGACTGATGTGGAGAGTCATATCTACCCGTGGATTGCTTTAATATAGACTGATGTGGAGAGTCATATCTACCTGTGGATTGCTTTAACATAGACTGATGTGGAGGAGAGGCATATCTACCCGTGGATTGGTTTAATATAGAATGGTGTTGAGAGTCATATCTACCCGTGGATTGCTTTAACATAGACTGATGTGGAGAGTCATATCTACCCGTGGATTGCTTTAACATAGACTGATGTGGAGAGTCATATCTACCCGTGGATTGCTTTAACATAGACTGATGTGGAGAGTCATATCTAGCCGTGGATTGCTTTAACATAGACTGATGTGGAGAGTCATATCTACCCGTGGATTGCTTTAATATAGACTGATGTGGAGAGTCATATCTACCCGTGGATTGCTTTAATATAGACTGATGTGGAGAGTCATATCTACCCGTGGATTGCTTTAACATAGACTGATGTGGAGAGTCATATCTACCTGTGGATTGCTTTAACATAGACTGATGT
This sequence comes from Bathymodiolus brooksi, assembly GCA_963680875.1. Classification (NCBI taxonomy): domain Eukaryota; kingdom Metazoa; phylum Mollusca; class Bivalvia; order Mytilida; family Modiolidae; genus Bathymodiolus; species Bathymodiolus brooksi. Next base: position 111,663,584 of record OY804584.1, read on the forward strand.
GGAGAGTCATATCTACTCGTGGATTGCTTTAACATAGACTGATGTGGAGAGTCATAACTATCCGTGGATTGCTTTAATATAGACTGATGTGGAGAGTCATATCTACCCGTGGATTGCTTTAACATAGACTGACGTGGAGAGTCATATCTACCCGTGGATTGCTTTAACATAGACTGATGTGGAGAGTCATATCTACCCGTGGATTGCTTTAACATAGACTGATGTGGAGAGTCATATCTACCCGTGGATTGCTTTAATATAGACTGATGTGGAGAGTCATATCTACTCGTGGATTGCTTTAATATAGACTGATGTGGAGAGTCATATCTACCCGTGGATTGCTTTAATATAGACTGATGTGGAGAGTCATATCTCCCCGTGGATTGCTTTAATATAGACTGATGTGGAGAGTCATATCTACCCGTGGATTGCATTAATATAGACTGATGTGGAGAGTCATATCTATCCGTGGATTGCTTTAATATAGACTGATGTGGAGAGTCATATCTACCCGTGGATTGCTTTAATATAGACTGATGTGGAGTCATATCTACCCGTGGATTGCTTTAATATAGACTGATGTGGAGAGTCATATCTACCCGTGGATTGCTTTAATATAGACTGATGTGGAGAGTCATATCTACCCGTGGGTTGCTTTAACATAGACTGATGTGGAGAGTCATATCTACCCGTGGATTGCTTTAACATAGACTGATGTGGAGAGTCATATCTACCCGTGGATTACTTTAACATAGACTGATGTGGAGAGTCATATCTACCCGTGGATTGCTTTAATATAGACTGATGTGGAGAGTCATATCTACTCGTGGATTGCTTTAATATAGACTGATGTGGAGAGTCATATCTACCCGTGGATTGCTTTAATATAGACTGATGTGGAGAGTCATATCTACCCGTGGATTGCTTTAATATAGACTGATGTGGAGAGTCATATCTACCCGTGGATTGCATTAATATAGACTGATGTGGAGAGTCATATCTATTCGTGGATTGCTTTAATATAGACTGATGTGGAGAGTCATATCTACCCGTGGATTGCTTTAATATAGACTGATGTGGAGTCATATCTACCCGTGGATTGCTTTAACATAGACTGATGTGGAGAGTCATATCTACCCGTGGATTGCTTTAATATAGACTGATGTGGAGAGTCATATCTACCTGTGGATTGCTTTAATATAGACTGATGTGGAGGAGAGTCATATCTACCCGTGGATTGCTTTAATATAGACTGATGTGGAGAGTCATATCTACTCGTGGATTGCTTTAACATAGACTGATGTGGAGAGTCATATCTACCCGTGGATTGCTTTAATATAGACTGATGTGGAGAGTCATATCTACCCGTGGATTGCTTTAATATAGACTGATGTGGAGAGTCATATCTACCCGTGGATTGCATTAATATAGACTGATGTGGAGAGTCATATCTATTCGTGGATTGCTTTAATATAGACTGATGTGGAGAGTCATATCTACCCGTGGATTGCTTTAATATAGACTGATGTGGAGTCATATCTACCCGTGGATTGCTTTAACATAGACTGATGTGGAGAGTCATATCTACCCGTGGATTGCTTTAATATAGACTGATGTGGAGAGTCATATCTACCTGTGGATTGCTTTAATATAGACTGATGTGGAGGAGAGGCATATCTACCCGTGGATTGGTTTAATATAGAATGGTGTTGAGAGTCATATCTACCCGTGGATTGCTTTAACATAGACTGATGTGGAGAGTCATATCTACCCGTGGATTGCTTTAACATAGACTGATGTGGAGAGTCATATCTACCCGTGGATTGCTTTAACATAGACTGATGTGGAGAGTCATATCTAGCCGTGGATTGCTTTAACATAGACTGATGTGGAGAGTCATATCTACCCGTGGATTGCTTTAATATAGACTGATGTGGAGAGTCATATCTACCCGTGGATTGCTTTAATATAGACTGATGTGGAGAGTCATATCTACCCGTGGATTGCTTTAACATAGACTGATGTGGAGAGTCATATCTACCTGTGGATTGCTTTAGCATAGACTGATGTGGAGAGTCATATCTACTCGTGGATTGCTTTAGCATAGACTGATGTGGAGAGTCATAACTACCCGTGGATTGCTTTAATATAGACTGATGTGGAGAGTCATATCTACCCGTGGATTGCTTTAACATAGACTGACGTGGAGAGTCATATCTACCCGTGGATTGCTTTAACATAGACTGATGTGGAGAGTCATATCTACCCGTGGATTGCTTTAACATAGACTGATGTGGAGAGTCATATCTACCCGTGGATTGCTTTAATATAGACTGATGTGGAGAGTCATATCTACCCGTGGATTGCTTTAATATAGACTGATGTGGAGAGTCATATCTACCCGTGGATTGCTTTAATATAGACTGATGTGGAGAGTCATATCTCCCCGTGGATTGCTTTAATATAGACTGATGTGGAGAGTCATATCTACCCGTGGATTGCATTAATATAGACTGATGTGGAGAGTCATATCTATCCGTGGATTGCTTTAATATAGACTGATGTGGAGAGTCATATCTACCCGTGGATTGCTTTAATATAGACTGATGTGGAGTCATATCTACCCGTGGATTGCTTTAATATAGACTGATGTGGAGAGTCATATCTATCCGTGGATTGCTTTAATATAGACTGATGTGGAGAGTCATATCTACCTGTGGATTGCTTTAATATAGACTGATGTGGAGGAGAGGCATATCTACCCGTGGATTGGTTTAATATAGACTGGTGTGGAGAGTCATATCTACCCGTGGATTGCTTTAACATAGACTGATGTGGAGAGTCATATCTACCTGTGGATTGCCTTAATATAGACTGATGTGGAGAGTCATATCTACTCGTGGATTGCTTTAATATAGACTGATGTGGAGAGTCATATCTACCCGTGGATTGCTTTAATATAGACTGATGTGGAGAGTCATATCTACCCGTGGATTGGTTTAACATAGACTGATGTGGAGAGTCATATCTACCCGTGGATTGCTTTAATATAGACTGATGTGGAGAGTCATATCTACCCGTGGATTGCTTTAACATAGACTGATGTGGAGAGTCATATCTACCCGTGGATTGCTTTAACATAGACTGATGTGGAGAGTCATATCTACTCGTGGATTGCTTTAATATAGACTGATGTGGAGAGTCATATCTACCCGTGGATTGCTTTAATATAGACTAATGTGGAGAGTCATATCTAACCGTGGATTGCTTTAATATAGACTGATGTGGAGAGTCATATCTACCTGTGGATTGCATTAATATAGACTGATGTGGAGAGTCATATCTATCCGTGGATTGCTTTAATATAGACTGATGTGGAGAGTCATATCTACCCGTGGATTGCTTTAATATAGACTGATGTGGAGTCATATCTACCCGTGGATTGCTTTAATATAGACTGATGTGGAGAGTCATATCTACCCGTGTATTGCTTTAATATAGACTGTTGTGGAGAGTCATATCTACCTGTGGATTGCTTTAATATAGACTGATGTGGAGGAGAGGCATATCTACCTGTGGATTGCTTTAATATAGACTGGTGTGGAGAGTCATATCTAACTGTGGATTGCTTTAATATAGACTGATGTGGAGAGTCATATCTACCCGTGGATTGCATTAATATAGACTGATGTGGAGAGTCATATCTAACCGTGGATTGCTTTAATATAGACTGATGTGGAGGAGAGTCATATCTACCTGTGAATTGCTTTAATATAGACTGATGTGGAGGAGAGACATATCTACCTGTGGATTGCTTTAACATAGACTGGTGTGGAGAGTCATATCTACTCGTGGATTGCTTTATCATAGACTGGTGTGGAGAGTCATATCTACTCGTGGATTGCATTAATATAGACTGATGTGGAGAGTCATATCTACCCGTGGATTGCTTTAATATAGACTGATGTGGAGAGTCATATCCACCCGTGGATTGCTTTAATATAGACTGATGTGGAGAGTCATATCTACCTGTGGATTGCTTTAATATACTGATGTGGAGGAGAGGCATATCTAACTGTGGATTGCTTTAATATAGACTGGTGTGGAGGGTCATATCTACCCGTGGATTGCTTTAATATAGACTGATGTGGAGAGTCATATCTACCCGTGGATTGCATTAATATAGACTGATGTGGAGAGTCATATCTACCCGTGGATTGCATTAATATAGATTGATGTGGAGAGTCATATCTACCCGTGGATTGCTTTAACATAGACTGATGTGGAGAGTCATATCTACCCGTGGATTGCTTTAATATAGACTGATGTGGAGAGTCATATCTACCTGTGGATTGCTTTAATATAGACTGATGTGGAGGAGAGGCATAGCTACCCGCGGACTGTTGTTTTAGTGAACTAACACTTCTCAATTCCTACTAATCGCGTTGGTCTTTTACAAATCTGTAATCATTATCACCTTATCGAATATGAGTTATACTTGCCATGATAAAACTGAAATTTTTTTCATTTTGGCGTTAAACAACAAATCAATCTCTCACTCACGTGAAAAGGGTTAGTGTTAGTGTTATGGTGTTTAACACCACTTTCAACGATGTTTCATTTATATTGTGGCAGTCAATTTAATTGTTGGAGGAAATGGAGTGTCTGGAGAAAACCACCGACCTGTCGCAAGTCATTGGCAAACTATATCAACTAATGTAGTATCGTCTGAGCGGGATTCGAACTCGTAACTTTAGTAGTGATAGGAACTGATTACACATGCATTTGTATAGCTAACTACCACAAGGTCACAACCACGACGGCGCCTCAGTCACCTGAAAACAATGACAAGATAAGTGTAAAATGTGACATAAAGTATACAGATTAGCAAAGTTTATACAATTATCATAGATGTCAAATCTCCGAACGTACCCCAAGGTATAGAGTAACATGACGTACATCAGGAATTGTTTACCCAAAGTCTTCCCACCTAGAGCAGATGAAAAAGTAAGTTTGAAGATTCCAAAGGAGTATTCAGAAGCCGTAAACAAAAGACAGAAAACACAAAGGTCAAAAGAAACAGGACAAAAGGACAAACAACGATCTACAAAACAGTAAACAAAAGATCGAGTAACACTCCACTAAAGACCGGGGGTGAAACTGAAGGGTAGACATTTCCTGCTCTACATGTCACACCCGTTCATCCGCAGTTTTATTGGGGTTCGTGTTATTATATCTTTGATTTTCTGTGTTTTGTCGACTGCTGTTAGTCTTTTTCCTTTTCCCCTAAATTGTGTTTTATCTGTGCTGCGATTTTTGGCGTCTTTAAGCCTCTCCGAAAAGGCCATAGTCTATTATTTTGGAAGTTGGGATGGCTGAATCAAATAAACAACTTGCCGTCATTGCCAAATGTAAATGAGTGCATCTTGTATGGGTAACCCCGTCACTTTTTATTGAATTTCCTGTAACAAGCCAGGAAAGTGAGCAGTCATGTATTTGTGTGTTAGGTGTATCAAGCCGCGAAAGTGAGCAGTCATGTATTTGTGTGTTAGGTGTATCAAACCAGGAAAGTGAGCAGTCATGTATTGGTATGTTAGGTGTATCAAGCCAGGAAAGTGAGCAGTCATGTATTGTTGTGTTAGGTGTATCAAGCCAGGAAAGTGAGCAGTCATGTATTTGTGTGTTAGGTGTATCAAGCCAGGAAAGTGAGCAGTCATGTATTGGTGTGTTAGGTGTATCAAGCCAGGAAAGTGAGCAGTCATGTATTGGTACGTTAGGTGTATCAAGCCAGGAAAGTGAGCAGTCATGTATTTGTGTGTTAGGTGTATCAAGCCAGGAAAGTGAGCAGTCATGTATTAGTATGTTAGGTGTATCAAGCCAGGAAAGTGAGCAGTCATGTATTTGTGTGTTAGGTGTATCAAGCCAGGAAAGTGAGCAGTCATGTATGGGTGTGCTAGGTGTATCAAGCCAGGAAAGTGAGCAGTCATGTATTAGTATGTTAGGTGTATCAAGCCAGGAAAGTGAGCAGTCATGTATTGGTATGTTAGGTGTAACAAGCCAGGAAAGTGAGCAGTCATGTATTAGTATGTTAGGTGTATCAAGCCAGGAAAGTGAGCAGTCATGTATTTGTGTGTTAGGTGTATCAAGCAAGGAAAGTGAGCAGTCATGTATTAGTATGTTAGGTGTATCAAGCCAGTAAAGTAAGCAGTCATGTATTGGTTTGTTAGGTGTATCAAGCCGCGAAAGTGAGCAGTCATGTATTTGTGTGTTAGGTGTATCAAGCCAGGAAAGTGAGCAGTCATGTATTGGTATGTTAGGTGTATCAAGCCAGGAAAGTGAGCAGTCATGTATTTGTGTGTTAGGTGTATCAAGCCAGGAAAGTGAGCAGTCATGTATTAGTATGTTAGGTGTATCAAGCCAGGAAAGTGAGCAGTCATGTATTTGTGTGTTAGGTGTATCAAGCAAGGAAAGTGAGCAGTCATGTATTAGTATGTTAGGTGTATCAAGCCAGTAAAGTGAGCAGTCATGTATTGGTGTGTTAGGTGTATCAAGCCGCGAAAGTGAGCAGTCATGTATTTGTGTGTTAGGTGTACCAAGCCAGGAAAGTGAGCAGTCATGTATTGGTATGTTAGGTGTATCAAGCCAGGAAAGTGAGCAGTCATGTATTTGTGTGTTAGGGGTATCAAGCCAGGAAAGTAAGCAGTCATGTATTAGTATGTTAGGTGTATCAAGCCAGGAAAGTGAGCAGTCATGTATTTGTGTGTTAGGTGTATCAAGCCAGGAAAGTGAGCAGTCATGTATTGGTGTGTTAGGTGTATCAAGCCAGGAAAGTGAGCAGTCATGTATTGGTATGTTAGGTGTATCAAGCCAGGAAAGTGAGCAGTCATGTATTGGTGTGTTAGGTGTATCAAGCCAGGAAAGTGAGCAGTCATGTATTGGTATGTTACGTGTATCAAGCCAGGAAAGTGAGCAGTCATGTATTGGTGTGTTAGGTGTATCAAGCCAGGAAAGTGAGCAGTCATGTATTGGTATGTTAGGTGTATCAAGCCAGGAAAGTGAGCAGTCATGTATTGGTGTGTTAGGTGTATCAAGCCAGGAAAGTGAGCAGTCATGTATTTGTGTGTTAGGTGTATCAAGCCAAGAAAGTGAGCAGTCATGTATTGGTGTGTTAGGTGTATCAATCCAGGAAAGTGAGCAGTCATGTATTTGTGTGTTAGGTGTATCAAGCCAGGAAAGTGAGCAGTCATGTATTTGTGTGTTAGGTGTATCAAGCAAGGAAAGTGAGCAGTCATGTATTAGTATGTTAGGTGTATCAAGCCAGTAAAGTGAGCAGTCATGTATTGGTGTGTTAGGTGTATCAAGCCGCGAAAGTGAGCAGTCATGTATTTGTGTGTTAGGTGTATCAAACCAGGAAAGTGAGCAGTCATGTATTGGTATGTTAGGTGTATCAAGCCAGGAAAGTGAGCAGTCATGTATTTGTGTGTTAGGTGTATCAAGACAGGAAAGTGAGCAGTCATGTATTAGTATGTTAGGTGTATCAAGCCAGGAAAGTGAGCAGTCATGTATTTGTGTGTTAGGTGTATCAAGCCAGGAAAGTGAGCAGTCATGTATTGGTGTGTTAGGTGTATCAAGCCAGGAAAGTGAGCAGTCATGTATTGGTGTGTTAGGTGTATCAAGCCAGGAAAGTGAGCAGTCATGTATTGGTATGTTAGGTGTATCAAGCCAGGAAAGTGAGCAGTCATGTATTGGTGTGTTAGGTGTATCAAGCCAGGAAAATGAGCAGTCATGTATTTGTGTGTTAGGTGTATCAAGCCAGGAAAGTGAGCAGTCATGTATTTGTGTGTTAGGTGTATCAAGCCAGGAAAGTGAGCAGTCATGTATTTGTGTGTTAGGTGTATCAAGCCAGGAAAGTGAGCAGTCATGTATTGGTATGTTAGGTGTATCAAGCCAGGAAAGTGAGCAGTCATGTATTTGTGTGTTAGGTGTATCAAGCCAGGAAAGTGAGCAGTCATGTATTGGTATGTTAGGTGTATCAAGCCAGGAAAGTGAGCAGTCGTGTATTGGTGTGTTAGGTGTATCAAGCCAGGAAAGTGAGCAGTCATGTATTTGTGTGTTAGGTGTATCAAGCCAAGAAAGTGAGCAGTCATGTATTGGTGTGTTAGGTGTATCAAGCCAGGAAAGTGAGCAGTCATGTATTTGTGTGTTAGGTGTATCAAGCCAGGAAAGTGAGCAGTCATGTATTTGTGTGTTAGGTGTATCAAGCCAGGAAAGTGAGCAGTCATGTATTGGTGTGTTAGGTGTATCAAGCCGCGAAAGTGAGCAGTCATGTATTTGTGTGTTAGGTGTATCAAGCCAGGAAAGTGAGCAGTCATGTATTGGTATGTTAGGTGTATCAAGCCAGGAAAGTGAGCAGTCATGTATTTGTGTGTTAGGTGTATCAAGCCAGGAAAGTGAGCAGTCATGTATTAGTATGTTAGGTGTATCAAGCCAGTAAAGTAAGCAGTCATGTATTTGTGTGTTAGGTGTATCAAGCCAGGAAAGTGAGCAGTCATGTATTTGTGTGTTAGGTGTATCAAGCCAGGAAAGTGAGCAGTCATGTATTTGTGTGTTAGGTGTATCAAGCCAGGAAAGTGAGCAGTCATGTATTTGTGTGTTAGGTGTATCAAGCCAGGAAAGTGAGCAGTCATGTATTTGTGTGTTAGGTGTATCAAGCCAGGAAAGTGAGCAGTCATGTATTTGTGTGTTAGGTGTATCAAGCCAGGAAAGTGAGCAGTCATGTATTAGTATGTTAGGTGTATCAAGCCAGTAAAGTAAGCAGTCATGTATTTGTGTGTTAGGTGTATCAAGCCAGGAAAGTGAGCAGTCATGTATTTGTGTGTTAGGTGTATCAAGCCAGGAAAGTGAGCAGTCATGTATTTGTGTGTTAGGTGTATCAAGCCAGGAAAGTGAGCAGTCATGTATTTGTGTGTTAGGTGTATCAAGCCAGGAAAGTGAGCAGTCATGTATTTGTGTGTTAGGTGTATCAAGCCAGGAAAGTGAGCAGTCATGTATTTGTGTGTTAGGTGTATCAAGCCAGGAAAGTGAGCAGTCATGTATTTGTGTGTTAGGTGTATCAAGCCAGGAAAGTGAGCAGTCATGTATTTGTGTGTTAGGTGTATCAAGCCAGGAAAGTGAGCAGTCATGTATTTGTGTGTTAGGTGTATCAAGCCAGGAAAGTGAGCAGTCATGTATTTGTGTGTTAGGTGTATCAAGCCAGGAAAGTGAGCAGTCATGTATTTGTGTGTTAGGTGTATCAAGCCAGTAAAGTGAGCAGTCATGTATTTGTGTGTTAGGTGTATCAAGCCAGTAAAGTGAACAGTCATGTATTTGTGTGTTAGGTGTATCAAGCCAGTAAAGTGAACAGTCATGTATTTGTGTGTTAGGTGTATCAAGCCAGTAAAGTGAACAGTCGTGTATTTGTGTGTTAGGTGTATCAAGCCAGTAAAGTGAGCAGTCATGTATTGGTGTGTTAGGTGTATCAAGCCAGTAAAGTGAACAGTCATGTATTGGTGTGTTAGGTGTATCAAGCCAGTAAAGTGAACAGTCATGTATTGGTGTGTTAGGTGTATCAAGCCAGTAAAGTGAACAGTCATGTATTTGTGTGTTAGGTGTATCAAGCCGCGAAAGTGAGCAGTCATGTATTTGTGTGTTAGGTGTATCAAGCCAGTAAAGTGAACAGTCATGTATTTGTGTGTTAGGTGTATCAAGCCAGTAAAGTGAGCAGTCATGTATTGGTGTGTTAGGTGTATCAAGCCAGTAAAGTGAACAGTCATGTATTTGTGTGTTAGGTGTATCAAGCCAGTAAAGTGAGCAATCATGTATTGGTGTGTTAGGTGTATCAAGCCAGGAAAGTGAGCAGTCATGTATTGGTATGTTAGGTGTATCAAGCCAGGAAAGTGAGCAGTCATGTATTTGTGTGTTAGGTGTATCAAGCCAGGAAAGTAAGAAGTCATGTATTGGTATGTTAGGTATATCAAGCCAGGAAAGTGAGCAGTCATGTATTTGTGTGTTAGGTGTATCAAGCCAGTAAAGTGAGCAGTCATGTATTTGTGTGTTAGGTGTATCAAGCCAGTAAAGTGAACAGTCATGTATTTGTGTGTTAGGTGTATCAAGCCAGTAAAGTGAGCAGTCATGTATTGGCGTGTTAGGTGTATCAAGCCAGGAAAGTGAGCAGTCATGTATTGGTATGTTAGGTGTATCAAGCCAGGAAAGTGAGCAGTCATGTATTTGTGTGTTAGGTGTATCAAGCCAGGAAAGTGAGCAGTCATGTATTGGTATGTTAGGTGTATCAAGCCAGGAAAGTGAGCAGTCATGTATTTGTGTGTTAGGTGTATCAAGCCAGTAAAGTGAGCAGTCATGTATGTGTGTGTTAGGTGTATCAAGCCAGTAAAGTGAACAGTCATGTATTTGTGTGTTAGGTGTATCAAGCCAGTAAAGTGAGCAGTCATGTATTGGTGTGTTAGGTGTATCAAGCCAGTAAAGTGAACAGTCATGTATTTGTGTGTTAGGTGTATCAAGCCAGTAAAGTGAGCAGTCATGTATTAGTGTGTTAGGTGTATCAAGCCAGGAAAGTGAGCAGTCATGTATTTGTGTGTTAGGTGTATCAAGCCAGGAAATTGAGCAGTCATGTATTTGTGTGTTAGGTGTATCAAGCCAGGAAAGTGAGCAGTCATGTATTTGTGTGTTAGGTGTATCAAGCCAGGAAAGTGAGCAGTCATGTATTTGTGTGTTAGGTGTATCAAGCCAGGAAAGTGAGCAGTCATGTATTTGTGTGTTAGGTGAGCAGTCATGTATTTGTGTGTTAGGTGAGCAGTCATGTATTTGTGTGTTAGGTGAGCAGTCATGTATTTGTGTGTTAGGTGAGCAGTCATGTATTTGTGTGTTAGGTGAGCAGTCATGTATTTGTGTGTTAGGTGAGCAGTCATGTATTTGTGTGTTAGGTGAGCAGTCATGTATTTGTGTGTTAGGTGAGCAGTCATGTATTTGTGTGTTAGGTGAGCAGTCATGTATTTGTGTGTTAGGTGAGCAGTCATGTATTTGTGTGTTAGGTGAGCAGTCATGTATTTGTGTGTTAGGTGAGCAGTCATGTATTTGTGTGTTAGGTGAGCAGTCATATATTTGTGTGTTAGGTGAGCAGTCATGTATTTGTGTGTTAGGTGAGCAGTCATGTATTTGTGTGTTAGGTGAGCAGTCATGTATTTGTGTGTTAGGTGAGCAGTCATGTATTTGTGTGTTAGGTGAGCAGTCATGTATTTGTGTGTTAGGTGAGCAGTCATGTATTTGTGTGTTAGGTGAGCAATCATGTATTTGTGTGTTAGGTGAGCAGTCATGTATTTTTGTGTTAGGTGAGCAGTCATGTATTTGTGTGTTAGGTGAGCAGTCATGTATTTGTGTGTTAGGTGAGCAGTCATGTATTTGTGTGTTAGGTGAGCAGTCATGTATTTGTGTGTTAGGTGAGCAGTCATGTATTTGTGTGTTAGGTGAGCAGTCATGTATTTGTGTGTTAGGTGAGCAGTCATGTATTTGTGTGTTAGTTTTTACGATTTTCTAATTGAATTTAAAGTAATTTTACACCAGTTTTGGGTGAATAAATTTTCCCCCTGAAAATTCAATATGGAATACGGCAGTACGTATACCTTTACTAAGCTATTCTTGCATATTTCAAGTCGAATTATGTTCCCAACCATTAGCAATCTGCAAATCCGTGTGCATGTTTATCGTCCTCGCCATTGTTGTGGAGACTGATTAACTTTCGGTTGTTTTGTTCCGATGATTGCCGATCATGACCTCCTGACGAAAAAATAAACCATCATGGATGCTGAGGTAAGCACGCACACATTCCTGACAATGATCATTGAGGAATCTGTCTGTTTCATGTCGTGTGAACCATTTTTTTTTTGTGCAATTATTCTTATGTGGTACACACGGAATATATTTTTATTTGCATTCGACATTTCTTTCATCAACTAAACAGTGCGCATGAGCGATAATATGCCCGAAAGAGTTCAAATCTTGGGTCACGCGCATATCATTTGCATTACTGTATGGGAAATATACAATACTTGTGCCCTGTCGAAGCATATAGGTAATATGTGTATGAGGCTTAAAAACGGGGGAAAAGGCGAGGCTTCGCCGAACCATTTCCCGTGTTTCGCGCCGAATGCATATATTTACCTATATGCTTCGACAGTGCACATGCATTGTATTTATCCTGCAATTTTGAAGCGTAAATGAACACTTACTGGACGATGATAAAAGTATTTGAAATAATTTCGTGTATGTATTTGAAAACAATATCCCCCGATGTGCGCCGATGTGTTTGCTATATGTTCTATTTATAACTGACCAATATCAAAAAAAATATTGGGCAGGCTATATTGGTCGGTAAATGATGTCATTGCAAGATAAAACAGAATTATCTGCTGTCAAATATTTTGCGATTTGCTCTTAAAATCTGCTTTGTTAGCGGATGTTTAATATTATGCAGTTGATTTTAGTAAACATTAAGTGACATATTAAGTGAAAATATTTAATCCAAAAATTCCGCGATATTTGCCTTTTATATTACTTGAAGAAGTGTTTCAATAGTGTGGGTGTGGTATTTATTTTTTTAATTTTGTCGTCATATTTCCCCAAATTCGCCAATGGCATCTGTTTAAAGGAAATCAAGTGATAATGATTTGAACAATTGATGTAATATCCCCCCCCCCCCCCCCCCCCCCCCCCCCCCCACCACCACCACCACCACCACCACCACCATCATAGGACAGGTTTGAGATGATACAAGATAGAAGAACATAGACGTATTACAAATACCGCAGGTCAAGGTATTCACTCATTTCATTTTGATAACGGATAAAGGTAATATATATAATAAACCTAGGGAGGAAGCCAATTCATTAGACACATTTTAATTTGTAACATTTCCCCAATGATGCACAACACCAAAAACCCGATACTCAAAACGCAATTTTATGCAATCAAATAAAATTTGATAGCTGTTGTAAAGGTTAGTAGTTTTCCCAACAGGACACTTAAACATCTACATATCCCCACCTTTATTGTTGCATATCTTATTAAGATTTCCAATTAATTAGTTTGATGTGATATTAGAATATATATCTATTTCTCATGACCAATTTACAGAGGTACAGAAATGACATGTCAAATCAACACAATATACATAAGAAATAAATACATGTAATACATAATTAATACCTCCCACGCAATTATTACACCAACGTTCAATCGACCTTGAGAATATGACCCTAGTTAATTTCAACATTGTTGTACATTTTGCGGAAGGTTATCAGTGGAGAAATATCTAGTATAACACCTCAATATATCGTACGATGTGTGGTTGCAAATACATACCATAGTTATAGCGACCTTGAGAATATGACCCTTGTTAATTCCCATATTGTTGTACATTTTACCGAAGGTTATCAGTGGCGACAAATATTGTTGTACATTTGCTGAAGGTTATCAGTAGAGAAATATCTGGTATAATATCTACAATATATCGTACGATTTGTTGTTGAAAATGCATACCCTAGTTATAACGACCTTGAGAATATGACCCTTGTTAATTCGCATATTGTTGTAGATATCTGGAGGAATCTCTGTATTTGCTAGGTCTGAAATTCGACCAGGAATAAAGTTTTTAGAACATAAAAGTGACGATTATATTTGGCTAAAACTTTGTTATAATTTTGTTGGTACTAATAATGCTATTTATTTATGTTTCTTATATAACCCACCAGAACATTCTTCATATACACAGTCATTTGGAAATGACTTGTTTGAGTTAATATAAAATGATATTTCGATTTTTTCAGAAAATGGGAGTGTTATTATTATGGGAGATATGAATGCAAGAACTGGCAATGAATCTGATTTTATTGAAAATGAATTTCACAACCAACATATTCCACTTTTTGAAAATTATTTACCAGCTGCTGATATTATTGACCGTTTCAGCAGGGACCATACCATTTTACCTAGAGGCAGAGTTCTAAATGATATCTGTATACAAACAGGTTTATGTATTCTAAACGGTAGATGTGCTGGTGATCTTACTGGTAATTTAACATGTCATAACAATAGAGGTAGTAGCACTGTGGATTATGGGCTGGTATCTGAGGGTTTGTTTAAAAAGGTTATATTTTTTACAGTGCATAAATTTGTACCAATTTTTCAGACCATAGTCAAATCTCTTTATTGTTACAGGTTAATTGTAAATGTGATTTTAACTGTGAGCAGTTGAGGCCAGTGCCTGTGTGATAAAGGTGGAATGAACAATCATCTACCTTGTATCAAGAAGCTCTGGCATCTAAATGTTTACAGGAACAAAATCAGATTATTAATAGCACTAATTATCAAGAAAATACAGATAGATTAGGTGAAGATTTAAATTCTGTTCATTGTGAAGCAGCTGATGTAGCTATGTTGAAGAAATCTTCAAAAGTTAATTAAAAAAACCCAGAAATAATACCAGTATAAGGAAAAGGCCAGCTTGGCATGATGCATCTCTTAGTTCATTAAAAAGACATCTTGAGCAGAAACAGCATTTATTTCATAACTTTAGTAGAGATCCTGTGGCGAGAGTATCATTTTTCAGAGCGCTTAAATACTTTTGTAAAGTACGTAAAAAGAAAATAAGACACTATTACAGCTCAATCATTGAACAATTAGATACATTATTAGAAAATAATCCCCAAAAATATTGGGTAATTTAATCCATGCTGATAAGCCTGATAATTTTGAAATTTCCTCTGATCAATGGCTTGATTATTTTAAAGATTTAAACAAAAAACCCATAAGACATTCCTTAGGGACGGACCATTTAACTTCCAGGTGAGGGGTTATGGTTTTTTTTCTAAAAAAAAATATTCTGATTCCCAATGTTGCTGAAAAAATATTCTTATCTTGGTGGAGGAAATTTTTTTTAATTGTTATTCAGAATTTTTGTCATATAACCTAATGTTAAATTCTGAAGAAAAAAACAAAATTCTATCTCTCGTGTTGTCCGGAAAAAAAATTCTGAACGAAACAAAAAATCATACCCCCCCCCCTATGCAAGTTAAATGGTCGGTCCCTTAGACATTTTAGTAAATTGAAAGTATTAGAACAAAACAAAGTATATACAGAACTTGATAACATCATCTCAGTAAAAGAAATTTCAGATGCTATAGGATCTCTTGAAAATAATAAATCTAGGAGCTTTGATTCAATCCTAAATGAAATGTTAAAAAGTAGTCAAACTTTTATTATTGAGATACTTCATAAATTATTTAATTCTATTCTAAGTAATGGGAGTTTCCCAAAAATCTGGGCAAAAGGAATCATAGTTGATAAATATTGCCAGCAAGGTTCAAAGCGTCTGTTTTCATGTTTTGTTGATTTCAGACGTGCTTTTGATACAGTTCGTCACGAGGAGCTTTTTTCATAAACCAGGGGCGGATTGAGGGGGGCGCGCACCCCCCCTAAAATTGGTAAAAATATGATTTTTTTTGGGCGTAAAATTGTGATTTTTCACATGAAATACCCCAAAAATTTCGCGCGTCCCCCCCTATAATTGGGAAAAAATTATTTTTTGGCGTAAAATCGTGATTTTTCACACGAAATACCCCAAAAATTTCCGCGCCTCCATCTGCTCGGCGCAATTTTTTTAAGTGCGCCCCCCCCCCCCCCCCCCCCCCCCCCTAACTTGAAATCCTGGATCCGCCCCTGTAAACTACGCACTATTGGCATAAGTGATCTTTTTTATAATGTGATTACAAATATGTACCAAAATATTGATTTGTGTGTAAAAGTTGAATCACAAGATGTAAGTGAATCTTTTTCCTCTCATATAGGTGTTCGTCAAGGTGATAACTTGAGAACGAATCTTTTTAAGTTATTCATAAATGATCTTCCAGATGTATTTGACAATAGTTGTCAGCTAGTTACCTTAGATGTTTCAAAATTAAGTTGTCTTATGTATGCAGACGATGTTATTTTACTCTATGAAACCTCAGAGGGGCTTCAAAATTGTTTAGATAAACTGCATAAGTATTGTGAAGTATGGGGACTTCAAGTAAATATCAAGAAAACAAAATCCATGATATTTAATAACACAGGTAGACTTGATCTGATTAGATTCACTAATAATAAAAATATTGTCGATAACGTAAGAAAATATTCATACCTTGGAGTTGTGTTTAGTAACTCAGGTAGTTTTACTGAGGCGAAAAAAGAGCTTTATCAAAAAGGTCTTAAGGCTTACTTTAAATTTCTTAAGTGCTTTGAGCACCATAGACCAACAATAACAATGGGTTTTTGTTTCGCTCAAAATATTTTTTTCGGACAACACAAGAGTTAGAATATTTTTTTTTTTGTCGCGTTAAGCGCGAATTTTTTTTTCTCCAGAATTTAACATTAGGTTATATGACAAAAACTCTGATTCAGATTATTTTTTTTTCCTCCACCAAAATTAGAATATTTTTTTCAGCAACATTGGGAATCGGAATATTTTTTTAGAAAAAAAACATACCCCCCCCCCCCCCCCTTTCAAGTTAAATGGTCGTTCCCTAATCCTATTTGTACTGGTCTTGTTGCCGAAGCTTTTGAAGCATCACGAAAATTACACCTAGAAAATAAAAGATCCTGGTATAGAAATATTACTGAAGTTATAGACTATTTTGGTATGGATAAATGTAAAATATTTAACCTTAAATCCACACTAAAAAAATATGTATTCCAGTGTCTTTGCATGAAATACAAAAATACCTGGAAGAGTGAGCTATTTAATGATAAGAGACATAATTCATGTGGTAATAAACTTAGAACATATAGATTATTTAAAGATCAGTTTGTTTTTGAACCGTATCTGAATTGGGGAACATATAACCAGAGAAACATTTTAACTAAATTTCGTATTAGCTCACATAAACTTGAGATTGAAAAAGGAAGATATATGAATATTCCAGCTGAACAAAGAATATGTAGATTGTGCAAGCTAGATGTGGAAAATGAGATCCACTTTCATTTGGAGTGTCCCTCACTAGCCTACACTAGGAGGGAGATTCTGGATCAAATTGAATCTCGCTTCTCTAATCTTAAATATTTGGACAATAAAAGTAAATTTGTCTGGCTTCTTTCAGCAGATGATCACTACATTTATTATCAGCTATACGCTTTATTAACAAAATTATATAATAAGAGAAATGATATTTAAAGCAGTAACACCCACTAATTAGGAATAATAATACTTAGTAAATTATGAAATAATCTTTTTTTTTCTTCTTTTTTTTTGATGCATCATGCTGCTACCAATTTTTAAAGTACTGCTAGCACTCTGCCTTAAATAAATTGTGGATTGAATGGGTCTCTGTGCTTGGTAGAACTAAAATACAACCATTATAACTATATTTCATATTAAATGTGATTTTTTTGATTTTTTTGATTATTTTGTTTGTATTGTCCAATGAAAAAAATATTATGTGAATCAATTGTATACTGTGATTTGTTATTGATTATACTGCTCATTGTGGGCCTCTTGATTGACAATAAAGTATTTGGTTGGCTGGAAACGTTCAATTGAGACTTAAATTTAATTGAGGTATGTGCAAGCCCATTCCTGCATTTTAACAAAGTAGAAAGATGACAAAATAAAACACCCTATTACTTGAATTATTGGGGCGGCGAGTCTCGAGAAAAATAAACGTTTTAAATGTGTACAAGGTGTTTTGTTTTTAATTCGAAGATATTCCATTGTCTAAATAATGGCAATAGGTGGAGTTTTAGACGTAAAATTTAATTTGTCCGCTATCTAGGTATCCATATATTCGATTCACACAAATATGTTATATATGTTCTTACACGAATGTCTGCCATGATGGAAACCTCTACTTCCGGTGTAACAGAGGTGATCTAGGGTAAGTAATATAGCCTCTGTTTCGGAGATCACCATTGTTGAACCTTTAACCTCGAAACAATGCTAAACATAAATACGTATATGGCTACTGTTTATACAATTGTTAGTCTAGAACATCCACTTTTTAAAAATAATTTGCCTTTTCATATTATTTTTGTCTTTGAATTTTATGAATTCAGAAACGTATCGTACTTCTAAATTTGATATCTACTTTTTTATTTATTACTAGTACATGTAGTTGTACTTCTAAATTTGATATCTACCTTTTTATTTATTACCAGTACATGTAGTTGTACTTCTAAATTTGATATCTACCTTTTTATTTATTACCAGTACATGTAGTTGTACTTCTAAATTTGATATCTACTTTTTTATTTATTACCAGAACATGTAGTTGTACTTCTAAATTTGATATCTACCTTTTTATTTATTACCAGTACATGTAGTTGTACTTCTAAATTTGATATCTACTTTTTTATTTATTACTAGTACATGTAGTTGTACTTCTAAATTTGATATCTACCATTTTATTTATTACCAGTACATGTAGTTGTACTTCTAAATTTGATATCTACCTTTTTATTTATTACTAGTACATGTAGTTGTACTTCTAAATTTGATATCTACCTTTTTATTTATTACTAGTACATGTAGTTGTACTTCTAAATTTGATATCTACTTTTTTATTTATTACTAGTACATGTAGTTGTACTTCTAAATTTGATATCTACTTTTTTATTTATTACTAGTACATGTAGTTGTACTTCTAAATTTGATATCTACCTTTTTATTTATTACTAGTACATGTAGTTGTACTTCTAAATTTGATATCTACATTTTTATTTATTACTAGTACATGTAGTTGTACTTCTAAATTTGATATCTACTTTTTTATTTATTACTAGTACATGTAGTTGTACTTCTAAATTTGATATCTACCTTTTTATTTATTACTAGTACATGTAGTTGTACTTCTAAATTTGATATCTACCTTTTTATTTATTACTAGTACATGTAGTTGTACTTCTAAATTTGATATCTACTTTTTTATTTATTACCAGTACATGTAGTTGTACTTCTAAATTTGATATCTACCTTTTTATTTATTACTAGTACATGTAGTTGTACTTCTAAATTTGATATCTACCTTTTTATTTATTAGTAGTACATGTAGTTGTACTTCTAAATTTGATATCTACTTTTTTATTTATTACTAGTACATGTAGTTGTACTTCTAAATTTGATATCTACCTTTTTATTTATTACCAGTGCATGTAGTTGTACTTCTAAATTTGATATCTACCTTTTTATGTATTACCAGTACATGTAGTTTTACTTCTAAATTTGATATTTACCTTTTTATTTATTACCAGTACATGTAGTTGTACTTCTAAATTTGATATCTACCTTTTTATTTATTACTAGTACATGTAGTTGTACTTCTAAATTTGATATCTACTTTTTTATTTATTACCAGTACATGTAGTTGTACTTCTAAATTTGTAAAAGTGAAATGCAACTCGCTTAGCATTGGGTAGACCTGGACATAAATGGATGATATTGTTATCTATCAACGATGTCAGTTAAGCACACAAACGTAGATATCAACACCAGTCTGCAGGGAGGGTTTCTGGAATAACCTTAATCAGGTACGATAAAAGCCACATTATGCAAAATACATGTAGTTTAAAAGCAAGACAACCAAAGGGCCGAAACAGGATAGCCAAACTCAGCTAAGGTCACCTATGACTGAGAGAGAAGAACCACAGTTTATAAAATAATAACATTATGTAGAAACTGTAAACTTGGATAAAATAAAATACACATGTATCTAATAAACCATGCCACAACACTGACTACAGTGGAATGGCACCTGAATACTTGCGTTATCTAGTTCCCCCAACTATTCAGAGTACTACTATATACCCTTTGCGAAATGGTGATAATTTAATAGTTCCTTTCTGTAGACTCTCTATAACCAATTCGTCATTTATTCCTTCCACAGTTAAAGAATGGAATAAACTTGACATTGCAATCAGAAAATTAGATTCATTATCCAAATTCAAAAACGCAATTCGTCTTAACAGCCAATCAAATAAGATATCAGTTCCCAAACTTTATTACTATGGCCCTAGAAAGTTAAACAACTTAGATGTACAATTTATTTCTTCAACCAAGATCTATACAAGGTTCATATTATATCTAGACTAGCGTGTAGCTGTGGTGCCCCCCCCCCCCCCCCCCCCCCCGAAGACGATGCGAACCACTTCTTTTTTGTTTGTACCAAATATTCTGAAATGAGAAATGAACTGTTTCTCAGCATCAGCGATTTGTCTCAATTGAACAATACTTCACTTCTCACATCAGGAGGTGAAACCTTAAGCTATGCAGATAATTGCTTTATTTTTTATTCAGTTTTCCGATTCATATAAAGGTCTAAGCGATTTCTAATCGTTTAATGTACTAACCAATCACCATCCAGCATCCAAACACACACACACACACTTTTTCCTCATTTCTTTTTTTTTCGTTTACTATCTTCAGTTATATTATATGATAAAATTGTATTTTTCTTGTTTTCTTGTGCATTTTCAATATAATGTAATAATGATTGTATACATAGGAGAAGACTCCATAAGTTGATAAAACTTGTGTCTGATCCTCTTTGTATCATTGATCAAATACAATAATTATAAGCAAAAAGACTTCTGGGAAGATGTATACATGTATCTAATAAACCATGCCACAGCACTGACTACTGGGAAGATGTTACTCCGGGGACTAATAATAAACCATGTCACAGCACTGACTACTGGGAAGATGTACACATGTATCTAATAAACCTTGCCACAGCACTGACTACTGGGAAGATGTACACATGTATCTAATAAACCATGCCACAGCACTGACTACAGGGAAGATGTTACTCCGGAGACTAATAATAAACCATGCCACATCACTGACTACAGGGAAGATGCTACTCCGGGGACTAATAATAAACCATGCCACATCACTGACTACAGGGAAGATGTTACTCCGGGGACTAATAATAAACCATGCCACAGCACTGACTACTGGGAAGATGTACACATGTATCTAATAAACCATGCCACAGCACTGACTACAGGGAAGATGCTACTCCGGGGACTAATAATAAACCATGCCACAGCACTGACTACTGGGAAGATGTACACATGTATCTAATAAACCATGCCACAGCACTGACTACAGGGAAGATGCTACTCCGGGGACTAATAATAAACCATGCCACAGCACTGACTACTGGGAAGATGTACACATGTATCTAATAAACCATACCACAACACTGACTACAGGGAAGATGCTACTCCGGGGACTAATAATAAACCATGCCACAGCACTGACTACTGGGAAGATGTACACATGTATCTAATAAACCATGCCACATCACTGACTACAGGGAAGATGTACACATGTATCTAATAAACCATACCACAACACTGACTACAGGGAAGATGCTACTCCGGGGACTAATAATAAACCATGCCACAGCACTGACTACTGGGAAGATGTACACATGTATCTAATAAACCATGCCACAACACTGACTACTGGGAAGATGTACACATGTATCTAATAAACCATGCCACATCACTGACTACAGGGAAGATGTTACTCCGGGGACTAATAATAAACCATGCCACAGCACTGACTACAGGGAAGATGTTACTC
The DNA here is from genome assembly GCA_963680875.1 of Bathymodiolus brooksi. Classification (NCBI taxonomy): domain Eukaryota; kingdom Metazoa; phylum Mollusca; class Bivalvia; order Mytilida; family Modiolidae; genus Bathymodiolus; species Bathymodiolus brooksi. The sequence goes on from OY804584.1 coordinate 111,685,251, forward strand.
CGGGGACTAATAATAAACCATGCCACAGCACTGACTACTGGGAAGATGTACACATGTATCTAATAAACCATGCCACAGCACTGACTTCAGGGAAGATGTTACTCCGGGGACTAATAATAAACCATGCCAGAGCACTGACTACTGGGAAGATGTACACATGTATCTAATAAACCATACCACAGCACTGACTACTGGGAAGATGCTACTCCGGAGACTAATAATAAACCATGCCACAGCACTGACTACTGGGAAGATGTACACATGTATCTAATAAACCATGCCACAGCACTGACTACAGGGAAGATGCTACTCCGGGGACTAATAATAAACCATGCCACAGCACTGACTACTGGGAAGATGTACACATGTATCTAATAAACCATACCACAGCACTGACTACTGGGAAGATGCTACTCCGGGGACTAATAATAAACCATGCCACAGCACTGACTACAGGGAAGATGTACACATGTATCTAATAAACCATGCCACAGCACTGACTACAGGGAAGATGCTACTCCGGGGACTAATAATAAACCATGCCACAGCACTGACTACTGGGAAGATGTACACATGTATCTAATAAACCATACCACAGCACTGACTACTGGGAAGATGCTACTCCGGGGACTAATAATAAACCATGCCACAGCACTGACTACTGGGAAGATGTACACATGTATCTAATAAACCATGCCACATCACTGACTACAGGGAAGATGCTACTCCGGGGACTAATAATAAGCCATGCCACAGAACTGACTACTGGGAAGATGTACACATGTATATAATAAGCCATACCACAGCACTGACTACTGGGAAGATGTTACTCCGGGGACTAATAATAAACCATGCAACAGCACTGACTACTGGGAAGATGTACTCATGTATCTAATAAACCATGCCACAGCACTGACTACAGGGAAGATGTTACTCCGGGGACTAATAATAAACCATGCCACAGCACTGACTACAGGGAAGATGTACACATGTATATAATAAGCCATGCCACATCACTGACTACTGGGAAGATGTTACTCCGGGGACTAATAATAATCCATGCCACAGCACTGACTACTGGGAAGATGTACACATGTATATAATAAACCATGCCACAGCACTGACTACTGGGAAGATGTTACTCCGGGGACTAATAATAAACCATGCCACAGCACTGACTACTGGGAAGATGTTACTCCGAGGAATAATAATAAACCATGCCACAACACTGACTACAGGGAACATGTACACATGTATCTAATAAACCTTGCCACAGCACTGACTACTGGGAAGATGTACACATATATCTAATAAACCATGCCACAGCACTGACTACAGGGAAGATGTACACATGTATCTAATAAACCATGCCACAGCACTGACTACTGGGAAGATGTTACTCCGGGGACTAATAATAAACCATGCCACAGCACTGACTACTGGGAAGATGTACACATGTATCTAATAAACCATGCCACAGCACTGACTACAGGGAAGATGTTACTCCGGGGACTAATAATAAACCATGCCACAGCACTGACTACAGGGAAGATGTTACTCTGGGGACTAATAATAAACCATGCCACAGCACTGACTACTGGGAAGATGTACACATGTATATAATAAACCATGCCACAGCACTGACTACTGGGAAGATGTACACATGTATCTAATAAACCATGCCACAGCACTGACTACTGGGAAGATGTACACATGTATCTAATAAGCCATACCACAGCACTGAATACTGGGAAGATGCTACTCCGGGGACTAATGATAAACCATGCCACATCACTGACTACAGGGAAGATGTACACATGTATCTAATAAACCATGCCACAGCACTGACTACAGGGAAGATGTACACATGTATCTAATAAGCCATACCACATCACTGACTACAGGGAAGATGTTACTCCGGGGACTAATAATAAACCATGCCACAGCACTGACTACAGGGAAGATGTTACTTCGGGGACTAATAATAAACCATGCCACAACACTGACTACAGGGAAGATGTTACTCCGGGGACTAATAATAAACCATGCCACAGAACTGACTACTGGGAAGATGTACACATGTATCTAATAAACCATGCCACAGCACTGACTACAGGGAAGATGTTACTCCGGGGACTAATAATAAACCATGCCACAGCACTAACTACTGGGAAGATGTACACATGTATCTAATAAACCATGCCACAGCACTGACTACTGGGAAAACGTTACTCCGGGGACTAATGATAAACCATGCCACAGCACTGACTACAGGGAAGCTGTTACTCTGGGGAATAATAATAAACCATGCCACAGCACTGACTACTGGGAAGATGTACACATGTATCTAATAAACCATGCCACAACACTGACTACAGGGAAGCTGTTACTCCGGGGACTAATAATAATCCATGCCACAGCACTGACTACTGGGAAGATGTTACTCTGGGGACTAATAATAAACCATGCCACAGCACTGACTACTGGGAAGATGTACACATGTATCTAATAAACCATGCCACAACACTGACTACAGAGAAGCTGTTACTTCGGGGACTAATAATAATCCATGCCACAGCACTAACTACTGGGAAGATGTTACTCCGGGGACTAATAATAAACCATGCCACAACACTGACTACAGGGAAGATGTTACTCCGGGGACTAATAATAAACCATGCCACAGCACTGACTACTGGGAAGATGTACACATGTATATAATAAGCCATACCACAGCACTGACTACTGGAAAGATGTTACTCCGGGGACTAATAATAAACCATGCCACATCACTGACTACTGGGAAGATGTTACTCCGAGGAATAATAATAAACCATGCCACAACACTGACTACAGCGAAGATGTACACATGTATCTAATAAGCCATACCACAGCACTGACTACAGGGAAGATGCCACTCCGGGGACTAATAATAAACCATGCCACAACACTGACTACAGGGAAGATGTACACATGTATCTAATAAGCCATACCACAGCACTGACTACAGGGAAGATGTACACATGTATCTAATAAACCATGCCACATCACTGACTAGAGGGAAGATGTACACATGTATCTAATAAGCCATACCACAGCACTGACTACAGGGAAGATGCTACTCCGGGGACTAATAATAAACCATGCCACAGCACTGACTACAGGGAAGATGTTACTCCGGGGACTAATAATAAACCATGCCACAGCACTGACTACAGGGAAGATGTTACTCCGGGGACTAATAATAAACCATGCCACAACACTGACTACAGGGAAGATGTTACTTCGGGGACTAATAATAAACCATGCCACAGCACTGACTACTGGGAAGATGTACACATGTATCTAATAAACCATGTCACATCACTGACTACTGGGAAGATGCACACATATATCTAATAAACCATGCCACAGCACTGACTACAGGGAAGATGTTACTTCGGGGACTAATAATAAACCATGCCACAGCACTGACTACTGGGAAGATGTTACTCCGGGGACTAATAATAAACCATGCCACAGCACTGACTACTGGGAAGATGTACACATGTATATAATAAACCATGCCACAGCACTGAACACTGGGAAGATGCTACTCTGGGGACTAATAATAAACCATGCCACAGCACTGACTACTGGGAAGATGTTACTCCGGGGACTAATAATAAACCATGCCACAGCACTGACTACTGGGAAGATGTTACTCCGGGGACTAATAATAAACCATGCCACAGCACTGACTACTGGGAAGATGTACACATGTATATAATAAACCATGTCACAGCACTGACTACTGGGAAGATGTACACATGTATATAATAAACCATGCCACAACACTGACTACTGGGAAGATGTTACTCCGGGGATTAATGATAAACCATGTCACAGCACTGACTACTGGGAAGGTGTTACTCCGGGGACTAATAATAAACCATGTCACAACACTGACTACTGGGAAGATGTTACTCCGGGGACTAATGATAAACCATGCCACAACACTGACTACTGGGAAGGTGTTACTCCGGGGACTAATGATAAACCATGCCACAACACTGACTACAGGGAAGATGTTACTCCGGGGACTAATAATAAACCATGTCACAGCACTGACTACTGGGAAGATGTACACATGTATCTAATAAACCATGCCACAACACTGACTACTGGGAAGATGTTACTCCGGGGACTAATAATAAACCATGCCACAGCACTGACTACTGGGAAGATGTACACATGTATATAATAAACCATGTCACAGCACTGACTACTGGGAAGATGTACACATGTATATAATAAACCATGCCACAACACTGACTACTGGGAAGATGTTACTCCGGGGATTAATGATAAACCATGTCACAGCACTGACTACTGGGAAGGTGTTACTCCGGGGACTAATAATAAACCATGTCACAACACTGACTACTGGGAAGATGTTACTCCGGGGACTAATGATAAACCATGCCACAACACTGACTACTGGGAAGGTGTTACTCCGGGGACTAATGATAAACCATGCCACAACACTGACTACAGGGAAGATGTTACTCCGGGGACTAATAATAAACCATGTCACAGCACTGACCACTGGGAAGATGTACACATGTATCTAATAAACCATGCCACAACACTGACTACTGGGAAGATGCTACTCTGGGGACTAATAATAAACCATGCCACAGCACTAACTACTGGGAAGATGTACACATGTAACTAATAAACCATGCCACAGCACTGACTACTGGGAAGATGTTACTCCGGGGACTAATGATAAACCATGTCACAGCACTGACTACTGGGAAGATGCTACTCCGGGGACTAATAATAAACCGTGCCACAGCACTGACTACTGGGAAGATGTACACATGTATCTAATAAACCATGCCACAACACTGACTACAGGGAAGATGCTACTCCGGGGACTAATAATAAACCATGCCACAGCACTGACTACTGGGAAGGTGTACACATGTATCTAATAAGCCATGCCACAGCACTGACTACAGGGAAGATGCTACTCCGGGGACTAATAATAAACCATGCCACAGCACTGACTACTGGGAAGATGCACACATGTATCTAATAAATCATGCCACATCACTGACTACTGGGAAGATGCACACATGTATCTAATAAACCATGCCACAGCACTGACTACTGGGAAGATGTACACATGTATCTAATAAGCCATACCACAGCACTGACTACAGGGAAGATGCTACTCCGGGGACTAATAATAAACCATGTCACAGCACTGACTACTGGGAAGGTGTACACATGTATCTAATAAGCCATGCCACAGCACTGACTACTGGGAAGATGCTACTCCGGGGACTAATAATAAACCATGCCACAGCACTGACTACTGGGAAGATGTACACATGTATCTAATAAGCCATACCACAGCACTGACTACAGGGAATATGTTACTCCGGGGACTAATAATAAACCATGCCACAGCACTGACTACTGGGAAGATGTTACTCCGGGGACTAATAATAAACCATATCACAGCACTGACTACTGGGAAGATGTTACTCCGGGGACTAATAATAAACCATACCACAGCACTGACTACTGGGAAGATGTACACATGTATCTAATAAACCATGCCACAACACTGACTACTGGGAAGATGCTACTCCGGGGACTAATAATAAACCATGCCACAGCACTGACTACTGGGAAGATGTACACATGTATATAATAAACCATGCCACAGCACTGACTACTGGGAAGATGTACACATGTATCTAATAAGCCATACCACAGCACTGACTACAGGGAAGATGCTACTGCGGGACTAATAATAAACCATGCCACAGCACTGACTACGGGGAAGATGTACACATGTATCTAATAAGCCATACCACAGCACTGACTACTGGGAAGATGCTACTCTGGGGACTAATAATAAACCATGCCACAGCACTGACTACTGGGAAGATGTACACATGTATCTAATAAGCCATACCACAGCACTGACTACAGGGAAGATGCTACTCCGGGGACTAATAATAAACCATGCCACAGCACTGACTACTGGGAAGATGTACACATGTATCTAATAAACCATGCCACAGCACTGACTACTGAGAAGATGTACACATGTATCTAATAAACCATGCCACAACACTGACTACTGGGAAGATGTTACTCCGGGGACTAATAATAAACCATGCCACAGCACTGACTACTGGGAAGATGTACACATGTATATAATAAACCATGCCACAGCACTGACTACAGGGAAGATGCTACTCCGGGGACTAATAATAAACCATGCCACAGCACTGACTACTGGGAAGATGTACACATGTATCTAATAAACCTTGCCACAACACTGACTACTGGGAAGATGTACACATATATCTAATAAGCCATGCCACAGCACTGACTACAGGGAAGATGTTACTCCGGGGACTAATAATAATCCATGCCACAGCACTGACTACTGGGAAGATGTACACCTGTATCTAATAAACCATGCCACAACACTGACTACTGGGAAGATGTACACATGTATCTAATATACCATGCCACAACACTGACTATAGGGAAGATGCTACTCCGGGGACTAATAATAAACCATGCCACAGCACTGACTACTGGGAAGATGTACACATGTATATAATAAACCATGCCACAGCACTGACTACAGGGAAGATGTTACTCCGGGGACTAATAATAAACCATACCACAGCACTGACTACTGGGAAGATGTACACATGTATCAAATAAACCTTGCCACAACACTGACTATAGGGAAGATGCTACTCCGGGGACTAATAATAAACCATGCCACAGCACTGACTACTGGGAAGATGTACACATGTATATAATAAACCATGCCACAGCACTCACTACAGGGAAGATGTTACTCCGGGGACTAATAATAAACCATACCACAGCACTGACTACTGGGAAGATGTACACATGTATCTAATAAACCTTGCCACAACACTGACTACTGGGAAGATGTACACATGTATATAATAAACCATGCCACAGCACTGACTACAGGGAAGATGCTACTCCGGGGACTAATAATAATCCATGCCACAGCACTGACTACTGGGAAGATGTACACATGTATCTAAAAAACCATGCCACATCACTGACTACAGGGAAGCTGTTACTCCGGGGACTAATAATAAACCATACCACAGCACTGACTACTGGGAAGATGTGCACATGTATCTAATAAACCTTGCCACAACACTGACTACTGGGAAGATGTACACATATATCTAATAAGCCATGCCACAGCACTGACTACAGGGAAGATGTTACTCCGGGGACTAATAATAATCCATGCCACAGCACTGACTACTGGGAAGATGTACACCTGTATCTAATAAACCATGCCACAACACTGACTACAGGGAAGATGTTACTCCGGGGACTAATAATAAACCATGCCACAGCACTGACTACTGGGAAGATGTACACATGTATCAAATAAACCTTGCCACAAGACTGACTACAGGGAAGATGTTACTCCGGGGACTAATAATAAGCCATGGTACAGCACTGACTACTGGGAAGGTGTACACATGTATTTAGTAAACCATGCCACAGCACTGACTACAGGGAAGATGTTACTCCGGGGACTAATAATAAGCCATGGTACAGCACTGACTACAGGGAAGATGTACACATGTATCTAATAAACCATGCCTGCGCCAAAGCACTGACAACTGGGAAGATGCTACTCCGAGGACTAATAGTAGACCATGCCAGTGCCACAGCACTGACTACTGGGAAGATGCTACCCAGGGGACTAATAATAAACCATGCCAGTGCCACATCACTGACTACTGGGAAGATACCAACCCGGGAACTAATAATAAACCATGCCAGTGCCACAGCACTGACTACTGGGAAGATGCTACCCCGGGAACTAATAATAAAAGACAAATTAAAAACGATTGGGAGGAAAACCTGTTGAGAATTTGATGTTTACATGCTGACAGTTTCTTATGACATTGATTGTTGAAAGGAAACAAAGTAACTAGATCTAAATGAAATGTTTCCTGTTTACAAAGATTCCTGGTAATCAATGTGCATTTGTGTACATTAGTTGAACTTGAATCAGCCAATAATTGGACGATTCTATGTAGCAGAAGTTAAAGAAAGTAACTAATATGTCTTTTTTGTACATTAGTTGAGCTTAATTCAGCCAACAATCGGACGATTCTATGTAGCAGAAGTTAACGAGAGTAACTAATATGTTTTTTGTTACATCTATGAACCACAACTTCATTCCCGCATCCGCTTCCGGTTGACATCATCGCTAGAACAAAGATACGGTCGTCATGACGAACTGTTTAACCGTTGTGAAATATTCTTTTCACAAATGGCAATAGATCTTTTTACTTTTACATAGACAGTTCTTGTATCATGGACAAGACGCTTATCGCCAAACTTGGCAATTAGTAGCACGACGGACCGGTGTCTCATCAAAAGGTGATACTGCTTATCCTCCACGAGTATATTGACCGAGCCACGTATTATGTATGAGGTTCATGTACCTCATCGCTTTAGTTTTATGTATCGAGTTTTTCTGTTTAGTTTGTCTTCGCTCTGTGTCTTGTGCAATCTATCCAGTGTTCCTGAATTGTACGTTCATTATTTGTGCTTCGGTTTTCTCTAACGTTTATTTTCAAGCATTTGAGTGAGTGGTTGTTGTTCACAACAATGAGAGCATTTCCTCAGTGATTTCATGACGAGAACACTTTTATTTCCTGAGCACATGTTTTGTTTAAGTCGTATTGTGTTGCTAAAACTATATTTTATGTGTTCTATGGACAGACGGTTGTCATTCGTTCTTCTTCTTTTGGCAATTGTATTGTGTGCCCTAATATTTAACGCTTCTGATTATACATTTGGTATCTTCAAACTTTTCTTAATCTTCCATTTTACTATACTTTATTATGTATATCTTTTATTTGACTTTTTTAACAAACCGGTCCAATATATAGTACTAAAAAGTATATTGACCAGACAACAAGCCGATTCAATATAATGTAAGCCTCCGGATTTCTACCAAATTGCATGCTATACTTACAAGAAAGATGTCGTGTAGCTCTGTTGGCTATAATATAATAAATTGTTCCTGGTACATCGTGCAATGTATATGGAGCAATCGATCAACACCTAGATATTACGGCACATACCCCATCGCTTTGTCCTAATGAAGGATCGGGTAATACAAATTCATGTTTCACATGTAGGTGTGAAGAACTATTGTGATAACGTTTTAATATGTCCCTTTGTCTTCAACAGGGAATCAAAATAAGAATATTAGTACATAAGATTTCGATAGCATCTTAATATCACACTTTGTCTTCAACAGGGAATCAAAATAAGAATATTAGTATATAAGATTTCGATAGCATCTTAATATCACCCTTTGTCTTCAACAGGGAATCAAAATAAGAATATTAGTACATAAGACTTCGATAGCATCTTAATATCACACTTTGTCTTCAACAGGGAATCAAAATAAGAATATTAGTATATAAGATTTCGATAGCATCTTAATATCACCCTTTGTCTTCAACAGGTAATCAAAATAAGAATATTAGTATATAAGACTTCGATAGCATCTTAATATCACCCTTTGTCTTCAACAGGGAATCAAAATAAGAATATTAGTATATAAGACTTCGATAGTATCTTAATATCACCCTTTGTCTTCAACAGGGAATCAAAATAAGAATATTAGTATATAAGACTTCGATAGCATCTTAATATCACCCTTTGTCTTCAACAGGGAATCAAAATAAGAATATTAGTATATAAGATTTCGATAGCATCTTAATATCACCCTTTGTCTTCAACAGGGAATCAAAATAAGAATATTAGTATATAAGACTTCGATAGCATCTTAATATCACACCTTGTCTTCAACAGGGAATCAAAATAAGAATATTAGTATATAAGACTTCGATAGCATCTTAATTATACACTTTGTCTTCAACAGGGAGTCAAAATAAGAATATTAGTATATAAGACTTCGATAGCATCTTAATATCACACTTTGTCTTCAACAGGGAATCAAAATAAGAATATTAGTATATAAGACTTCGATAGCATCTTAATATCACCCTTTGTCTTCAACAGGGAATCAAAATAAGAATATTAGTATATAAGACTTCGATGGCATCTTAATATCACCCTTTGTCTTCAACGTTTGTCAATGTTGCATGGGATGAATTGTGTCAACGACTCTTGAGCTACTGCAAGATAAACGACAAATAGTGATATGGTATCAGCTAACGAAATAGAAAATATATTTAAAATCTAAGGGAGAAATATACGTGATGCCAATAGCAATTAAGAAAAAAATAAGGGATATGTCTGTTTTCTGATCACTAAACAATAGTTGTTTTTGATATTCTGTATTAAATAAGTTGCCATAATCGACATCGTTTATAATCTAATATTATCTAAAGTTTACCCACGTATTTTTTCTTTTATTTTCTGATCAAACTATTTGATTTACTATTTCTATCAGATTATACCAGACATATGGGATTGACTTACTGTTCAAAAGATGTTTTAAAAACGATTATAACTTTCGGTTTACATGTGACCTGTGTTCTTTATGGTAGATGTTTTTCTGTAAACATAGCGATATCAGATCAAATGGTTTTAGGGTAATATTTTCATCTAATTACTTTTGTTTTGTATTGGAGTGTTATGTCAATCTTTATGTCAAATCCAATGGTAGCCGTTCATATAGAATTCTAATATCTTTGGGAGCCAGTGAAGTGGATGACCAGAAATTGGCTAAGGAATATCTGCATCACAAATGACCACGGATATGTTCCACTTATCTTAAGCACTTCCCTATACTTTCCTCATTCATGACTTATCATTGGGTCTGTTACTAGAGTAATGCGACAGGTACCACTAGTGGAACAGGAACTGCTTACCCTTCCTGATGACCTGAGTTCATCCCCGGTTTTTAGTGAGGTTCGAGTTACTCGATCTTCAATTTTATTTTTAGTGGTTTGTCCCTCTTTTTCTTTTAGCCATTGTGTTGACTGGCCTTCTTCGACTTATGAATTGTGATTACACCTGTGGTATCTTTTAGCCATTGTGTTGACTGGCCTTCTTCGTCTTACGGATTGTGATTACACCTGTGGTATCTTTTAGCCATTGTGTTGACTGGCCTTCTTCGTCTTACGGATTGTGATTACACCTGTGGTATCTTTTAGCCATTGTGTTGACTGGCCTTCTTCGACTTACGAAGTCTGATTACACCTGTGGTATCTTTTAGCCATTGTGTTGACTGGCCTTCTTCGTCTTACGAAGTCTGATTACACCTGTGGTATCTTTTAGCCATTGTGTTGACTGGCCTTCTTCGTCTTACGGATTGTGATTACACCTGTGGTATCTTTTAGCCATTGTGTTGACTGGCCTTCTTCGACTTACGAAGTCTGATTACACCTGTGGTATCTTTTAGCCATTGTGTTGACTGGCCTTCTTCGTCTTACGAAGTCTGATTACACCTGTGGTATCTTTTAGCCATTGTGTTGACTGGCCTTCTTCGACTTACGGATTGTGATTACACCTGTGGTATCTTTTAGCCATTGTGTTGACTGGCCTTCTTCGATTTACGGATTGTGATTACACCTGTGGTATCTTTTAGCCATTGTGTTGACTGGCCTTCTTCGTCTTACGAAGTCTGATTACACCTGTGGTATCTTTTAGCCATTGTGTTGACTGGCCTTCTTCGACTTACGAAGTCTGATTACACCTGTGGTATCTTTTAGCCATTGTGTTGACTGGCCTTCTTCGTCTTACGGATTGTGATTACACCTGTGGTATCTTTTAGCCATTGTGTTGACTGGCCTTCTTCGACTTACGAAGTCTGATTACACCTGTGGTATCTTTTAGCCATTGTGTTGACTGGCCTTCTTCGTCTTACGAAGTCTGATTACACCTGTGGTATCTTTTAGCCATTGTGTTGACTGGCCTTCTTCGTCTTACGGATTGTGATTACACCTGTGGTATCTTTTAGCCATTGTGTTGACTGGCCTTCTTCGACTTACGAAGTCTGATTACACCTGTAGTATCTCTTAGCCATTGTGTTGACTGGCCTTCTTCGACTTACGGATTGTGATTACACCTGTGGTATCTTTTAGCCATTGTGTTGACTGGCCTTCTTCGTCTTACGGATTGTGATTACACCTGTGGTATCTCTTAGCCATTGTGTTGACTGGCCTTCTTCGTCTTACGGATTGTGATTACACCTGTGGTATCTTTTAGCCATTGTGTTGACTGGCCTTCTTCGACTTACGGATTGTGATTACACCTGTGGTATCTTTTAGCCATTGTGTTGACTGGCCTTCTTCGATTTACGGATTGTGATTACACCTGTGGTATCTTTTAGCCATTGTGTTGACTGGCCTTCTTCGATTTACGGATTGTAATTACACCTGTGGTATCTTTTAGCCATTGTGTTGACTGGCCTTCTTCGATTTACGGATTGTGATTACACCTGTGGTATCTTTTAGCCATTGTGTTGACTGGCCTTCTTCGACTTACGAAGTCTGATTACACCTGTGGTATCTTTTAGCCATTGTGTTGACTGGCCTTCTTCGACTTACGAAGTCTGATTACACCTGTGATATCTTTTAGCCATTGTGTTGACTGGCCTTCTTCGTCTTACGAAGTCTGATTACACCTGTGGTATCTTTTAGCCATTGTGTTGACTGGCCTTCTTCGTCTTACGGATTGTGATTACACCTGTGGTATCTTTTAGCCATTGTGTTGACTGGTCTTCTTCGGCTTACGAAGTCTGATTACACCTGTGGTATCTCTTAGCCATTGTGTTGACTGGCCTTCTTCGTCTTACGGATTGTGACTACACCTGTGGTATCTTTTAGCCATTGTGTTGACTGGCCTTCTTCGACTTACGGATTGTGATTACACCTGTGGTATCTTTTAGCCATTGTGTTGACTGGCCTTCTTCGATTTACGGATTGTGATTACACCTGTGGTATCTTTTAGCCATTGTGTTGACTGGCCTTCTTCGATTTACGGATTGTAATTACACCTGTGGTAACTTTTAGCCATTGTGTTGACTGGCCTTCTTCGATTTACGGATTGTGATTACACCTGTGGTATCATTTAGCCATTGTGTTGACTGGCCTTCTTCGACTTACGAAGTCTGATTACACCTGTGGTATCTTTTAGCCATTGTGTTGACTGGCCTTCTTCGTCTTACGAAGTCTGATTACACCTGTGGTATCTTTTAGCCATTGTGTTGACTGGCCTTCTTCGTCTTACGGATTGTGATTACACCTGTGGTATCTTTTAGCCATTGTGTTGACTGGCCTTCTTCGACTTACGGATTGTGATTACACCTGTGGTATCTTTTAGCCATTGTGTTGACTGGCCTTCTTCGGCTTACGAAGTCTGATTACACCTGTGGTATCTCTTAGCCATTGTGTTGACTGGCCTTCTTCGTCTTACGGATTGTGACTACACCTGTGGTATCGTTTTGCCATTGTGTTGACTGGCCTTCTTCGACTTACGGATTGTGATTACACCTGTGGTATCTTTTAGCCATTGTGTTGACTGGCCTTCTTCGATTTACGGATTGTGATTACACCTGTGGTATCTTTTAGCCATTGTGTTGACTGGCCTTCTTCGACTTACGGATTGTGATTACACCTGTGGTATCTTTTAGCCATTGTGTTGACTGGCCTTCTTCGACTTACGGATTCTGATTACACCTGTGGTATCTTTTAGCCATTGTGTTGACTGGCCTTCTTCGTCTTACGGATTGTGATTACACCTGTGGTATCTTTTAGCCATTGTGTTGACTGGCCTTCTTCGACTTACGAAGTCTGATTACACCTGTGGTATCTTTTAGCCATTGTGTTGACTGGCCTTCTTCGACTTACCAAGTCTGATTACACCTGTGGTATCTTTTAGCCATTGTGTTGACTGGTCTTCGTCGTCTTACGAAGTCTGATTACACCTGTGGTATCTTTTAGCCATTGTGTTGACTGGCCTTCTTCGACTTACGGATTGTGATTACACCTGTGGTATCTTTTAGCCATTGTGTTGACTGGCCTTCTTCGATTTACGGATTGTGATTACACCTGTGGTATCTTTTAGCCATTGTGTTGACTGGCCTTCTTCGATTTACGGATTGTGATTACACCTGTGGTATCATTTAGCCATTGTGTTGACTGGAATTCTTCGATTTACGGATTCTGATTACACCTGTGGCTGATTACACCTGTGGTATCATCAAACTTTTCTTACCTAGTTCTGATGGAGGGGCCGTCGTTGTCGAGCTCGTATGGTAGTTGGATTTGCAATTATCTATGTAATCGGGCCTATCACCACTGATGTTGTGAGTTCCAATCTCGATCAGGGCGAGGTGTACAACATTATGTGATAAAGTTTGTCAGTGACTTGCGACAGGTCGGTGGTTTTCTCCGCGAGTCCTCCAGTTTCCTCCTCCAATAAAACTGACCGCCACGATATAACTGAAATATTGTTGAAAGTGGCGTAAAACACCGAAGAATTAACCAACCAACCTAGTCTTGATGGAGATTGACCTACGCTACGCATCCCAAAAATCTACGGCGGGGTAAAGGCGATTAAAGGATCCCAGCCCTCGAATGTCACTATTTAAACTTTGTTTTCATAGTAAAGCATGAAAACAGTTCAAACAACACTGACTGTACTTTTCATTTCATTATTATTGCCCATTAAATGTGACACTGTAATATTAATCTTATAAATAATATTCAGGTAGCAGGAAACTATAATTCTATATTAATACGCTATATCCAATCAAATATTATCTAACATGCAATAAACATACAACAAAAATACCCTTATTGACAAAATAATGAGGTTCACGAGAAGTAGTATCTGAAAGTCACTCTATTGTACTATTGTTATTGAATGTAATTGTATGATACGCATGTAGGTTATATGTCACGTGTTTGGATTGGCTTGGTTGCGGTGCTTAGCGCCACTTTCAACAATATTTTAGTTATATTGTGACTGTCAGTTTTATTGATGGAGAAACCGGAGTACCCGGAGAAAACCATCAACCTGTCACAAGTCAAATACAAACTTTATCACATAATATTGTATCGAATACACCTCACCGTGAGCGGGGCTCGAACTCACAACGTTAGTGGTGAAATGCACTGATTGCATAGGTAGTTGTAGATCCAACTAACATACTATCGTAACCTGGACGTGTTAATGTAGGTATATACGTACGTGTACATGTAGGTTACTACGCATGTGGATATAAAGGATACTACCCAACCAGTAGTTAGGACTGCGCATGTGTGACGTCTCCATGTTTTGAGGATGTCACACTTCTTGTCCGTAAGATACATTTTGAAGAGGCTCCTATGTTTACAGTTCCTAAGCAATGTAATTATTAATCAAACTAAGGTTATTTTTCGTGGGGTATAGGTGACCTTGTACGACTTTGGCTACCCTGTTTAGTCTCTTTAGTTTACTTGCCCCTAAATACTTTTAAATCATTTAACTTTTCAAAATTGGACATCTATGTTTTTATAAACTGATGTGGCGTTCCCATCTTTTGACTTTGAGCATGCCTAATGAAGGCTATCCCTAAAAAGCGTCACGCGCACTAAATCAGATATCTACGTTTTTATATAAATTTATATGGCTTTCCACTCGTTTGACTTTGAGCGTACACGATGAATGTTATTCCAGAAACACGTCGTGCGCACTAAATTAGATATCTACGCTTAAATAGAAACTTATGTGGCGTTTTATTCGCTTTGCTTTGAACATAGCTAAAGTAGGCTATTCCTAAAAAGCGTCACGCGCACTAAATTATGCATATACGTTTAGATACAGCTATGTGGCGTTCTAATCGCTTTACTTTGAGCATGCCTAATGAAGGCTATCCCTAACAAAGCATCACGCGCACTAAATTATACATCTACGTTTATATAATAAATATAGATTCTGTTATGAAACAGACACACAAATGTTCCGGGGTTAAACCAGTTTATGGGATCTCAATCATCCTCTCTTGATAAGTATTTGTCCTTGAATCCCTGATGAAACTACTGGATATAGGAATAGGACCTTGATTTGAAACTGTAGGACGTGAGCCCTCCTACAAACAACAGACGGAAAGAACATCGTTTTATGTAAAGACCGTAGCGGACATCACAACGCAGAAGGTTATGCTTAGATTTATGGTGCTAAACGCCACTTTCAACAATATTTGAGTTATATTGTGGCGGTCAGTTTTATTAATGGAGGAAACCGGAGTACCCAGAGAAAACCACCGACCTGTCGCAAGTCACTGACAGACTTTATCACATAATGTTGAATACAGTACACCCCTCCATGAGCGGGATTCGAACTCACAACGTTAGTGGTAATAGGCACTGATTGCATAGATAGTTGTAAATCCAACTACCATACGATCACAACCACGACTGCCCACAATATATAACTGAGAACGTAAAGACATATGACAACAGTTTGAACACTATACGACAAAACAAACACAGCATGTTCTATGTGTATACTGTAGATCGTTGTTTGTCCTTTTGTACTTTTGGCCATTGTGGTGTCTGTTCGTCTTCGATAAACATATTCTGATTATCTTTAAATTCTTCATAAATAAGACATGACAAACAATTGAAGGTAAAGGTGAATCGAACTTCGTATTTAATTGGACATCACAACACGGAGATAAGAACAGGACAAAAGGAACAACACGGATCCACTTCTAATAATCGATAACGAATTCAAGACACAAAACAACATTGGACATAAGGCACAAAACAAAGACAAACAAAACAAAAACATAATACAGAAAATGAAGGAGATGAGCAACACGGACCCCCAAAAATGGGAGTGAAGCAGTTCTTGTTTCTTATCAGACACATTCCGTGTTACTTATATAATCAAGACCGGTAATAGTCTTGTCAGTGATAACTTATCAGACACATTCCGTGTTACTCATATAATCAAGACCGGTAATAGTCTTGTCGGTGATAATAGAAAGAAAAAGATCTACGTTAAAAGGGAAATATGTATTTTCAATTGAGTTATAACTATTTCGTAACAGTCAACAAGGTCGTGATTATGACAGTAGCATTTTTTTAGCGGTGATTGCAACCTAAAAGCAACGTTTCCGAACTTGATCGTCCAACTTCGTTATTGTATGCATAACCAGTGCATCAATGTGAAAGACAATGACAGGTAGCTAGTCACCTGGTTCAATCAAGCTGTCAAGGGTCCATTTAAATGTCAAGGGAGTTAATCCTGAACTTCCTCATCTAAGGACATGTCACTAACAGGGTAATTAATACGTGCAATATACATATTCATGATAAGAACAAGCTTACAAAAAATAAATACAACAGTTATCTGGTCAGATGTTTTAATAAGCATAAGCAAGAAGTTCATGCATAGGATCAAAAGGAGACAACCGCTAAAAAATGTTACCATTTAATTTTTTTTTATTAAAAATGAAATAGCAGGAGCACGACTTGAGTTCCTGTAGCAGAAAACGGGATAACTTCATTGTAGTGGTCTGTGAGAAATACATATTGAGAAAACCGAAGTGGCAATCAAGAATGGACAATCCAGAGAAACTGGCAACATTGAATACCAGACACAGGACGAAGATATACAAAGAGATGAGCAACACGAACCCAAATGTGCCATTTGTTTGGGTGGAAAATGTTAGACACGACACAGAGAATAATAAGTTCATCCGGCACATTAATTGGGATGTTTGTACCCCGCAGCGAAAAATATAGGTCCTATTGCTATATATACCCCAATGGTTACCTTGGGGATTTAAATGCTATGAAAAGAACGAATCATTACAAATACGTCTTAGAACCAAATAACATTGTGCTTAATTGCCTGTTTGATTATTAGTGATATTCCATCAATAATAAGATATCAAAAAAATTAATTAACAAAATTGGTTTAGTATTTGCTCAACAACAACAAACTGCAATACTGCAACATGTTAAGCACATCTTTGTACTGTTGCAATTACAGAATCCCTTGCAGACAACTGCATAAAAAATATCCCTAACTGATAATTATAGAAAAATTAAATCATTTTCTGCCCCGAGGTCCGACATGTCATCTTGTGAAATTCTTCAATCACTGGATGTAGAAAATGTAGCTTGTTCGAGGCTTTTGATAGGACTACAAGACATGTTGAATTAGCTTAGGATCATTTCAATTAACCTAACTATTTGTTAATTTCCTTTACGGAAATTAGATTCTAGGGGAGAGAGTTAGGGAAGTTGTTTGTTTAATAATGGTTGAAATAGCCAAGAAAATATCATAATATGTATAAATTGTGTTGTATATCGTCATTCATGTTCTCCGGTGTAGGCAGCAACCATTGTACAAACGGTGGAGTAAGCTGTAATATTTTGATCTAATATGATTTGATTTATTGTGTTTAATGCCACTTTCAGCAATATTTCAGCTATATCATGTCAACCAGTTTTAGTGGTGGAAGAAGCAGGAGTACCCGAAGAGAACCACCGAAAATGGGTAAGCAACTGGTAAACTTTATCACTTGCGGCTGCGAGTCGAGTGCACCCTTTTTAGTAATTTACAAAGCCGGGCGCGAACTCACGCCGTATTGGTGATAGGCTTGTATGAGTTGTTAGGTAATCCAACTACCTAACTCATTGAGCCATCCGGGTCCTGTGATATTTTGATATTTCTGAAAACTAAGCGTAAGAGAATACCGAGAGGTGCAATAAAAAATAAACAGCCCAGAGAAACTGACAATATAGGGTGCACAAGACGAAGAAAAACAAAGCAAAAACAATCTAGAGAAACTGACAATATAGGGTGCACAAGACGAAGAAAAACAAAGCAAAAACAATCTAGAGAAACTGACAATATAGGGTGCACAAGACGACGAAAAACAAAGCAAAAATAATCTAGAGAAACTGACAATATAGGGTGCACAAGACGAAGAAAAACAAAGCAAAAAAAATCCAGAGAAACTGACAATATAGGGTGCACAAGACGAAGAAAAACAAAGCAAAAATAATATAGAGAAACTGACAACATAGGGTGCACAAGACGAAGAAAAACAAACAAAAATAATATAGAGAAACTGACAACATAGGGTGCACAAGACGAAGAAAAACAAAGCAAAAATACAGAGAAACTGACAATATAGGGTGCACAAGACGAAGAAAAACAAAGCAAAAACAATCTAGAGAAACTGACTACATAGGGTACACAAGACGAAGAAAAACAAAGCAAAAACAATCTAGAGAAACTGACTACATAGGGTACACAAGACGAAGAAAAACAAAACAAAAATAATATAGAGAAACTGACAATATAGGGTGCACAAGACGAAGAAAAACAAAGCAAAAACAATCCAGAGAAACTGACAATATAGGGTGCACAAGACGAAGAAAAACAAAGCAAAAATAATATAGAGAAACTGACAACATAGGGTGCACAAGACAAAGAAAAACAAACAAAAATAATATAGAGAAACTGACAACATAGGGTGCACAAGACGAAGAAAAACAAAGCAAAAATACAGAGAAACTGACAATATAGGGTGCACAAGACGAAGAAAAACAAAGCAAAAACAATCTAGAGAAACTGACTACATAGGGTACACAAGACGAAGAAAAACAAAGCAAAAACAATCTAGAGAAACTGACTACATAGGGTACACAAGACGAAGAAAAACAAAACAAAAATAATATAGAGAAACTGACAATATAGGGTGCACAAGACGAAGAAAAACAAAGCAAAAACAATCCAGAGAAACTGACAATATAGGGTGCACAAGACGAAGAAAAACAAAGCAAAAATAATATAGAGAAACTGACAACATAGGGTGCACAAGACGAAGAAAAACAAACAAAAATAATATAGAGAAACTGACAACATAGGGTGCACAAGACGAAGAAAAACAAAGCAAAAATACAGAGAAACTGACAATATAGGGTGCACAAGACGAAGAAAAACAAAGCAAAAACAATCTAGAGAAACTGACTACATAGGGTACACAAGACGAAGAAAAACAAAACAAAAATAATATAGAGAAACTGACAATATAGGGTGCACAAGACGAAGAAAAACAAAGCAAAAACAATCCAGAGAAACTGACAATATAGGGTGCACAAGACGAAGAAAAACAAAGCAAAAATAATATAGAGAAACTGACAACATAGGGTGCACAAGACGAAGAAAAACAAAACAAAAATAATCTAGAGAAACTGACAATATAGGGTGCACAAGACGAAGAAAAACAAAGCAAAAACAATCTAGAGAAACTGACAACATAGGGTGCACAAGACGAAGAAAAACAAACAAAAATAATATAGAGAAACTGACAACATAGGGTGCACAAGACGAAGAAAAACAAAGCAAAAATACAGAGAAACTGACAATATAGGGTGCACAAGACGAAGAAAAACAAAGCAAAAACAATCTAGAGAAACTGACTACATAGGGTACACAAGACGAAGAAAAACAAAACAAAAATAATATAGAGAAACTGACAATATAGGGTGCACAAGACGAAGAAAAACAAAGCAAAAACAATCCAGAGAAACTGACAATATAGGGTGCACAAGACGAAGAAAAACAAAGCAAAAATAATATAGAGAAACTGACAACATAGGGTGCACAAGACGAAGAAAAACAAAACAAAAATAATCTAGAGAAACTGACAATATAGGGTGCACAAGACCAAGAAAAACAAAGCAAAAACAATCTAGAGAAACTGACAATATAGGGTGCACAAGACGAAGAAAAACAAAGCAAAAACAATCTAGAGAAACTGACAATATAGGGTGCACAAGACGAAGAAAAACAAAGCAAAAATAATATAGAGAAACTGACAACATAGGGTGCACAAGACGAAGAAAAACAAAGCATAAATACATGACTGAACGAACCGAATATCGCTATTATGCGGAAATAGTAACGGACATCACAACACGCAACTCAGAAGGTAAAGACACAAAAAACTAAAAAAACGACAAACCAATATGTACGATTTTGCCAAAAACAAAAGTATAATCTGATAAGGCAAATTCCTCAGAGAAATGGTACATGTGATATTTAAATAAAATAAAAAGAAAGGAAGTTAATTTATCTAAGAACGGCCATTGTTTTGTTTTATTGCGAATATAATTTCGATTTGGACTAGATTTGGAAAAAAAACAACACAAATAGGCGATCTTCCGAGGGAAAAAAGGGTTGCAAATTTCATTAAGCATATCATCTTTCTTTTGAGTGCCAACTAAGAAAAGTTTGAAGATACCAAATGGAGCACTAATACAATACAATGTCTAAGAATAAAGGACAAAAGTACGAACAGTGATATGCAAAACACTACACAGAAAACTATATTAAAATATTAGATACGCGTTATAGTGATATTTCGTGTTGGTCCAACTTCTTTTGGCTTGAATCGTCGATGGGGATGGGATAGGGTTATTGTGTTTAACACCACTTTCAACAATATTTTTTTCAGTGCTATCGTGAAGGTTAGCTTTATTGGCGGAGGAAACCGGAGTATCCGTAGAAAACCTCCTACCTGCCGCAAGTCACTGACACACATAAAGTTGTATCGAATCGAGTATGCCTCGCCATCATTGGGAATCGAACTCACAACGTTTGTGGTGATAGGCATTGATTGCACAGGCAGTTGTAAATCAAGCTACCATACAATCTCGACCACGACGGACCCGATATATTATATCAATAATAATGTTTAACTAATAATCCAATTCACAATGCAGTGTCCTTAATCTAGAAGGTGGTCTTGTATTCGTGAAATATCCCTTAATATTGAAAATAAACGTTATATTATAGAAAACCGAAGGCGCAATCAATAATAAACAATGCAGAGATACAGGCATCATTGAGTACAAGACGGTACGAAGACAAACAAAACAAAAAACACAACACAGAAAACAGAAGGGGCAATCAATAATAAACAATCCAGAGATACAAGCAACATTGAGCACACAACACACAGAAGGACGACAATGAAAGCAAAGGAACAACACATCAAACAGAAGGGACAGTCAATAATAAACAATCCAGAGATACAAGCAACATTGGGCACACAACACACAGAAGGACGACAATGAAAGCAAAGGAACAACACATCAAACAGAAGGGGCAGTCAATAATAAACAATCCAGAGATACAAGCAACATTGGGCACACAACACACAGAATGACGACAATGAAAGCAAAGGAACAACACAGCAAACAGAAAGGACAGTCAATTATAGACAATCCAGAGATACAGGCAACATTGGGCACACAACACACAGAAGGACGACAATGAAAGCAAAGGAACAACACAGCAAACAGAAGGGACAGTCAATAATAGAGAATCCAGAGATACAGGCAACATTGGGCACACAACACACAGAAGGACGACAATGAAAGCAAAGGAACAACACAGCAAACAGAAGGGACAGTCAATAATAGAGAATCCAGAGATACAGGCAACATTGGGCACACAACACACAGAAGGACGACAATGAAAGCAAAGGAACAACACAGCAAACAGAAGGGACAGTCAATAATAAACAATCCAGAGATACAGGCAACATTGAGCACACAACACACAGAAGGACGACAATGAAAGCAAAGGAACAACACAGCAAACAGAAGGGGCAGTCAATAATAAACAATCCAGAGATACAGGCAACATTGAGCACACAACACACAGAAGGACGACAATGAAAGCAAAGGAACAACACAGCAAACAGAAGGGGCAGTCAATAATAAACAATCCAGAGATACAGGCAACATTGAGCACACAACACACAGAAGGACGACAATGAAAGCAAAGGAACAACACATCAAACAGAAGGGGCAGTCAATAATAAACAATCCAGAGATACAAGCAACATTGGGCACACAACACACAGAAGGACGACAATGAAAGCAAAGGAACAACACATCAAACAGAAGGGGCAGTCAATAATAAACAATCCAGAGATACAAGCAACATTGGGCACACAACACACAGAAGGACGACAATGAAAGCAAAGGAACAACACATCAAACAGAAGGGGCAGTCAATAATAAACAATCCAGAGATACATGCAACATTGGGCACAAAACACACAGAAGGACGACAATGAAAGCAAAGGAACAACACATCAAACAGAAGGGGCAGTCAATAATAAACAATCCAGAGATACAGGTAACATTGAGCACAAGACGGAACGAAGACAAACAAAACAAAAAACACAACACAGAAAACAGAAGGGACAGTCAATAATAGACAATCCAGAGATACAGGCAACATTGAGCACACAACACACAGAAGGACGACAATGAAAGCAAAAGAACAACACAGCAAACAGAAAGGACAGTCAATTATAGACAATCCAGAGATACAAGCAACATTGGGCACACAACACACAGAAGGACGACAATGAAAGCAAAGGAACAACACAGCAAACAGAAGGGACAGTCAATAATAGAGAATCAAGAGATACAGGCAACATTGAGCACATAACACACAGAAGGACGACAATGAAAGCAAAGGAACAACACAGCAAACAGAAAGGACAGTCAATTATAGACAATCCAGAGATACAGGCAACATTGAGCACACAACACACAGAAGGACGACAATGAAAGCAAAAGAACAACACAGCAAACAGAAAGGACAGTCAATTATAGACAATCCAGAGATACAAGCAACATTGGGCACACAACACACAGAAGGACGACAATGAAAGCAAAGGAACAACACAGCAAACAGAAGGGACAGTCAATAATAGAGAATCCAGAGATACAGGCAACATTGAGCGCACAACACACAGAAGGACGACAATGAAAGCAAAGGAACAACACAGCAAACAGAAAGGACCATCAATTATAGACAATCCAGAGATACAGGCAACATTGGGCACACAACACACAGAAGGACGACAATGAAAGCAAAGGAACAACACAGGAAACAGAAGGGACAGTCAATAATAGAGAATCCAGAGATACAGGCAACATTGGGCACACAACACACAGAAGGACGACAATGAAAGCAAAGGAACAACACAGCAAACAGAAGGGACAGTCAATAATAGAGAATCCAGAGATACAGGCAACATTGGGCACACAACACACAGAAGGACGACAATGAAAGCAAAGGAACAACACAGCAAACAGAAGGGACAGTCAATAATAGAGAATCCAGAGATACAGGCAACATTGAGCACACAACACACAGAAGGACGACAATGAAAGCAAAGGAACAACACAGCAAACAGAAGGGACAGTCAATAATAGACAATCCAGAGGTACAGGTAACATTGAGCACACAACACACAGAAGGACGACAATGAAAGCAAAGGAACAACACATCAAACAGAAGGGACAGTCAATAATAGACAATCCAGAGGTACAGGTAACATTGAGCACACAACACACAGAAGGACGACAATGAAAGCAAAGGAACAACACATCAAACAGAAGGGACAGTCAATGATAGACAATCCAGAGGTACAGGTAACATTGAGCACACAACACACAGAAGGACGACAATGAAAGCAAAGGAACAACACATCAAACAGAAGGGACAGTCAATAATAAACAATCCAGAGATACAGGCAACATTGAGCACACAACACACAGAAGGACGACAATGAAAGCAAAGGAACAACACATCAAACAGAAGGGGCAGTCAATAATAAACAATCCAGAGATACAAGCAACATTGGGCACACAACACACAGAAGGACGACAATGAAAGCAAAGGAACAACACATCAAACAGAAGGGGCAGTCAATAATAAACAATCCAGAGATACATGCAACATTGGGCACACAACACACAGAAGGACGACAATGAAAGCAAAGGAACAACACATCAAACAGAAGGGGCAGTCAATAATAAACAATCCAGAGATACATGCAACATTGGGCACACAACACACAGAAGGACGACAATGAAAGCAAAGGAACAACACATCAAACAGAAGGGGCAGTCAATAATAAACAATCCAGAGATACAGGTAACATTGGGCACAAGACGGAACGAAGACAAACAAAACAAAAAACACAACACAGAAAACAGAAGGGACAGTCAATAATAGACAATCCAGAGATACAGGCAACATTGAGCACACAACACACAGAAGGACGACAATGAAAGCAAAAGAACAACACAGCAAACAGAAAGGACAGTCAATTATAGACAATCCAGAGATACAAGCAACATTGGGCACACAACACACAGAAGGACGACAATGAAAGCAAAGGAACAACACAGCAAACAGAAGTGACAGTCAATAATAGAGAATCCAGAGATACAGGCAACATTGAGCACACAACACACAGAAGGACGACAATGAAAGCAAAGGAACAACACAGCAAACAGAAAGGACAGTCAATTATATACAATCCAGAGATACAGGCAACATTGGGCACACAACACACAGAAGGACGACAATGAAAGCAAAGGAACAACACAGCAAACAGAAGGGACAGTCAATAATAGAGAATCCAGAGATACAGGCAACATTGAGCACACAACACACAGAAGGACGACAATGAAAGCAAAGGAACAACACAGCAAACAGAAGGGACAGTCAATAATAGACAATCCAGAGGTACAGGTAACATTGAGCACACAACACACAGAAGGACGACAATGAAAGCAAAGGAACAACACAGCAAACAGAAGGGACAGTCAATAATAGAGAATCCAGAGATACAGGCAACATTGAGCACACAACACACAGAAGGACGACAATGAAAGCAAAGGAACAACACAGCAAACAGAAGGGACAGTCAATAATAGAGAATCCAGAGATACAGGTAACATTGAGCACACAACACACAGAAGGACGACAATGAAAGCAAAGGAACAACACATCAAACAGAAGGGACAGTCAATAATAGACAATCCAGAGGTACAGGTAACATTGAGCACACAACACACAGAAGGACGACAATGAAAGCAAAGGAACAACACAGCAAACAGAAGGGACAGTCAATAATAGAGAATCCAGAGATACAGGCAACATTGAGCACACAACACACAGAAGGACGACAATGAAAGCAAAGGAACAACACAGCAAACAGAAAGGACAGTCAATTATAGACAATCCAGAGATACAAGCAACATTGGGCACACAACACACAGAAGGACGACAATGAAAGCAAAGGAACAACACAGCAAACAGAAGGGACAGTCAATAATAGAGAATCCAGAGATACAGGCAACATTGAGCACACAACACACAGAAGGACGACAATGAAAGCAAAGGAACAACACAGCAAACAGAAGGGACAGTCAATAATAGAGAATCCAGAGATACAGGCAACATTGAGCACACAACACACAGAAGGACGACAATGAAAGCAAAGGAACAACACAGCAAACAGAAGGGACAGTCAATAATAGACAATCCAGAGGTACAGGTAACATTGAGCACACAACACACAGAAGGACGACAATGAAAGCAAAGGAACAACACATCAAACAGAAGGGACAGTCAATAATAGACAATCCAGAGGTACAGGTAACATTGAGCACACAACACACAGAAGGACGACAATGAAAGCAAAGGAACAACACATCAAACAGAAGGGACAGTCAATGATAGACAATCCAGAGGTACAGGTAACATTGAGCACACAACACACAGAAGGACGACAATGAAAGCAAAGGAACAACACAGCAAACAGAAGGGACAGTCAATAATAAACAATCCAGAGATACAGGCAACATTGAGCACACAACACACAGAAGGACGACAATGAAAGCAAAGGAACAACACATCAAACAGAAGGGGCAGTCAATAATAAACAATCCAGAGATACAAGCAACATTGGGCACACAACACACAGAAGGACGACAATGAAAGCAAAGGAACAACACATCAAACAGAAGGGGCAGTCAATAATAAACAATCCAGAGATACAAGCAACATTGGGCACACAACACACAGAAGGACGACAATGAAAGCAAAGGAACAACACATCAAACAGAAGGGGCAGTCAATAATAAACAATCCAGAGATACATGCAACATTGGGCACACAACACACAGAAGGACGACAATGAAAGCAAAGGAACAACACATCAAACAGAAGGGGCAGTCAATAATAAACAATCCAGAGATACAGGTAACATTGGGCACAAGACGGAACGAAGACAAACAAAACAAAAAACACAACACAGAAAACAGAAGGGACAGTCAATTATAGACAATCCAGAGATACAAGCAACATTGGGCACACAACACACAGAAGGACGACAATGAAAGCAAAGGAACAACACAGCAAACAGAAGGGACAGTCAATAATAGAGAATCCAGAGATACAGGCAACATTGAGCACACAACACACAGAAGGACGACAATGAAAGCAAAGGAACAACACAGCAAACAGAAAGGACAGTCAATTATAGACAATCCAGAGATACAGGCAACATTGGGCACACAACACACAGAAGGACGACAATGAAAGCAAAGGAACAACACAGCAAACAGAAGGGACAGTCAATAATAGAGAATCCAGAGATACAGGCAACATTGGGCACACAACACACAGAAGGACGACAATGAAAGCAAAGGAACAACACAGCAAACAGAAGGGACAGTCAATAATAGAGAATCCAGAGATACAGGCAACATTGGGCACACAACACACAGAAGGACGACAATGAAAGCAAAGGAACAACACAGCAAACAGAAGGGACAGTCAATAATAGAGAATCCAGAGATACAGGCAACATTGAGCACACAACACACAGAAGGACGACAATGAAAGCAAAGGAACAACACAGCAAACAGAAGGGACAGTCAATAATAGACAATCCAGAGGTACAGGTAACATTGAGCACACAACACACAGAAGGACGACAATGAAAGCAAAGGAACAACACAGCAAACAGAAGGGACAGTCAATAATAGAGAATCCAGAGATACAGGCAACATTGAGCACACAACACACAGAAGGACGACAATGAAAGCAAAGGAACAACACAGCAAACAGAAGGGACAGTCAATAATAGAGAATCCAGAGATACAGGTAACATTGAGCACACAACACACAGAAGGACGACAATGAAAGCAAAGGAACAACACATCAAACAGAAGGGACAGTCAATAATAGACAATCCAGAGGTACAGGTAACATTGAGCACACAACACACAGAAGGACGACAATGAAAGCAAAGGAACAACACAGCAAACAGAAGGGACAGTCAATAATAGAGAATCCAGAGATACAGGCAACATTGAGCACACAACACACAGAAGGACGACAATGAAAGCAAAGGAACAACACAGCAAACAGAAAGGACAGTCAATTATAGACAATCCAGAGATACAAGCAACATTGGGCACACAACACACAGAAGGACGACAATGAAAGCAAAGGAACAACACAGCAAACAGAAGGGACAGTCAATAATAGAGAATCCAGAGATACAGGCAACATTGAGCACACAACACACAGAAGGACGACAATGAAAGCAAAGGAACAACACAGCAAACAGAAGGGACAGTCAATAATAGAGAATCCAGAGATACAGGCAACATTGAGCACACAACACACAGAAGGACGACAATGAAAGCAAAGGAACAACACAGCAAACAGAAGGGACAGTCAATAATAGAGAATCCAGAGATACAGGCAACATTGGGCACACAACACACAGAAGGACGACAATGAAAGCAAAGGAACAACACATCAAACAGAAGGGACAGTCAATATTAGACAATCCAGAGGTACAGGTAACATTGAGCACACAACACACAGAAGGACGACAATTAAAGCAAAGGAACAACACAGCAAACAGAAGGGACAGTCAATAATAGACAATCCAGAGGTACAGGCAACATTGAGCACACAACACACAGAAGGACGACAATGAAAGCAAAGGAACAACACAGCAAACAGAAAGGACAGTCAATTATAGACAATCCAGAGATACAAGCAACATTGGGCACACAACACACAGAAGGACGACAATGAAAGCAAAGGAACAACACAGCAAACAGAAGGGACAGTCAATAATAGAGAATCCAGAGATACAGGCAACATTGAGCACACAACACACAGAAGGACGACAATGAAAGCAAAGGAACAACACATCAAACAGAAGGGAGAGTCAATAATAAACAATCCAGAGATACAGGCAACATTGAGCACACAACACACAGAAGGACGACAATGAAAGCAAAGGAACAACACATCAAACAGAAGGGACAGTCAATAATAAACAATCCAGAGATACAGGTAACATTGGGCACACAACACACAGAAGGACGACAATGAAAGCAAAGGAACAACACAGCAAACAGAAGGGGCAGTCAATAGTAAACAATCCAGAGATACAGGCAACATTGAGCACACAACACACAGAAGGACGACAATGAAAGCAAAGGAACAACACAGCAAACAGAAGGGACAGTCAATAATAGAGAATCCAGAGATACAGGCAACATTGAGCACACAACACACAGAAGGACGACAATGAAAGCAAAGGAACAACACAGCAAACAGAAGGGGCAGTCAATAATAAACAATCCAGAGATACAGGCAACATTGAGCACACAACACACAGAAGGACGACAATGAAAGCAAAGGAACAACACAGCAAACAGAAGGGACAGTCAATAATAGAGAATCCAGAGATACAGGCAACATTGAGCACACAACACACAGAAGGACGACAATGAAAGCAAAGGAACAACACAGCAAACAGAAGGGACAGTCAATAATAGAGAATCCAGAGATACAGGCAACATTGAGCACACAACACACAGAAGGACGACAATGAAAGCAAAGGAACAACACATCAAACAGAAGGGACAGTCAATAATAGAGAATCCAGAGATACAGGCAACATTGAGCACACACCACACAGAAGGACGACAATGAAAGCAAAGGAACAACACATCAAACAGAAGGGACAGTCAATAATAAACAATCCAGAGATACAAGCAACATTGAGCACACAACACACAGAAGGACGACAATGAAAGCAAAGGAACAACACATCAAACAGAAGGGACAGTCAATAATAAACAATCCAGAGATACAAGCAACATTGAGCACACAACACACAGAAGGACGACAATGAAAGCAAAGGAACAACACATCAAACAGAAGGGACAGTCAATAATAAACAATCCAGAGATACAAGCAACATTGAGCACACAACACACAGAAGGACGACAATGAAAGCAAAGGAACAACACATCAAACAGAAGGGACAGTCAATAATAGAGAATCCAGAGATACAAGCAACATTGAGCACAAGACGGAACGAAGACAAACAAAACAAAAAACACAACACAGAAAACTGAAGAGGCAATCAATAATAAACAATCCAGAGATACAGGTAACATTGGGCACACAACACACAGAAGGACGACAATGAAAGCAAAGGAACAACACAGCAAACAGAAGGGACAGTCAATAATAAACAATCCAGAGATACAAGCAACATTGGGCACACAACACACAGAAGGACGACAATGAAAGCAAAGGAACAACACATCAAACAGAAGGGACAGTCAATAATAGAGAATCCAGAGATACAGGCAACATTGAGCACACAACACACAGAAGGACGACAATGAAAGCAAAGGAACAACACAGCAAACAGAAGGGACAGTCAATAATAGAGAATCCAGAGATACAGGCAACATTGGGCACACAACACACAGAAGGACGACAATGAAAGCAAAGGAACAACACATCAAACAGAAGGGACAGTCAATATTAGACAATCCAGAGGTACAGGTAACATTGAGCACACAACACACAGAAGGACGACAATTAAAGCAAAGGAACAACACAGCAAACAGAAGGGACAGTCAATAATAGACAATCCAGAGGTACAGGCAACATTGAGCACACAACACACAGAAGGACGACAATGAAAGCAAAGGAACAACACAGCAAACAGAAAGGACAGTCAATTATAGACAATCCAGAGATACAAGCAACATTGGGCACACAACACACAGAAGGACGACAATGAAAGCAAAGGAACAACACAGCAAACAGAAGGGACAGTCAATAATAGAGAATCCAGAGATACAGGCAACATTGAGCACACAACACACAGAAGGACGACAATGAAAGCAAAGGAACAACACATCAAACAGAAGGGAGAGTCAATAATAAACAATCCAGAGATACAGGCAACATTGAGCACACAACACACAGAAGGACGACAATGAAAGCAAAGGAACAACACATCAAACAGAAGGGACAGTCAATAATAAACAATCCAGAGATACAGGTAACATTGGGCACACAACACACAGAAGGACGACAATGAAAGCAAAGGAACAACACAGCAAACAGAAGGGGCAGTCAATAATAAACAATCCAGAGATACAGGCAACATTGAGCACACAACACACAGAAGGACGACAATGAAAGCAAAGGAACAACACAGCAAACAGAAGGGACAGTCAATAATAGAGAATCCAGAGATACAGGCAACATTGAGCACACAACACACAGAAGGACGACAATGAAAGCAAAGGAACAACACAGCAAACAGAAGGGGCAGTCAATAATAAACAATCCAGAGATACAGGCAACATTGAGCACACAACACACAGAAGGACGACAATGAAAGCAAAGGAACAACACAGCAAACAGAAGGGACAGTCAATAATAGAGAATCCAGAGATACAGGCAACATTGAGCACACAACACACAGAAGGACGACAATGAAAGCAAAGGAACAACACAGCAAACAGAAGGGACAGTCAATAATAGAGAATCCAGAGATACAGGCAACATTGAGCACACAACACACAGAAGGACGACAATGAAAGCAAAGGAACAACACATCAAACAGAAGGGACAGTCAATAATAGAGAATCCAGAGATACAGGCAACATTGAGCACACACCACACAGAAGGACGACAATGAAAGCAAAGGAACAACACATCAAACAGAAGGGACAGTCAATAATAAACAATCCAGAGATACAAGCAACATTGAGCACACAACACACAGAAGGACGACAATGAAAGCAAAGGAACAACACATCAAACAGAAGGGACAGTCAATAATAAACAATCCAGAGATACAAGCAACATTGAGCACACAACACACAGAAGGACGACAATGAAAGCAAAGGAACAACACATCAAACAGAAGGGACAGTCAATAATAAACAATCCAGAGATACAAGCAACATTGGGCACACAACACACAGAAGGACGACAATGAAAGCAAAGGAACAACACAGCAAACAGAAGGGACAGTCAATAATAGAGAATCCAGAGATACAGGCAACATTGAGCACACAACACACAGAAGGACGACAATGAAAGCAAAGGAACAACACATCAAACAGAAGGGACAGTCAATAATAAACAATCCAGAGATACAGGCAACATTGAGCACACAACACACAGAAGGACGACAATGAAAGCAAAGGAACAACACATCAAACAGAAGGGACAGTCAATAATAAACAATCCAGAGATACAAGTAACATTGGGCACACAACACACAGAAGGACGACAATGAAAGCAAAGGAACAACACAGCAAACAGAAGGGGCAGTCAATAATAAACAATCCAGAGATACAGGCAACATTGAGCACACAACACACAGAAGGACGACAATGAAAGCAAAGGAACAACACAGCAAACAGAAGGGACAGTCAATAATAGAGAATCCAGAGATACAGGCAACATTGAGCACACAACACACAGAAGGACGACAATGAAAGCAAAGGAACAACACAGCAAACAGAAGGGGCAGTCAATAATAAACAATCCAGAGATACAGGCAACATTGAGCACACAACACACAGAAGGACGACAATGAAAGCAAAGGAACAACACAGCAAACAGAAGGGACAGTCAATAATAGAGAATCCAGAGATACAGGCAACATTGAGCACACAACACACAGAAGGACGACAATGAAAGCAAAGGAACAACACAGCAAACAGAAGGGACAGTCAATAATAGAGAATCCAGAGATACAGGCAACATTGAGCACACAACACACAGAAGGACGACAATGAAAGCAAAGGAACAACACAGCAAACAGAAGGGACAGTCAATAATAGAGAATCCAGAGATACAGGCAACATTGAGCACACAACACACAGAAGGACGACAATGAAAGCAAAGGAACAACACATCAAACAGAAGGGACAGTCAATAACAAACAATCAAGAGATACAAGCAACATTGAGCACACAACACACAGAAGGACGACAATGAAAGCAAAGGAACAACACAGCAAACAGAAGGGAGAGTCAATAATAAACAATCCAGTGATACAGGCAACATTGAGCACACAACACACAGAAGGACGACAATGAAAGCAAAGGAACAACACAGCAAACAGAAGGGACAGTCAATAATAGAGAATCCAGAGATACAGGCAACATTGAGCACACAACACACAGAAGGACGACAATGAAAGCAAAGGAACAACACAGCAAACAGAAGGGACAGTCAATAATAGAGAGAGAATCCAGAGATACAGGCAACATTGAGCACACAACACACAGAAGGACGACAATGAAAGCAAAGGAACAACACATCAAACAGAAGGGACAGTCAATATTAGACAATCCAGAGGTACAGGTAACATTGAGCACACAACACACAGAAGGACGACAATGAAAGCAAAGGAACAACACAGCAAACAGAAGGGACAGTCAATAATAGACAATCCAGAGGTACAGGCAACATTGAGCACACAACACACAGAAGGACGACAAGGAAAGCAAAGGAACAACACAGCAAACAGAAAGGACAGTCATTTATAGACAATCCAGAGATACAAGCAACATTGGGCACACAACACACAGAAGGACGACAATGAAAGCAAAGGAACAACACAGCAAACAGAAGGGACAGTCAATAATAGAGAATCCAGAGATACAGGCAACATTGAGCACACAACACACAGAAGGACGACAATGAAAGCAAAGGAACAACACATCAAACAGAAGGGACAGTCAATAATAAACAATCCAGAGATACAGGCAACATTGAGCACACAACACACAGAAGGACGACAATGAAAGCAAAGGAACAACACATCAAACAGAAGGGACAGTCAATAATAAACAATCCAGAGATACAGGTAACATTGGGCACACAACACACAGAAGGACGACAATGAAAGCAAAGGAACAACACAGCAAACAGAAGGGGCAGTCAATAATAAACAATCCAGAGATACAGGCAACATTGAGCACACAACACACAGAAGGACGACAATGAAAGCAAAGGAACAACACAGCAAACAGAAGGGACAGTCAATAATAGAGAATCCAGAGATACAGGCAACATTGAGCACACAACACACAGAAGGACGACAATGAAAGCAAAGGAACAACACAGCAAACAGAAGGGGCAGTCAATAATAAACAATCCAGAGATACAGGCAACATTGAGCACACAACACACAGAAGGACGACAATGAAAGCAAAGGAACAACACAGCAAACAGAAGGGACAGTCAATAATAGAGAATCCAGAGATACAGGCAACATTGAGCACACAACACACAGAAGGACGACAATGAAAGCAAAGGAACAACACAGCAAACAGAAGGGACAGTCAATAATAGAGAATCCAGAGATACAGGCAACATTGAGCACACAACACACAGAAGGACGACAATGAAAGCAAAGGAACAACACATCAAACAGAAGGGACAGTCAATAATAGAGAATCCAGAGATACAGGCAACATTGAGCACACAACACACAGAAGGACGACAATGAAAGCAAAGGAACAACACATCAAACAGAAGGGACAGTCAATAATAAACAATCCAGAGATACAAGCAACATTGAGCACACAACACACAGAAGGACGACAATGAAAGCAAAGGAACAACACATCAAACAGAAGGGACAGTCAATAATAAACAATCCAGAGATACAAGCAACATTGAGCACACAACACACAGAAGGACGACAATGAAAGCAAAGGAACAACACAGCAAACAGAAGGGACAGTCAATAATAAACAATCCAGAGATACAAGCAACATTGGGCACACAACACACAGAAGGACGACAATGAAAGCAAAGGAACAACACAGCAAACAGAAGGGACAGTCAATAATAGAGAATCCAGAGATACAGGCAACATTGAGCACACAACACACAGAAGGACGACAATGAAAGCAAAGGAACAACACATCAAACAGAAGGGACAGTCAATAATAAACAATCCAGAGATACAGGCAACATTGAGCACACAACACACAGAAGGACGACAATGAAAGCAAAGGAACAACACATCAAACAGAAGGGACAGTCAATAATAAACAATCCAGAGATACAGGTAACATTGGGCACACAACACACAGAAGGACGACAATGAAAGCAAAGGAACAACACAGCAAACAGAAGGGGCAGTCAATAATAAACAATCCAGAGATACAGGCAACATTGAGCACACAACACACAGAAGGACGACAATGAAAGCAAAGGAACAACACAGCAAACAGAAGGGACAGTCAATAATAGAGAATCCAGAGATACAGGCAACATTGAGCACACAACACACAGAAGGACGACAATGAAAGCAAAGGAACAACACAGCAAACAGAAGGGGCAGTCAATAATAAACAATCCAGAGATACAGGCAACATTGAGCACACAACACACAGAAGGACGACAATGAAAGCAAAGGAACAACACAGCAAACAGAAGGGACAGTCAATAATAGAGAATCCAGAGATACAGGCAACATTGAGCACACAACACACAGAAGGACGACAATGAAAGCAAAGGAACAACACAGCAAACAGAAGGGACAGTCAATAATAGAGAATCCAGAGATACAGGCAACATTGAGCACACAACACACAGAAGGACGACAATGAAAGCAAAGGAACAACACATCAAACAGAAGGGACAGTCAATAATAGAGAATCCAGAGATATAGGCAACATTGAGCACACAACACACAGAAGGACGACAATGAAAGCAAAGGAACAACACATCAAACAGAAGGGACAGTCAATAATAAACAATCCAGAGATACAAGCAACATTGAGCACACAACACACAGAAGGACGACAATGAAAGCAAAGGAACAACACAGCAAACAGAAGGGACAGTCAATAATAAACAATCCAGTGATACAGGCAACATTGAGCACACAACACACAGAAGGACGACAATGAAAGCAAAGGAACAACACAGCAAACAGAAGGGACAGTCAATAATAGAGAATCCAGAGATACAGGCAACATTGAGCACACAACACACAGAAGGACGACAATGAAAGCAAAGGAACAACACATCAAACAGAAGGGACAGTCAATAATAGAGAATCCATAGATACAGGCAACATTGAGCACACAACACACAGAAGGACGACAATGAAAGCAAAGGAACAACACATCAAACAGAAGGGACAGTCAATAATAAACAATCCAGAGATACAAGCAACATTGAGCACACAACACACAGAAGGACGACAATGAAAGCAAAGGAACAACACATCAAACAGAAGGGACAGTCAATAATAAACAATCCAGAGATACAAGCAACATTGAGCACAAGACGGAACGAAGACAAACAAAACAAAAAACACAACACAGAAAACTGAAGTGGCAATCAATAATAAACAATCCAGAGATACAGGTAACATTGGGCACACAACACACAGAAGGACGACAATGAAAGCAAAGGAACAACACAGCAAACAGAAGGGACAGTCAATAATAAACAATCCAGAGATACAAGCAACATTGAGCACAAGACGGAACGAAGACAAACAAAACAAAAAACACAACACAGAAAACTGAAGTGGCAATCAATAATAAACAATCCAGAGATACAGGTAACATTGGGCACACAACACACAGAAGGACGACAATGAAAGCAAAGGAACAACACATCAAACAGAAGGGACAGTCAATAATAAACAATCCAGAGATACAAGCAACATTGAGCACAAGACGGAACGAAGACAAACAAAACAAAAAACACAACACAGAAAACTGAAGTGGCAATCAATAATAAACAATCCAGAGATACAGGTAACATTGGGCACACAACACACAGAAGGACGACAATGAAAACAAAGGAACAACACAGCAAACAGAAGGGGCAGTCAATAATAAACAATCCAGAGATACAGGCAACATTGAGCACACAACACACAGAAGGACGACAATGAAAGCAAAGGAACAACACAGCAAACAGAAGGGACAGTCAATAATAGAGAATCCAGAGATACAGGCAACATTGAGCACACAACACACAGAAGGACGACAATGAAAGCAAAGGAACAACACAGCAAACAGAAGGGACAGTCAATAATAGAGAATCCAGAGATACAGGCAACATTGAGCACACAACACACAGAAGGACGACAATGAAAGCAAAGGAACAACACATCAAACAGAAGGGACAGTCAATAATAGAGAATCCAGAGATACAGGCAACATTGAGCACACAACACACAGAAGGACGACAATGAAAGCAAAGGAACAACACATCAAACAGAAGGGACAGTCAATAATAAACAATCCAGAGATACAAGCAACATTGAGCACACAACACACAGAAGGACGACAATGTAAGCAAAGGAACAACACAGCAAACAGAAGGGACAGTCAATAATAAACAATCCAGTGCTACAGGCAACATTGAGCACACAACACACAGAAGGACGACAATGAAAGCAAAGGAACAACACAGCAAACAGAAGGGACAGTCAATAATAGAGAATCCAGAGATACAGGCAACATTGAGCACACAACACACAGAAGGACGACAATGAAAGCAAAGGAACAACACATCAAACAGAAGGGACAGTCAATAATAGAGAATCCAGAGATACAGGCAACATTGAGCACACAACACACAGAAGGACGACAATGAAAGCAAAGGAACAACACATCAAACAGAAGGGACAGTCAATAATAAACAATCCAGAGATACAAGCAACATTGAGCACACAACACACAGAAGGACGACAATGAAAGCAAAGGAACAACACATCAAACAGAAGGGGCAATCAATAATAAACAATCCAGAGATACAGGTAACATTGGGCACACAACACACAGAAGGACGACAATGAAAGCAAAGGAACAACACATCAAACAGAAGGGACAGTCAATAATAAACAATCCAGAGATACAAGCAACATTGAGCACACAACACACAGAAGGACGACAATGAAAGCAAAGGAACAACACATCAAACAGAAGGGACAGTCAATAATAAACAATCCAGAGATACAAGCAACATTGAGCACACAACACACAGAAGGACGACAATGAAAGCAAAGGAACAACACATCAAACAGAAGGGACAGTCAATAATAGAGAATCCAGAGATACAAGCAACATTGAGCACAAGACGGAACGAAGACAAACAAAACAAAAAACACAACACAGAAAACTGAAGAGGCAATCAATAATAAACAATCCAGAGATACAGGTAACATTGGGCACACAACACACAGAAGGACGACAATGAAAGCAAAGGAACAACACAGCAAACAGAAGGGACAGTCAATAATAAACAATCCAGAGATACAAGCAACATTGGGCACACAACACACAGAAGGACGACAATGAAAGCAAAGGAACAACACATCAAACAGAAGGGACAGTCAATAATAGAGAATCCAGAGATACAGGCAACATTGAGCACACAACACACAGAAGGACGACAATGAAAGCAAAGGAACAACACATCAAACAGAAGGGACAGTCAATAATAAACAATCCAGAGATACAAGCAACATTGAGCACACAACACACAGAAGGACGACAATGAAAGCAAAGGAACAACACATCAAACAGAAGGGGCAATCAATAATAAACAATCCAGAGATACAGGTAACATTGAGCACACAACACACAGAAGGACGACAATGAAAGCAAAGGAACAACACATCAAACAGAAGGGACAGTCAATAATAAACAATCCAGAGATACAAGCAACATTGAGCACACAACACACAGAAGGACGACAATGAAAGCAAAGGAACAACACAGCAAACAGAAGGGACAGTCAATAATAAACAATCCAGTGATACAGGCAACATTGAGCACACAACACACAGAAGGACGACAATGAAAGCAAAGGAACAACACAGCAAACAGAAGGGACAGTCAATAATAGAGAATCCAGAGATACAGGCAACATTGAGCACACAACACACAGAAGGACGACAATGAAAGCAAAGGAACAACACATCAAACAGAAGGGACAGTCAATAATAGAGAATCCAGAGATACAGGCAACATTGAGCACACAACACACAGAAGGACGACAATGAAAGCAAAGTAACAACACATCAAACAGAAGGGACAGTCAATAATAAACAATCCAGAGATACAAGCAACATTGAGCACACAACACACAGAAGGACGACAATGAAAGCAAAGGAACAACACATCAAACAGAAGGGGCAATCAATAATAAACAATCCAGAGATACAGGTAACATTGGGCACACAACACACAGAAGGACGACAATGAAAGCAAAGGAACAACACATCAAACAGAAGGGACAGTCAATAATAAACAATCCAGAGATACAAGCAACATTGAGCACACAACACACAGAAGGACGACAATGAAAGCAAAGGAACAACACATCAAACAGAAGGGACAGTCAATAATAAACAATCCAGAGATACAAGCAACATTGAGCACACAACACACAGAAGGACGACAATGAAAGCAAAGGAACAACACATCAAACAGAAGGGACAGTCAATAATAGAGAATCCAGAGATACAAGCAACATTGAGCACAAGACGGAACGAAGACAAACAAAACAAAAAACACAACACAGAAAACTGAAGAGGCAATCAATAATAAACAATCCAGAGATACAGGTAACATTGGGCACACAACACACAGAAGGACGACAATGAAAGCAAAGGAACAACACATCAAACAGAAGGGACAGTCAATAATAGAGAATCCAGAGATACAAGCAACATTGAGCACAAGACGGAACGAAGACAAACAAAACAAAAAACACAACACAGAAAACTGAAGAGGCAATCAATAATAAACAATTCAGTGATACAAGCAACATTGGGCACACAACACACAGAAGGACGACAATGAAAGCAAAGGAACAACACATCAAACAGAAGGGACAGTCAATAATAAACAATCCAGAGATACAAGCAACATTGAGCACACAACACACAGAAGGACGACAATGAAAGCAAAGGAACAACACATCAAACAGAAGGGACAGTCAATAATAGAGAATCCAGAGATACAAGCAACATTGAGCACAAGACGGAACGAAGACAAACAAAACAAAAAACACAACACAGAAAACTGAAGAGGCAATCAATAATAAACAATCCAGAGATACAGGCAACATTGGGCACACAACACACAGAAGGACGACAATGAAAGCAAAGGAACAACACATCAAACAGAAGGGACAGTCAATAATAGAGAATCCAGAGATACAAGCAACATTGAGCACAAGACGGAACGAAGACAAACAAAACAAAAAACACAACACAGAAAACTGAAGAGGCAATCAATAATAAACAATTCAGTGATACAAGCAACATTGAGCACACAACACACACCAACAACGACGCACTAAATCTTACCATAGAACTCCTGTCTAAAAAGCATAACCTTTGTTGCAATATGACATTATTTGTTTAAAGATGTACTGTATCAAATATCTACAGTTTTATTATGTAATAAGACGAGAGGCGACCGACTTTATTTTATTAGCGTTTTTTTTTAAATAAAAATCCTAATAGAAACAAGGATGAAGAATGGTCTATTTGTTATTAGATTTTCTTTCAAGTTAAATTACATTTACATACAAGATCCTAATACCAGCAATACAATTTAGAAGATGTTTTCAATGATTTCTTAAAACGATGGATTTGAAGTTAACATATTTTTATAATTACGAACCAGCTGCGAAATAAATACACTATATCTAAATAGTGTTATAGATGTCTGTAGATCAGTCTGTAGAGGGGGTAAAGATCTATTTTCGTTCAACGTGGGTGCCCTTTATATTTAGCGAATGTTCATGTTTCAGATCAGTTATTCACTGGATGCCGTGCACACAGATAAATATATCACGTACAAAGATAACAATTATTTTTCGTTCAACGTGAAATTCAGTTTCATTTATTGAATATTTCCGATCGATTTACTGACTTTC
Organism: Bathymodiolus brooksi; assembly: GCA_963680875.1. Taxonomy (NCBI): domain Eukaryota; kingdom Metazoa; phylum Mollusca; class Bivalvia; order Mytilida; family Modiolidae; genus Bathymodiolus; species Bathymodiolus brooksi. The sequence continues at coordinate 111,726,453 of OY804584.1, forward strand.
CTTCAAGTTCGTTACAGACAGAGACTAATATCTCAAATGTTCAAAATAAACCAATCCTTCAATTTGCAAAATTTACTGTGATAATTGTTGGGTATTACATTGATACAATGTTTTCGTTGTTATTGTTGAATTAAATTTATTGACAGCTATATTTGTAGTATCAAAGCCTGTCGTCTCAAACATGTGCGTCATTTGGTGTTTGTCGTCTCAAACATGTGCGTCATTTGGTGTTTGTCGTCTCAAACATGTGCGTCATTTGGTGTTTGTCGTTTCAAACATGTGCGTCATTTGGTGTTTTTCGTTTCAAACATGTACGTCATTTGGTGTTTGTCGTTTCAAACATGTGCGTCATTTGGCATTTGTCGTCTAACACATGTGCATCATAATTCATTTGGCGTTTGTCGTCTCACACATGTGCATCATAATTCATTTGGTGTTTGTTGTCTCAAAAATGTGCATCATTTGTCGTTTGTCGTCTCAAACATGTGCATCACTTGTCTTCTAAATTATCATCCATGGTTGTCATATGGTCATAAGCTTGGAGGTGGAGGCATGCACATTTAGACTTCTTTTCAGCTTTAAGTAAAGTTCATCGGTGAGGTAAATTCGTTACATAGTCATTAGTGACCGAGTATGGAATCTACCCTACTGACCAGGGTAGATTCCGTACCCGGTCACTAAATGACTATGTAACCAATATTATGAACTATTACCCATTAAGAAGTATGCTCAGCTGAAATACATTCTTTCTAATCATATACTATTCACACCAACATATATACCTTTCTCTAAGCGACACTTACAATGATGTCAGTTGTGTGCAGTAAAGCTGGTTCAGAACCGACATTGATCTAGTTTTAGCTAAAGCACAATCCGACAATTTTTCTTATTTGAATCCTTCTACATATGGAGCACACCAATAGATTGAAACGATCAACTGCTTTATTCAAATAACCCGTAAGACACAAAACATACATGAAATGAAGCGATATACGATTGAAAAAAATTGATATTACAGAAATAGAAAAAGCCTCTCATGCTCTCAAGTGTTTTGTATACATAATTCATGTCAATTCCTTCCGCTTTCATTTTGCATATAAATAAAATAACATAGAAATAAGATAGATGTCGATTATTTTGGCAGATTATATACATTACATATTTTATAAATGTTTAGAACAAATTATGTAATTAATGTTCATAATAATTCAATTAACATGAATTATATAAAGCACCAATCAAATGTCTTCAACTATCATGAATATTAACTAGTCCATCACAAATATCAAGTCCAATTACACAATGTGATATCAACCTGCAAATGACTAACAACTTTTGTTAATATCAAATTAATGTGAAAAGTAAAATACAATATTCATCAAAGAAAAACTTACAAGTATAAAGTGACATATTAATCAAACAAAATTACACTGATTTATGTGCGGAAACGTAAAACGCCGTGATTAACAACACCTATGAAAAATTTCTAAGAACTGAAACCCCTAAATAACTTAAATGCAATCCATCTTTACAAAAAACATTTTCTTTTATACAATGAACCTGGCTGTTTTAACAAATTGAACATTTCTTTTTAAAGCTAAATTAGCTAAGCAATTGTTGGTTTCAATAACTAATTGTTTCGTTCTATCAAAATCAATTGGTCGAGGTAAAATTGCTGACATAATTATTTTAATATTGAAAAAATTGTGTGTAATTAATTCTAGTAAATTAGAATAATATCGTGTTATAAGTTTACTGCATAACCCATTCCCAATGTCATTAGTGCCAACATGCAAAAATAGGTGCGTATATTTTTTAACACGTGCCTTGTTGTCTTTTAAAATTTGATGAATTGTATATATGTTGGCACCAGAAATTGATTCAACTTCCATCCAGTCAATGTTATTTACGTATTTTCAATACAAGTGGAGTCAGAAATTAAACCGTGTTGTCTTAATCAAATATATTAACCGAATGATAAACGCATGCGGGAAACTTACAGGTGAGTACTAATTATGAATCAACCAATCAGAGAGAGTTAAATCTAAACAGAAAGGTACACATGAGTGAACTTAATTTGAATATCGGCGAGATAATTAATAATTTCTACAAATAATAATTTACCAGTGATACTTGTTTTATTTTATATTGTCAGTGTTTGAAGCCGATGTGATACCCTCTCATGTTCTCAAGTGCTTTGTACACAGAAGTCATGTCAGTGATGCTTGTTTTATTTTATATTGTCAGTGTTTGAAGCCAATGTGATCAGTAAAACAGATTTTTGACACAATCACTCACATCAAGTATCTTTGAACTCTATTAATTGTATATCTACATTACAAATATATTGACGATTGTTTTGAAAATAACAAAGCTAACATATTGTTGAAAGTGGCGTTAAGCATCACAACTCTATGAAAATAGCTCATTCTTATGGAGTAGAATTTAAATAAATTAAAGTATGTTGTTTAATTTTGAACATGCATGATTAATATTTTACACCATGATATCGCTGAAATATTGATAAATGTACTGCTACCCAAAATATAATAAAACAATGTTTATGACGAAGACAATTGTTGTCGACCATTGCTTGTCCTTTTGTGCCTTTTCCTTTGGCCTTTGTATTGTCTGTTTTTCTTCGATTGACGACTTCTGGTTACTTCTTTGGCTTCCTCAGACCATCAGGCCCGGGAGGCTCAAGTAATAAAGCTTACCAGTTGCTTGCCCATGGCTTCTTTGGCTTCCTCAGACCATCAGGCCCGGGAGGCTCAAGTAATAAAGCTTACCACTTGCTTGCCCATGGCTTCTTTGGCTTCCTCAGACCATCAGGCCCGGGAGGCTCAAGTAATAAAGCTTACCAGTTGCTTGCCCATGGCTTCTTTGGCTTCCTCAGACCATCAGGCCCGGGAGGCTCAAGTAATAAAGTTTACCAGTTGCTTCCCCATGGCTTCTTAGGCTTCCTCAGACCATCAGGCCCGGGAGGCTCAAGTAATAAAGCTTACCAGTTGCTTGCCCATGGCTTCTTTGGCTTCCTCAGACCATCAGGCCCGGGAGGCTCAAGTAATAAAGTTTACCAGTTGCTTCCCCATGGCTTCTTTGGCTTCCTCAGACCATCAGGCCCGGGAGGCTCAAGTAATAAAGCTTACCAGTTGCTTGCCCATGGCTTCTTTGGCTTCCGCAGACCATCAGGCCCGGGAGGCTCAAGTAATAAAGCTTACCAGTTACTTGCCCATGGCTTCTTTGGCTTCCTCAGACCATCAGGCCCGGGAGGCTCAAGTAATAAAGCTTACCAGTTGCTTGCCCATGGTCGGTGGTTTTCTCCGGTTATTCCGGCTTCTTCCACCACTAAAACTGGTCGCCATGATATAGCTGAAATATTGCTGAAAGTGGCGTTAAGCACCAAAATTCAAATCCTCAGATTTTACTCACAAACTAGAAATATTCTGGATAAAATTTGTGTCACCATTTAGACATGTGAGAGGACACTAGATTGCAATAAACAGAAGGAAGATGATGGATATGACTTGTACATTTAACCGTGCAGCGGACCACGAATGACCACTCCTAGCAAACTTTTACTCATTATGAAATGCTGTAATCTACCTTTTATATGCAATGAGTGCGATATTCTCTAATTATAAGACAGTCATTAACGATCCGTACCTAAGGGAGAGTCGTGTATATGTTTTGTTTAAATATATCTGAGTTCACCTCCGGGTTTAGTCGGGCTTGTGTTGCTAAATCTTTAGCTTAATGTGTAATGTTTTGTAGATCATTGCTTGGGCCATTATAATGTCTGTCCTTTTTCGATTATCCCTTTTGTTATTTTGAAACCTTTTTCTTAGAACAGAAATTCGTCAAATTGGATTTCCATATTCCACTCCTCCTTTTTTCTTGAAACCGCCGATAGATTCAGATTCTGATAAATTTATTTACCAAATTTCACTCCCTCAATTTCTCAAAGCCACCAATTTATTCGGCCGCCTTATTACGCATGGTTAATTCAGATAACGTGTACAAGACAAATATTATGAAAATTAGTTGCCATAAAAAACACAATTAAGTGGCAGCAACATACATGAATTGAAGCAATATACAATTGAAGAGAGTGATATTACATAGATAGAAACACCCTCTCATGTTCTCAAGTGTTTTGTACACAGAAGTCATGTCAGTGATACTTGTTTTATTTTATATTGTCAAGTTTGAAGCCGATGTGGTTAGTGGAGAGTAAAATATATTTTGTTTATTCCATTCAAGAGTAAACACAATCACTCACATCAAGTATCTTTGAAATCAATTAATTTTATGTCTACAATACAAATATATTGACGATTGTTTTCAAAATAGCAAAGCTGACCGCCACGATATAACTGAAATATTGTTGAAAGTGGCGTTAAACACCAAACCCAATGACAATAGCACATTCTTATCGACTAGAATTTAAATAAATTAAAGTATCTTGTTTAAGCTTGAAGATTTATGATTAACATTTTGCGCCATGATATTGTGCTGAAATATTGATAAATGTACTGTAAACCAACAAATGGTAAAAAGATTGATGATGACGGAAACAATTGTTGTCCACCATTGCTTGTCCTTTTCTTCCTTTTCTTTTGACCTTTGTGTTGTCTGTCTTTCTTCGATTGACGGATTCTGATTACTTCTTTGGTTTATGCAAGCTTTTCTCACAAACAAGAAATAATCTGGATAAGGTATGTGTCACTCTGTGGACACTTGGGAGCACATTAGATTGCAACAAAAGGAAGGGAGATAATGACCATGGGGCCACTCCTAACAAACGACCACTCCTAACGAGATAATGACCATAGGGCCACTCCTAACAAACGACCACTCCTAACAAACGACCACTCCTAACGAGATAGTGACCATGGGGCCACTCCTAACAAACGACCACTCCTAACGAGATAATGACCATGGGGCCACTCCTAACAAACGACCACTCCTAACGAGATAGTGACCATGAGGCCACTCCTAACAAACGACCACTCCTAACGACATAATGACCATGAGGCCACTCCTAACAAACGACCACTCCTAACGAGATAATGACCATAGGGCCACTCCTAACAAACGACCACTCCTAACAAACGACCACTCCTAACGAGATAGTGACCATGGGGCCACTCCTAACAAACGACCACTCCTAACGAGATAATGACCATAGGGCCACTCCTAACAAACGACCACTCCTAACAAACGACCACTCCTAACGAGATAGTGACCATGGGGCCACTCCTACCAAACGACCACTCCTAACGAGATAATGACCATGGGGCCACTCCTAACAAACGACCACTCCTAACGAGATAGTGACCATGAGGCCACTCCTAACAAACGACCACTCCTAACGAGATAATGACCATGAGGCCACTCCTAACAAACGACCACTCCTAACGAGATAATGACCATGAGGTCACTCCTAACAAACGACCACTCCTAACGACATAATGACCATGAGGTCACTCCTAACAAACGACCACTCCTAACAAACGACCACTCCTAACGAGATAATGACCATGAGGCCACTCCTAACAAACGACCACTCCTAACGAGATAATGACCATGAGGCCACTCCTAACAAACTACCACTCCTAACGAGATAATGACCATGAGGCCACTCCTAACAAACGGCCACTCCTAACGAGATAATGACCATGAGGCCACTCCTAACAAACGACCACTCCTAACGAGATAATGACCATAAGGCCACTCCTAACAAACGACCACTCCTAACGAGATAATGACCATGAGGCCACTCCTAACAAACGACCACTCCTAACGAGATAATGACCATGAGGCCACTCCTAACAAACGACAACTCCTAAAGAGATAATGACCATGAGGCCACTCCTAACAAACGACCACTCCTAACGAGATAATGACCATAAGGCCACTCCTAACAAACGACCACTCCTAACGAGATAATGACCATGAGGCCACTCCTAACAAACGACCACTCCTAACGAGATAATGACCATAAGGCCACTCCTAACAAACGACCACTCCTAACGAGATAATGACCATGAGGCCACTCCTAACAAACGACCACTCCTAACGAGATAATGACCATGAGGCCACTCCTAACAAACGACAACTCCTAACGAGATAATGACCATGAGGCCACTCCTAACAAACGACCACTCCTAACGAGATAATGACCATGAGGCCACTCCTAACAAACTACCACTCCTAACGAGATAATGACCATGAGGTCACTCCTAACAAACGACCACTCCTAACGAGATAATGACCATGGGGCCACTCCTAACAAACGACCACTCCTAACGAGATAGTGACCATGAGGCCACTCCTAACAAACGACCACTCCTAACGAGATAATGACCATGAGGCCACTCCTAACAAACGACCACTCCTAACGAGATAATGACCATGAGGTCACTCCTAACAAACGACCACTCCTAACGACATAATGACCATGAGGTCACTCCTAACAAACGACCACTCCTAACAAACGACCACTCCTAACGACATAATGACCATGAGGTCACTCCTAACAAACGACCACTCCTAACAAACGACCACTCCTAACGAGATAATGACCATGAGGCCACTCCTAACAAACGACCACTCCTAACGAGATAATGACCATGAGGCCACTCCTAACAAACTACCACTCCTAACGAGATAATGACCATGAGGCCACTCCTAACAAACGGCCACTCCTAACGAGATAATGACCATGAGGCCACTCCTAACAAACGACAACTCCTAACGAGATAATGACCATGAGGCCACTCCTAACAAACGACCACTCCTAACGAGATAATGACCATAAGGCCACTCCTAACAAACGACCACTCCTAACGAGATAATGACCATGAGGCCACTCCTAACAAACGACAACTCCTAACGAGATAATGACCATGAGGCCACTCCTAACAAACGACCACTCCTAACGAGATAATGACCATGAGGCCACTCCTAACAAACTACCACTCCTAACGAGATAATGACCATGAGGTCACTCCTAACAAACGACCACTCCTAACAAACGACCACTCCTAACAAACGACCACTCCTAACGAGATAATGACCATGAGGCCACTCCTAACAAACGGCCACTCCTAACGAGATAATGACCATCAGGCCACTCCTAACAAACGACAACTCCTAACGAGATAATGACCATAAGGCCACTCCTAACAAACGGCCACTCCTAACGAGATAATGACCATGAGGTCACTCCTAACAAACTACCACTCCTAACGAGATAATGACCATGAGGCCACTCCTAACAAACGACCACTCCTAACAAACGACCACTCCTAACGAGATAATGACCATAAGGCCACTCCTAACAAACTACCACTCCTAACGAGATAATGACCATAAGGCCACTCCTAACAAACTACCACTCCTAACGAGATAATGACCATGAGGCCACTCCTAACAAACGGCCATTCCTAACGAGATAATGACCATGAGGCCACTCCTAACAAACGACAACTCCTAACGAGATAATGACCATAAGGCCACTCCTAACAAACGACCACTCCTAACGAGATAATGACCATGAGGTCACTCCTAACAAACGACCACTCCTAACGAGATAATGACCATGAGGTCACTCCTAACAAACGACCACTCCTAACGAGATAATGACCATGAGGCCACTCCTAACAAACTACCACTCCTAACGAGATAATGACCATGAGGCCACTCCTAACAAACGGCCACTCCTAACGAGATAATGACCATGAGGCCACTCCTAACAAACGACCACTCCTAACAAACGACCACTCCTAACGAGATAATGACCATGAGGCCACTCCTAACAAACGACCACTCCTAACGAGATAATGACCATGAGGCCACTCCTAACAAACGACCACTCCTAACGAGATAATGACCATGAGGTCACTCCTAACAAACGACCACTCCTAACGAGATAATGACCATGGGGCCACTCCTAACAAACGACCACTCCTAACGAGATAATGACCATGAGGCCACTCCTAACAAACGACCACTCCTAACGAGATAATGACCATGATGCCACTCCTAACAAACTACCACTCCTAACGAGATAATGACCATGAGGTCACTCCTAACAAACGACAACTCCTAACGAGATAATGACCATGAGGTCACTCCTAACAAACGACCACTCCTAACGAGATAATGACCATGAGGTCACTCCTAACAAACGACCACTCCTAACGAGATAATGACCATGAGGCCACTCCTAACAAACGACCACTCCTAACGAGATAATGACCATGAGGCCACTCCTAACAAACTACCACTCCTAACGAGATAATGACCATGAGGTCACTCCTAACAAACGACCACTCCTAACGAGATAATGACCATGAGGTCACTCCTAACAAACGACCACTCCTAACGAGATAATGACCATGAGGCCACTCCTAACAAACGACAACTCCTAACGAGATAGTGACCATGAGGCCACTCCTAACAAACGACCACTCCTAACGAGATAGTGACCATGAGGTCACTCCTAACAAACGACAACTCCTAACGAGATAATGACCATGAGGTCACTCCTAACAAACGACCACTCCTAACGAGATAATGACCATGAGGCCACTCCTAACAAACTACCACTCCTAACGAGATAATGACCATGAGGTCACTCCTAACAAACGACAACTCCTAACGAGATAATGACCATGAGGTCACTCCTAACAAACGACAACTCCTAACGAGATAATGACCATGAGGCCACTCCTAACAAACGACAACTCCTAACAAATGACCACTCCTAACAAACGACCACTCCTAACGAGATAATGACCATGGGGCCACTCCTAACAAACGACAACTCCTAACAAATGACCACTCCTAACAAACGACCACTCCTAACGAGATAATGACCATGGGGCCACTCCTAACAAACGACAACTCCTAACAAATGACCACTCCTAACAAACGACCACTCCTAACGAGATAATGACCATGGGGCCACTCCTAACAAACGACAACTCCTAACGAGATAATGACCATAAGGCCACTCCTAACAAACGACCACTCCTAACGAGATAATGACCATGGGGCCACTCCTAACAAACGACCACTCCTAACGACATAATGACCATGAGGCCACTCCTAACAAACGACCACTCCTAACGAGATAGTGACCATGAGGTCACTCCTAACAAACGACAACTCCTAACGAGATAATGACCATGAGGTCACTCCTAACAAACGACCACTCCTAACGAGATAATGACCATGAGGCCACTCCTAACAAACTACCACTCCTAACGAGATAATGACCATGGGGCCACTCCTAACAAACGACAACTCCTAACGAGATAATGATCATAAGGCCACTCCTAACAAACGACCACTCCTAACGAGATAATGACCATGGGGCCACTCCTAACAAACGACCACTCCTAACGACATAATGACCATGAGGCCACTCCTAACAAACGACCACTCCTAACGAGATAATGACCATGGGGCCACTCCTAACAAACGACAACTCCTAACGAGATAATGACCATGAGGCCACTCCTAACAAACGACCACTCCTAACGAGATAATGACCATGAGGTCACTCCTAACAAACGACCACTCCTAACGAGATAATGACCATGAGGTCACTCCTAACAAACGACCACTCCTAACGAGATAATGACCATGAGGCCACTCCTAACAAACTACCACTCCTAACGAGATAATGACCATGAGGCCACTCCTAACAAACGGCCACTCCTAACGAGATAATGACCATGAGGCCACTCCTAACAAACGACCACTCCTAACAAACGACCACTCCTAACGAGATAATGACCATGAGGCCACTCCTAACAAACGACCACTCCTAACGAGATAATGACCATGAGGCCACTCCTAACAAACGACCACTCCTAACGAGATAATGACCATGAGGTCACTCCTAACAAACGACCACTCCTAACGAGATAATGACCATGGGGCCACTCCTAACAAACGACCACTCCTAACGAGATAATGACCATGAGGCCACTCCTAACAAACGACCACTCCTAACGAGATAATGACCATGAGGTCACTCCTAACAAACGACCACTCCTAACGAGATAATGACCATGAGGCCACTCCTAACAAACGACAACTCCTAACGACATAATGACCATGAGGCCACTCCTAACAAACGACCACTCCTAACGAGATAGTGACCATGAGGTCACTCCTAACAAACGACAACTCCTAACGAGATAATGACCATGAGGTCACTCCTAACAAACGACCACTCCTAACGAGATAATGACCATGAGGCCACTCCTAACAAACGACAACTCCTAACGAGATAATGACCATGAGGCCACTCCTAACAAACGACAACTCCTAACAAATGACCACTCCTAACAAACGACCACTCCTAACGAGATAATGACCATGGGGCCACTCCTAACAAACGACAACTCCTAACAAATGACCACTCCTAACAAACGACCACTCCTAACGAGATAATGACCATGGGGCCACTCCTAACAAACGACAACTCCTAACAAATGACCACTCCTAACAAACGACCACTCCTAACGAGATAATGACCATGGGGCCACTCCTAACAAACGACAACTCCTAACGAGATAATGACCATAAGGCCACTCCTAACAAACGACCACTCCTAACGAGATAATGACCATGGGGCCACTCCTAACAAACGACCACTCCTAACGACATAATGACCATGAGGCCACTCCTAACAAACGACCACTCCTAACGAGATAGTGACCATGAGGTCACTCCTAACAAACGACAACTCCTAACGAGATAATGACCATGAGGTCACTCCTAACAAACGACCACTCCTAACGAGATAATGACCATGAGGCCACTCCTAACAAACTACCACTCCTAACGAGATAATGACCATGGGGCCACTCCTAACAAACGAAAACTCCTAACGAGATAATGACCATAAGGCCACTCCTAACAAACGACCACTCCTAACAAGATAATGACCATGGGGCCACTCCTAACAAACGACCACTCCTAACGACATAATGACCATGAGGCCACTCCTAACAAACGACCACTCCTAACGAGATAATGACCATGGGGCCACTCCTAGCAAACGACAACTCCTAACGAGATAATGACCATGAGGCCACTCCTAACAAACGACCACTCCTAACGAGATAATGACCATGAGGCCACTCCTAACAAACGACAACTCCTAACGAGATAATGACCATGAGGTCACTCCTAACAAACGACCACTCCTAACGAGATAGTGACCATGAGGCCACTCCTAACAAACGACCACTCCTAACGAGATAATGACCATGGGGCCACTCCTAACAGACGACCACTCCTAACGAGATAGTGACCATGAGGTCACTCCTAACAAACGACCACTCCTAACGACATAATGACCATGAGGCCACTCCTAACAAACGACCACTCCTAACGAGATAATGACCATGAGGTCACTCCTAACAAACGACCACTCCTAACAAACGACCACTCCTAACAAACGACCACTCCTAACGAGATAATGACCATGAGGTCACTCCTAACAAACTACCACTCCTAACGAGATAATGACCATAAGGCCACTCCTAACAAACGACCACTCCTAACGAGATAATGACCATGAGGCCAATCCTAACAAACGACCACTCCTAACGAGATAATGACCATGAGGCCACTCCTAACAAACGACCACTCCTAACGACATAATGACCATGAGGCCACTCCTAACAAACGACCACTCCTAACGAGATAATGACCATGAGGTCACTCCTAACAAACGACCACTCCTAACAAACGACCACTCCTAACAAACGACCACTCCTAACGAGATAATGACCATGAGGTCACTCCTAACAAACGACCACTCCTAACGAGATAGTGACCATGAGGCCACTCCTAACAAACGACCACTCCTAACGAGATAATGACCATGGGGCCACTCCTAACAAACGACCACTCCTAACGAGATAGTGACCATGAGGCCACTCCTAACAAACGACCACTCCTAACGACATAATGACCATGAGGCCACTCCTAACAAACGACCACTCCTAACGAGATAATGACCATGAGGTCACTCCTAACAAACGACCACTCCTAACAAACGACCACTCCTAACAAACGACCACTCCTAACGAGATAATGACCATGAGGTCACTCCTAACAAACTACCACTCCTAACGAGATAATGACCATAAGGCCACTCCTAACAAACGACCACTCCTAACGAGATAATGACCATGAGGCCACTCCTAACAAACGACCACTCCTAACGAGATAATGACCATGAGGCCACTCCTAACAAACGACCACTCCTAACGAGATAATGACCATAAGGCCACTCCTAACAAACGACAACTCCTAACGAGATAATGACCATGAGGCCACTCCTAACAAACGACCACTCCTAACGAGATAATGACCATGAGGCCACTCCTAACAAACGACCACTCCTAACGAGATAATGACCATAAGGCCACTCCTAACAAACGACAACTCCTAACGAGATAATGACCATGAGGCCACTCCTAACAAACGACCACTCCTAACGAGATAGTGACCATGAGGCCACTCCTAACAAACGACCACTCCTAACGAGATAATGACCATGATGCCACTCCTAACAAACGACCACTCCTAACGAGATAATGACCATGAGGCCACTCCTAACAAACTACCACTCCTAACGAGATAATGACCATGAGGTCACTCCTAACAAACGACAACTCCTAACGAGATAATGACCATGAGGCCACTCCTAACAAACGACCACTCCTAACGAGATAATGACCATGGGGCCACTCCTAACAAACGACAACTCCTAACGAGATAATGACCATGAGGCCACTCCTAACAAACGACCACTCCTAACGAGATAATGACCATGAGGCCACTCCTAACAAACGACCACTCCTAACGAGATAATGACCATGGGGCCACTCCTAACAAACGACAACTCCTAACGAGATAATGACCATGAGGCCACTCCTAACAAACGACCACTCCTAACGAGATAATGACCATGGGGCCACTCCTAACAAACGACCACTCCTAACAAACGACAACTCCTAACGAGATAATGACCATGAGGCCACTCCTAACAAACGACCACTCCTAACGAGATAATGACCATGGGGCCACTCCTAACAAACGACCACTCCTAACGAGATAATGACCATAAGGCCACTCCTAACAAACGACCACTCCTAACGAGATAATGACCATGAGGCCACTCCTAACAAACGACAACTCCTAACGAGATAATGACCATGAGGCCACTCCTAACAAACGACCACTCCTAACGAGATAATGACCATGAGGCCACTCCTAACAAACTACCACTCCTAACGAGATAATGACCATGAGGTCACTCCTAACAAACGACAACTCCTAACGAGATAATGACCATGAGGCCACTCCTAACAAACGACCACTCCTAACGAGATAATGACCATGGGGCCACTCCTAACAAACGACAACTCCTAACGAGATAATGACCATGAGGCCACTCCTAACAAACGACCACTCCTAACGAGATAATGACCATGGGGCCACTCCTAACAAACGACCACTCCTAACGAGATAATGACCATAAGGCCACTCCTAACAAACGACCACTCCTAACGAGATAATGACCATGATGCCACTCCTAACAAACGACCACTCCTAACGAGATAATGACCATGAGGCCACTCCTAACAAACTACCACTCCTAACGAGATAATGACCATGAGGTCACTCCTAACAAACGACAACTCTTAACGAGATAATGACCATGAGGCCACTCCTAACAAACGACCACTCCTAACGAGATAATGACCATGGGGCCACTCCTAACAAACGACAACTCCTAACGAGATAATGACCATGAGGCCACTCCTAACAAACGACCACTCCTAACGAGATAATGACCATGGGGCCACTCCTAACAAACGACCACTCCTAACGAGATAATGACCATAAGGCCACTCCTAACAAACGACCACTCCTAACGAGATAATGACCATGAGGCCACTCCTAACAAACGACAACTCCTAACGAGATAATGACCATGAGGCCACTCCTAACAAATGACCACTCCTAACGAGATAATGACCATGAGGCCACTCCTAACAAACGGCCACTCCTAACGAGATAATGACCATGAGGCCACTCCTAACAAACGACAACTCCTAACGAGATAATGACCATGAGGCCACTCCTAACAAACGACCACTCCTAACGACATAATGACCATGAGGCCACTCCTAACAAACGACAACTCCTAACGAGATAATGACCATGAGGCCACTCCTAACAAACGACAACTCCTAACGAGATAATGACCATGGGGCCACTCCTAACAAACGACCACTCCTAACGAGATAATGACCATAAGGCCACTCCTAACAAACGACCACTCCTAACGAGATAATGACCATGAGGCCACTCCTAACAAACGACCACTCCTAACGAGATAATGACCATGAGGCCACTCATAACAAACGACAACTCCTAACGAGATAATGACCATGAGGCCACTCCTAACAAACGACCACTCCTAACGAGATAATGACCATGAGGTCACTCCTAACAAACGACAACTCCTAACGAGATAATGACCATGAGGCCACTCCTAACAAACGACCACTCCTAACGAGATAATGACCATGGGGCCACTCCTAACAAACGACAACTCCTAACGAGATAATGACCATGAGGCCACTCCTAACAAACGACCACTCCTAACGAGATAATGACCATGAGGCCACTCCTAACAAACGACCACTCCTAACGAGATAATGACCATGAGGCCACTCCTAACAAACGACCACTCCTAACGAGATAATGACCATGGGGCCACTCCTAACAAACGACCACTCCTAACGACATAATGACCATGAGGCCACTCCTAACAAACGACCACTCCTAACGACATACTGACCATGAGGCCACTCCTAACAAACGACCACTCCTAACGAGATAATGACCATGAGGCCACTCCTAACAAACGACCACTCCTAACGAGATAATGACCATGAGGCCACTCCTAACAAACGACCACTCCTAACGAGATAATGACCATGAGGCCACTCCTAACAAACGACAACTCCTAACGAGATAATGACCATGAGGCCACTCCTAATAAACGACAACTCCTAACGAGATAATGACCATGAGGCCACTCCTAACAAACGACCACTCCTAACGAGATAATGACCATGGGGCCACTCCTAACAAACGACCACTCCTAACGAGATAATGACCATGGGGCCACTCCTAACAAACGACAACTCCTAACGAGATAATGACCATGAGGCCACTCCTAATAAACGACAACTCCTAACGAGATAATGACCATGAGGCCACTCCTAACAAACGACCACTCCTAACGAGATAATGACCATGGGGCCACTCCTAACAAACGACAACTCCTAACGAGATAATGACCATGAGGTCACTCCTAACAAACGACCACTCCTAACGAGATAATGACCATGGGGCCACTCCTAACAAACGACAACTCCTAACGAGATAATGACCATGAGGCCACTCCTAACAAACGACCACTCCTAACGAGATAATGACCATGGGGCCACTCCTAACAAACGACCACTCCTAACGAGATAATGACCATAAGGCCACTCCTAACAAACGACCACTCCTAACGAGATAATGACCATGAGGCCACTCCTAACAAACGACAACTCCTAACGAGATAATGACCATGAGGCCACTCCTAACAAACGACCACTCCTAACGAGATAATGACCATGGGGCCACTCCTAACAAACGACCAATCCTAACGAGATAATGACCATGAGGCCACTCCTAACAAACGACAACTCCTAACGAGATAATGACCATGAGGCCACTCCTAACAAACGACCACTCCTAACGAGATAATGACCATGGGGCCACTCCTAACAAACGACAACTCCTAACGAGATAATGACCATGAGGCCACTCCTAACAAACGACCACTCCTAACGAGATAATGACCATGGGGCCACTCCTAACAAAGGACCACTCCTAACGAGATAATGACCATAAGGCCACTCCTAACAAACGACCACTCCTAACGAGATAATGACCATGAGGCCACTCCTAACAAACGACCACTCCTAACAAACGACCACTCCTAACGAGATAATGACCATGAGGTCACTCCTAACAAACGACAACTCCTAACGAGATAATGACCATGAGGCCACTCCTAACAAACGACCACTCCTAACGAGATAATGACCATGGGGCCACTCCTAACAAACGACAACTCCTAACGAGATAATGACCATGAGGTCACTCCTAACAAACGACCACTCCTAACGAGATAATGACCATGGGGCCACTCCTAACAAACGACCACTCCTAACGAGATAATGACCATAAGGCCACTCCTAACAAACGACCACTCCTAACGAGATAATGACCATAAGGCCACTCCTAACAAACGACAACTCCTAACGAGATAATGACCATGAGGCCACTCCTAACAAACGACCACTCCTAACGAGATAATGACCATGGGGCCACTCCTAACAAACGACCACTCCTAACGAGATAATGACCATAAGGCCACTCCTAACAAACGACCACTCCTAACGAGATAATGACCATAAGGCCACTCCTAACAAACGACAACTCCTAACGAGATAATGACCATGAGGCCACTCCTAACAAACGACCACTCCTAACGAGATAATGACCATGGGGCCACTCCTAACAAACGACCACTCCTAACGAGATAATGACCATAAGGCCACTCCTAACAAACGACCACTCCTAACGAGATAATGACCATGAGGCCACTCCTAACAAACGACCACTCCTAACGAGATAATGACCATGGGGCCACTCCTAACAAACGACCACTCCTAACGAGATAATGACCATACGGCCACTCCTAACAAACGACCACTCCTAACGAGATAATGACCATGAGGCCACTCCTAACAAACGACCACTCCTAACGAGATAATGACCATGGGGCCACTCCTAACAAACGACCACTCCTAACGAGATAATGACCATGGGGCCACTCCTAACAAACGACAACTCCTAACGAGATAATGACCATAAGGCCACTCCTAACAAACGACAACTCCTAACGAGATAATGACCATAAGGCCACTCCTAACAAACGACCACTCCTAACGAGATAATGACCATGGGGCCACTCCTAACAAACGACCACTCCTAACGAGATAATGACCATAAGGCCACTCCTAACAAACGAAAACTCCTAACGAGATAATGACCATGAGGCCACTCCTAACAAACGACCACTCCTAACGAGATAATGACCATGGGGCCACTCCTAACAAACGACCACTCCTAAAGAGATAATGACCATAAGGCCACTCCTAACAAACGACAACTCCTAACGAGATAATGACCATCAGGCCACTCCTAACAAACGACCACTCCTAACGAGATAATGACCATGAGGCCACTCCTAACAAACGACCACTCCTAACGAGATAATGACCATGAGGCCACTCCTAACAAACGACAACTCCTAACGAGATAATGACCATGAGGTCACTCCTAACAAACGACCACTCCTAACGAGATAATGACCATGGGGCCACTCCTAACAAACGACAACTCCTAACGAGATAATGACCATGAGGCCACTCCTAACAAACGACCACTCCTAACGAGATAATGACCATGGGGCCACTCCTAACAAACGACAACTCCTAACGAGATAATGACCATGAGGTCACTCCTAACAAACGACCACTCCTAACGAGATAATGACCATGAGGCCACTCCTAACAAACGACAACTCCTAACGAGATAATGACCATGAGGTCACTCCTAACAAACGACCACTCCTAACGAGATAATGACCATGGGGCCACTCCTAACAAACGACAACTCCTAACGAGATAATGACCATGAGGCCACTCCTAACAAACGACCACTCCTAACGAGATAATGACCATGGGGCCACTCCTAACAAACGACAACTCCTAACGAGATAATGACCATGAGGTCACTCCTAACAAACTACCACTCCTAACGAGATAATGACCATGAGGCCACTCCTAACAAACGACAACTCCTAACGAGATAATGACCATGAGGCCACTCCTAACAAACGACCACTCCTAACGAGATAATGACCATGGGGCCACTCCTAACAAACGACAACTCCTAACGAGATAATGACCATGAGGCCACTCCTAACAAACGACCACTCCTAACGAGATAATGACCATGGGGCCACTCCTAACAAACGACAACTCCTAACGAGATAATGACCATGGGGCCACTCCTAACAAACGACAACTCCTAACGAGATAATGACCATGAGGCCACTCCTAACAAACGACCACTCCTAACGAGATAATGACCATGGGGCCACTCCTAACAAACGACAACTCCTAACGAGATAATGACCATGGGGCCACTCCTAACAAACGACCACTCCTAACGAGATAATGACCATGAGGCCACTCCTAACAAACGACCACTCCTAACGAGATAATGACCATGAGGTCACTCCTAACAAACGACCACTCCTAACGAGATAATGACCATGAGGTCACTCCTAACAAACGACCACTCCTAACGAGATAGTGACCATGAGGCCACTCCTAACAAACGACCACTCCTAACGAGATAATGACCATGAGGCCACTCCTAACAAATGACCACTCCTAACGAGATAATGACCATGGGGCCACTCCTAACAAACGACAACTCCTAACGAGATAATGACCATGAGGCCACTCCTAACAAACGGCCACTCCTAACGAGATAATGACCATGAGGTCACTCCTAACAAACGACCACTCCTAACGAGATAATGACCATGAGGTCACTCCTAACAAACGACCACTCCTAACGAGATAATGACCATGAGGCCACTCCTAACAAACGACCACTCCTAACGAGATAATGACCATGAGGCCACTCCTAACAAACGACCACTCCTAACGAGATAATGACCATGAGGTCACTCCTAACAAACGACAACTCCTAACGAGATAATGACCATGAGGTCACTCCTAACAAACGACCACTCCTAACGAGATAATGACCATGAGGTCACTCCTAACAAACGACCACTCCTAACAAACGACAACTCCTAACGAGATAATGACCATGAGGCCACTCCTAACAAACGACCACTCCTAACGAGATAATGACCATGAGGCCACTCCTAACAAACGACCACTCCTAACGAGATAATGACCATGAGGTCACTCCTAACAAACGACCACTCCTAACAAACGACAACTCCTAACGAGATAATGACCATGAGGCCACTCCTAACAAACGACCACTCCTAACGAGATAATGACCATGAGGCCACTCCTAACAAACGACCACTCCTAACGAGATAATGACCATGAGGTCACTCCTAACAAACGACTACTCCTAACGAGATAATGACCATGAGGTCACTCCTAACAAACGACCACTCCTAACGAGATAATGACCATGAGGCCACTCCTAACAAACGACAACTCCTAACGAGATAATGACCATGAGGTCACTCCTAACAAACCACCACTCCTAACGAGATAATGACCATGAGGCCACTCCTAACAAACGACCACTCCTAACGAGATAATGACCATGAGGCCACTCCTAACAAACTACCACTCCTAACGAGATAATGACCATGGGGCCACTCCTAACAAACGACAACTCCTAACGAGATAATGACCATGAGGCCACTCCTAACAAACGACCACTCCTAACGAGATAATGACCATGGGGCCACTCCTAACAAACGACAACTCCTAACGAGATAATGACCATGGGGCCACTCCTAACAAACGACAACTCCTAACGAGATAATGACCATGAGGCCACTCCTAACAAACGACCACTCCTAACGAGATAATGACCATGAGGCCACTCCTAACAAACGACAACTCCTAACGAGATAATGACCATGGGGCCACTCCTAACAAACGACCACTCCTAACGAGATAATGACCATGAGGCCACTCCTAACAAACGACCACTCCTAACGAGATAATGACCATGAGGTCACTCCTAACAAACGACCACTCCTAACGAGATAATGACCATGAGGTCACTCCTAACAAACGACCACTCCTAACGAGATAGTGACCATGAGGCCACTCCTAACAAACGACCACTCCTAACGAGATAATGACCATGAGGCCACTGCTAACAAATGACCACTCCTAACGAGATAATGACCATGGGGCCACTCCTAACAAACGACAACTCCTAACGAGATAATGACCATGAGGCCACTCCTAACAAACGGCCACTCCTAACGAGATAATGACCATGAGGTCACTCCTAACAAACGACCACTCCTAACGAGATAATGACCATGAGGTCACTCCTAACAAACGACCACTCCTAACGAGATAATGACCATGAGGCCACTCCTAACAAACGACCACTCCTAACGAGATAATGACCATGAGGCCACTCCTAACAAACGACCACTCCTAACGAGATAATGACCATGAGGTCACTCCTAACAAACGACAACTCCTAACGAGATAATGACCATGAGGTCACTCCTAACAAACGACCACTCCTAACGAGATAATGACCATGAGGTCACTCCTAACAAACGACCACTCCTAACAAACGACAACTCCTAACGAGATAATGACCATGAGGCCACTCCTAACAAACGACCACTCCTAACGAGATAATGACCATGAGGCCACTCCTAACAAACGACCACTCCTAACGAGATAATGACCATGAGGTCACTCCTAACAAACGACCACTCCTAACAAACGACAACTCCTAACGAGATAATGACCATGAGGCCACTCCTAACAAACGACCACTCCTAACGAGATAATGACCATGAGGCCACTCCTAACAAACGACCACTCCTAACGAGATAATGACCATGAGGTCACTCCTAACAAACGACTACTCCTAACGAGATAATGACCATGAGGTCACTCCTAACAAACGACCACTCCTAACGAGATAATGACCATGAGGCCACTCCTAACAAACGACAACTCCTAACGAGATAATGACCATGAGGTCACTCCTAACAAACCACCACTCCTAACGAGATAATGACCATGAGGCCACTCCTAACAAACGACCACTCCTAACGAGATAATGACCATGAGGCCACTCCTAACAAACTACCACTCCTAACGAGATAATGACCATGAGGCCACTCCTAACAAACGACCACTCCTAACGAGATAATGACCATGAGGTCACTACTAACAAACGACCACTCCTAACGAGATAATGACCATGAGGCCACTCCTAACAAACGACCACTCCTAACGAGATAATGACCATGAGGCCACTCCTAACAAACTACCACTCCTAACGAGATAATGACCATGAGGCCACTCCTAACAAACTACCACTCCTAACGAGATAATGACCATGAGGTCACTCCTAACAAACGACCACTCCTAACGAGATAATGACCATGAGGCCACTCCTAACAAACGACCACTCCTAACGAGATAATGACCATGAGGCCACTCCTAACAAACGACCACTCCTAACGAGATAATGACCATGAGGCCACTCCTAACAAACGACCACTCCTAACGAGATAATGACCATGAGGTCACTCCTAACAAACGACCACTCCTAACGAGATAATGACCATGAGGCCACTCCTAACAAACGACCACTCCTAACGAGATAATGACCATGAGGCCACTCCTAACAAACGACCACTCCTAACGAGATAATGACCATGAGGTCACTCCTAACAAACGACCACTCCTAACGAGATAATGACCATGAGGCCACTCCTAACAAACGACCACTCCTAACGAGATAATGACCATGAGGCCACTCCTAACAAACGACCACTCCTAACGAGATAATGAACATGGGGCCACTCCTAACAAACGACCACTCCTAACGAGATAATGACCATGAGGCCACTCCTAACAAACGACCACTCCTAACGAGATAATGACCATGAGGCCACTCCTAACAAACTACAACTCCTAACGAGATAATGACCATGAGGCCACTCCTAACAAACGACCACTCCTAGCGAGATAATGACCATGAGGCCACTCCTAACAAACGACCACTCCTAACGAGATAATGACCATGAGGTCACTCCTAACAAACGACCACTCCTAACGAGATAATGACCATGAGGTCACTCCTAACAAACGACCACTCCTAACGAGATAATGACCATGGGGCCACTCCTAACAAACGACAACTCCTAACGAGATAATGACCATGAGGCCACTCCTAACAAACGGCCACTCCTAACGAGATAATGACCATGAGGTCACTCCTAACAAACGACCACTCCTAACGAGATAATGACCATGAGGTCACTCCTAACAAACGACCACTCCTAACGAGATAATGACCATGAGGCCACTCCTAACAAACGACCACTCCTAACGAGATAATGACCATGAGGCCACTCCTAACAAACGACCACTCCTAACGAGATAATGACCATGAGGTCACTCCTAACAAACGACAACTCCTAACGAGATAATGACCATGAGGTCACTCCTAACAAACGACCACTCCTAACGAGATAATGACCATGAGGTCACTCCTAACAAACGACCACTCCTAACGAGATAATGACCATGAGGTCACTCCTAACAAACGACAACTCCTAACGAGATAATGACCATGAGGCCACTCCTAACAAACGACAACTCCTAACGAGATAATGACCATGAGGTCACTCCTAACAAACGACCACTCCTAACGAGATAATGACCATGGGGCCACTCCTAACAAACGACAACTCCTAACGAGATAATGACCATGAGGCCACTCCTAACAAACGACAACTCCTAACGAGATAATGACCATGAGGTCACTCCTAACAAACGACCACTCCTAACGAGATAATGACCATGAGGCCACTCCTAACAAACGACAACTCCTAACGAGATAATGACCATGAGGCCACTCCTAACAAACGACCACTCCTAACGAGATAATGACCATGAGGCCACTCCTAACAAACGACCACTCCTAACGAGATAATGACCATGAGGTCACTCCTAACAAACGACCACTCCTAACAAACGACAACTCCTAACGAGATAATGACCATGAGGTCACTCCTAACAAACGACCACTCCTAACAAACGACCACTCCTAACGAGATAATGACCATGAGGTCACTCCTAACAAACGACCACTCCTAACAAACGACCACTCCTAACGAGATAATGACCATGAGGCCACTCCTAACAAACGACCACTCCTAACGAGATAATGACCATGAGGCCACTCCTAACAAACGACCACTCCTAACGAGATAATGACCATGAGGTCACTCCTAACAAACGACCACTCCTAACGAGATAATGACCATGAGGCCACTCCTAACAAACGACAACTCCTAACGAGATAATGACCATGAGGTCACTCCTAACAAACGACCACTCCTAACGAGATAATGACCATGAGGCCACTCCTAACAAACGACCACTCCTAACGAGATAATGACCATGAGGTCACTCCTAACAAACGACCACTCCTAACGAGATAGTGACCATGAGGCCACTCCTAACAAACGACCACTCCTAACGAGATAATGACCATGGGGCCACTCCTAATAAACGACCACTCCTAACGAGATAATGACCATGAGGCCACTCCTAACAAACGACCACTCCTAACGAGATAATGACCATGAGGCCACTCCTAACAAACTACAACTCCTAACGAGATAATGACCATGAGGCCACTCCTAACAAACGATCACTCCTAACGAGATAATGACCATGAGGCCACTCCTAACAAACTACAACTCCTAACGAGATAATGACCATGAGGCCACTCCTAACAAACGACCACTCCTAACGAGATAATGACCATGAGGCCACTCCTAACAAACGACCACTCCTAACGAGATAATGACCATGAGGCCACTCCTAACAAACGACCACTCCTAACGAGATAATGACCATGAGGCCACTCCTAACAAACGACCACTCCTAACGAGATAATGACCATGAGGTCACTCCTAACAAACGACCACTCCTAACGAGATAATGACCATGAGGCCACTCCTAACAAACGACCACTCCTAACGAGATAATGACCATGAGGCCACTCCTAACAAACGACCACTCCTAACGAGATAATGACCATGAGGCCACTCCTAACAAACGACCACTCCTAACGAGATAATGACCATGAGGCCACTCCTAACAAACGACCACTCCTAACGAGATAATGACCATGAGGCCACTCCTAACAAACGACCACTCCTAACGAGATAATGACCATGAGACCACTCCTAACAAACGACCACTCCTAACGAGATAATGACCATAAGGCCACTCCTAACAAACGACCACTCCTAACGAGATAATGACCATGAGGCCACTCCTAACAAACGACAACTCCTAACGAGATAATGACCATGAGGTCACTCCTAACAAACGACCACTCCTAACGAGATAATGACCATGAGGCCACTCCTAACAAACGACAACTCCTAACGAGATAATGACCATGAGGTCACTCCTAACAAACGACCACTCCTAACGAGATAATGACCATGAGGCCACTCCTAACAAACGACCACTCCTAACGAGATAATGACCATGAGGTCACTCCTAACAAACGACCACTCCTAACGAGATAATGACCATGAGGCCACTCCTAACAAACGACCACTCCTAACGAGATAATGACCATGGGGCCACTCCTAACAAACGACCACTCCTAACGAGATAATGACCATGAGGCCACTCCTAACAAACGACCACTCCTAACGAGATAATGACCATGAGGCCACTCCTAACAAACTACAACTCCTAACGAGATAATGACCATGAGGCCACTCCTAACAAACGACCACTCCTAACGAGATAATGACCATGAGGCCACTCCTAACAAACGACCACTCCTAACGAGATAATGACCATGAGGTCACTCCTAACAAACGACCACTCCTAACGAGATAATGACCATGAGGTCACTCCTAACAAACGACCACTCCTAAAGACATAATGACCATCAGGCCACTCCTAACAAACGACAACTCCTAACAAACGACAACTCCTAACGAGATAATGACCATGAGGCCACTCCTAACAAACGTCCACTCCTAACGAGATAATGACCATAAGGCCACTCCTAACAAACGACCACTCCTAACGAGATAATGACCATAAGGCCACTCCTAACAAACGACCACTCCTAACGAGATAATGACCATAAGGCCACTCCTAACAAATGACCACTCCTAACGACATAATGACCATGGGGCCACTCCTAACAAACGACCACTCCTAACGAGATAATGACCATGAGGCCACTCCTAACAAACGACCACTCCTAACGAGATAATGACCATGAGGCCACTCCTAACAAACGACCACTCCTAACGAGATAATGACCATAAGGCCACTCCTAACAAACGACCACTCCTAACAAACGACCACTCCTAACAAACGACAACTCCTAACGAGATAATGACCATGAGGCCACTCCTAACAAACGACCACTCCTAACGAGATAATGACCATAAGGCCACTCCTAACAAACGACCACTCCTAACGAGATAATGACCATAAGGCCACTCCTAACAAACGACCACTCCTAACGAGATAATGACCATGAGGCCACTCCTAACAAACGACCACTCCTAACGAGATAATGACCATGGGGCCACTCCTAACAAACGACCACTCCTAACGAGATAATGATCATGAGGCCACTCCTAACAAACGACCACTCCTAACGAGATAATGACCATGAGGCCACTCCTAACAAACGACAACTCCTAACGAGATAATGACCATGAGGCCACTCCTAACAAACGACCACTCCTAACGAGATAATGACCATGAGGCCACTCCTAACAAACGACCACTCCTAACGAGATAATGACCATGAGGCCACTCCTAACAAACGACCACTCCTAACGAGATAATGACCATGAGGTCACTCCTAACAAACGACCACTCCTAACGAGATAATGACCATGAGGCCACTCCTAACAAACGACCACTCCTAACGAGATAATGACCATGAGGCCACTCCTAACAAACGACCACTCCTAACGAGATAATGACCATGAGGCCACTCCTAACAAACGACCACTCCTAACGAGATAATGACCATGAGGCCACTCCTAACAAACGACCACTCCTAACGAGATAATGACCATGAGGCCACTCCTAACAAACGACCACTCCTAACGAGATAATGACCATGAGACCACTCCTAACAAACGACCACTCCTAACGAGATAATGACCATAAGGCCACTCCTAACAAACGACCACTCCTAACGAGATAATGACCATGAGGCCACTCCTAACAAACGACAACTCCTAACGAGATAATGACCATGAGGTCACTCCTAACAAACGACCACTCCTAACGAGATAATGACCATGAGGCCACTCCTAACAAACGACAACTCCTAACGAGATAATGACCATGAGGTCACTCCTAACAAACGACCACTCCTAACGAGATAATGACCATGAGGCCACTCCTAACAAACGACCACTCCTAACGAGATAATGACCATGAGGTCACTCCTAACAAACGACCACTCCTAACGAGATAATGACCATGAGGCCACTCCTAACAAACGACCACTCCTAACGAGATAATGACCATGGGGCCACTCCTAACAAACGACCACTCCTAACGAGATAATGACCATGAGGCCACTCCTAACAAACGACCACTCCTAACGAGATAATGACCATGAGGCCACTCCTAACAAACTACAACTCCTAACGAGATAATGACCATGAGGCCACTCCTAACAAACGACCACTCCTAACGAGATAATGACCATGAGGCCACTCCTAACAAACGACCACTCCTAACGAGATAATGACCATGAGGTCACTCCTAACAAACGACCACTCCTAACGAGATAATGACCATGAGGTCACTCCTAACAAACGACCACTCCTAACGACATAATGACCATCAGGCCACTCCTAACAAACGACAACTCCTAACAAACGACAACTCCTAACGAGATAATGACCATGAGGCCACTCCTAACAAACGTCCACTCCTAACGAGATAATGACCATAAGGCCACTCCTAACAAACGACCACTCCTAACGAGATAATGACCATAAGGCCACTCCTAACAAACGACCACTCCTAACGAGATAATGACCATAAGGCCACTCCTAACAAATGACCACTCCTAACGACATAATGACCATGGGGCCACTCCTAACAAACGACCACTCCTAACGAGATAATGACCATGAGGCCACTCCTAACAAACGACCACTCCTAACGAGATAATGACCATGAGGCCACTCCTAACAAACGACCACTCCTAACGAGATAATGACCATAAGGCCACTCCTAACAAACGACCACTCCTAACAAACGACAACTCCTAACGAGATAATGACCATGAGGCCACTCCTAACAAACGACCACTCCTAACGAGATAATGACCATAAGGCCACTCCTAACAAACGACCACTCCTAACGAGATAATGACCATAAGGCCACTCCTAACAAACGACCACTCCTAACGACATAATGACCATGGGGCCACTCCTAACAAACGACCACTCCTAACGAGATAATGACCATGAGGCCACTCCTAAAAAACGACCACTCCTAACGAGATAATGACCATGAGGCCACTCCTAACAAACGACCACTCCTAACGAGATAATGACCATAAGGCCACTCCTAACAAACGACCACTCCTAACAAACGACAACTCCTAACGAGATAATGACCATGAGGCCACTCCTAACAAACGACCACTCCTAACGAGATAATGACCATAAGGCCACTCCTAACAAACGACCACTCCTAACGAGATAATGACCATAAGGCCACTCCTAACAAACGACCACTCCTAACGAGATAATGACCATGAGGCCACTCCTAACAAACGACCACTCCTAACGAGATAATGACCATGGGGCCACTCCTAACAAACGACCACTCCTAACGAGATAATGACCATGAGGCCACTCCTAACAAACGACCACTCCTAACGAGATAATGACCATGAGGCCACTCCTAACAAACGACAACTCCTAACGAGATAATGACCATGAGGCCACTCCTAACAAACGACCACTCCTAACGAGATAATGACCATGAGGCCACTCCTAACAAACGACAACTCCTAACGAGATAATGACCATGAGGCCACTCCTAACAAACGACCACTCCTAACGAGATAATGACCATGAGGCCACTCCTAACAAACTACAACTCCTAACGAGATAATGACCATGAGGCCACTCCTAACAAACGACCACTCCTAACGAGATAATGACCATGAGGCCACTCCTAACAAACGACCACTCCTAACGAGATAATGACCATGAGGTCACTCCTAACAAACGACCACTCCTAACGAGATAATGACCATGAGGTCACTCCTAACAAACGACCACTCCTAACGACATAATGACCATCAGGCCACTCCTAACAAACGACAACTCCTAACAAACGACAACTCCTAACGAGATAATGACCATGAGGCCACTCCTAACAAACGTCCACTCCTAACGAGATAATGACCATAAGGCCACTCCTAACAAACGACCACTCCTAACGAGATAATGACCATAAGGCCACTCCTAACAAACGACCACTCCTAACGAGATAATGACCATAAGGCCACTCCTAACAAATGACCACTCCTAACGACATAATGACCATGGGGCCACTCCTAACAAACGACCACTCCTAACGAGATAATGACCATGAGGCCACTCCTAACAAACGACCACTCCTAACGAGATAATGACCATGAGGCCACTCCTAACAAACGACCACTCCTAACGAGATAATGACCATAAGGCCACTCCTAACAAACGACCACTCCTAACAAACGACAACTCCTAACGAGATAATGACCATGAGGCCACTCCTAACAAACGACCACTCCTAACGAGATAATGACCATAAGGCCACTCCTAACAAACGACCACTCCTAACGAGATAATGACCATAAGGCCACTCCTAACAAACGACCACTCCTAACGACATAATGACCATGGGGCCACTCCTAACAAACGACCACTCCTAACGAGATAATGACCATGAGGCCACTCCTAACAAACGACCACTCCTAACGAGATAATGACCATGAGGCCACTCCTAACAAACGACCACTCCTAACGAGATAATGACCATAAGGCCACTCCTAACAAACGACCACTCCTAACAAACGACAACTCCTAACGAGATAATGACCATGAGGCCACTCCTAACAAACGACCACTCCTAACGAGATAATGACCATAAGGCCACTCCTAACAAACGACCACTCCTAACGAGATAATGACCATAAGGCCACTCCTAACAAACGACCACTCCTAACGAGATAATGACCATGAGGCCACTCCTAACAAACGACCACTCCTAACGAGATAATGACCATGGGGCCACTCCTAACAAACGACCACTCCTAACGAGATAATGACCATGAGGCCACTCCTAACAAACGACCACTCCTAACGAGATAATGACCATGAGGCCACTCCTAACAAACGACAACTCCTAACGAGATAATGACCATGAGGCCACTCCTAACAAACGACCACTCCTAACGAGATAATGACCATAAGGCCACTCCTAACAAACGACCACTCCTAACGAGATAATGACCATGAGGCCACTCCTAACAAACTACAACTCCTAACGAGATAATGACCATGAGGCCACTCCTTACAAACGACCACTCCTAACGAGATAATGACCATGAGGCCACTCCTAACAAACGACCACTCCTAACGAGATAATGACCATGAGGTCACTCCTAACAAACGACCACTCCTAACGAGATAATGACCATGAGGTCACTCCTAACAAACGACCACTCCTAACGACATAATGACCATCAGGCCACTCCTAACAAACGACAACTCCTAACAAACGACAACTCCTAACGAGATAATGACCATGAGGCCACTCCTAACAAACGTCCACTCCTAACGAGATAATGACCATAAGGCCACTCCTAACAAACGACCACTCCTAACGAGATAATGACCATAAGGCCACTCCTAACAAATGACCACTCCTAACGACATAATGACCATGGGGCCACTCCTAACAAACGACCACTCCTAACGAGATAATGACCATGAGGCCACTCCTAACAAACGACCACTCCTAACGAGATAATGACCATGAGGCCACTCCTAACAAACGACCACTCCTAACGAGATAATGACCATAAGGCCACTCCTAACAAACGACCACTCCTAACAAACGACAACTCCTAACGAGATAATGACCATGAGGCCACTCCTAACAAACGACCACTCCTAACGAGATAATGACCATGAGGCCACTCCTAACAAACGACAACTCCTAACGAGATAATGACCATGAGGCCACTCCTAACAAACGACAACTCCTAACGAGATAATGACCATGAGGCCACTCCTAACAAACGACCACTCCTAACGAGATAATGACCATGAGGCCACTCCTAACAAACGACCACTCCTAACGAGATAATGACCATAAGGCCACTCCTAACAAACGACCACTCCTAACAAACGACAACTCCTAACGAGATAATGACCATGAGGCCACTCCTAACAAACGACCACTCCTAACGAGATAATGACCATAAGGCCACTCCTAACAAACGACCACTCCTAACGAGATAATGACCATAAGGCCACTCCTAACAAACGACCACTCCTAACGACATAATGACCATGGGGCCACTCCTAACAAACGACCACTCCTAACGAGATAATGACCATGAGGCCACTCCTAACAAACGACCACTCCTAACGAGATAATGACCATGAGGCCACTCCTAACAAACGACCACTCCTAACGAGATAATGACCATAAGGCCACTCCTAACAAACGACCACTCCTAACAAACGACAACTCCTAACGAGATAATGACCATGAGGCCACTCCTAACAAACGACCACTCCTAACGAGATAATGACCATAAGGCCACTCCTAACAAACGACCACTCCTAACGAGATAATGACCATAAGGCCACTCCTAACAAACGACCACTCCTAACGAGATAATGACCATGAGGCCACTCCTAACAAACGACCACTCCTAACGAGATAATGACCATGGGGCCACTCCTAACAAACGACCACTCCTAACGAGATAATGACCATGAGGCCACTCCTAACAAACGACCACTCCTAACGAGATAATGACCATGAGGCCACTCCATAACAAACGACAACTCCTAACGAGATAATGACCATGAGGCCACTCCTAACAAACGACCACTCCTAACGAGATAATGACCATGAGGCCACTCCTAACAAACGACAACTCCTAACGAGATAATGACCATGAGGCCACTCCTAACAAACGCCCACTCCTAACGAGATAATGACCATGAGGCCACTCCTAACAAACTACAACTCCTAACGAGATAATGACCATGAGGCCACTCCTAACAAACGACCACTCCTAACGAGATAATGACCATGAGGCCACTCCTAACAAACGACCACTCCTAACGAGATAATGACCATGAGGTCACTCCTAACAAACGACCACTCCTAACGAGATAATGACCATGAGGTCACTCCTAACAAACGACCACTCCTAACGACATAATGACCATCAGGCCACTCCTAACAAACGACAACTCCTAACAAACGACAACTCCTAACGAGATAATGACCATGAGGCCACTCCTAACAAACGTCCACTCCTAACGAGATAATGACCATAAGGCCACTCCTAACAAACGACCACTCCTAACGAGATAATGACCATAAGGCCACTCCTAACAAACGACCACTCCTAACGAGATAATGACCATAAGGCCACTCCTAACAAATGACCACTCCTAACGACATAATGACCATGGGGCCACTCCTAACAAACGACCACTCCTAACGAGATAATGACCATGAGGCCACTCCTAACAAACGACCACTCCTAACGAGATAATGACCATGAGGCCACTCCTAACAAACGACCACTCCTAACGAGATAATGACCATAAGGCCACTCCTAACAAACGACCACTCCTAACAAACGACAACTCCTAACGAGATAATGACCATGAGGCCACTCCTAACAAACGACCACTCCTAACGAGATAATGACCATAAGGCCACTCCTAACAAACGACCACTCCTAACGAGATAATGACCATAAGGCCACTCCTAACAAACGACCACTCCTAACGACATAATGACCATGGGGCCACTCCTAACAAACGACCACTCCTAACGAGATAATGACCATGAGGCCACTCCTAACAAACGACCACTCCTAACGAGATAATGACCATGAGGCCACTCCTAACAAACGACCACTCCTAACGAGATAATGACCATAAGGCCACTCCTAACAAACGACCACTCCTAACAAACGACAACTCCTAACGAGATAATGACCATGAGGCCACTCCTAACAAACGACCACTCCTAACGAGATAATGACCATAAGGCCACTCCTAACAAACGACCACTCCTAACGAGATAATGACCATAAGGCCACTCCTAACAAACGACCACTCCTAACGAGATAATGACCATGAGGCCACTCCTAACAAACGACCACTCCTAACGAGATAATGACCATGGGGCCACTCCTAACAAACGACCACTCCTAACGAGATAATGACCATGAGGCCACTCCTAACAAACGACCACTCCTAACGAGATAATGACCATGAGGCCACTCCTAACAAACGACAACTCCTAACGAGATAATGACCATGAGGCCACTCCTAACAAACGACCACTCCTAACGAGATAATGACCATAAGGCCACTCCTAACAAACGACCACTCCTAACGAGATAATGACCATGAGGCCACTCCTAACAAACTACAACTCCTAACGAGATAATGACCATGAGGCCACTCCTAACAAACGACCACTCCTAACGAGATAATGACCATGAGGCCACTCCTAACAAACGACCACTCCTAACGAGATAATGACCATGAGGTCACTCCTAACAAACGACCACTCCTAACGAGATAATGACCATGAGGTCACTCCTAACAAACGACCACTCCTAACGACATAATGACCATCAGGCCACTCCTAACAAACGACAACTCCTAACAAACGACAACTCCTAACGAGATAATGACCATGAGGCCACTCCTAACAAACGTCCACTCCTAACGAGATAATGACCATAAGGCCACTCCTAACAAACGACCACTCCTAACGAGATAATGACCATAAGGCCACTCCTAACAAATGACCACTCCTAACGACATAATGACCATGGGGCCACTCCTAACAAACGACCACTCCTAACGAGATAATGACCATGAGGCCACTCCTAACAAACGACCACTCCTAACGAGATAATGACCATGAGGCCACTCCTAACAAACGACCACTCCTAACGAGATAATGACCATAAGGCCACTCCTAACAAACGACCACTCCTAACAAACGACAACTCCTAACGAGATAATGACCATGAGGCCACTCCTAACAAACGACCACTCCTAACGAGATAATGACCATAAGGCCACTCCTAACAAACGACCACTCCTAACGACATAATGACCATGGGGCCACTCCTAACAAACGACCACTCCTAACGAGATAATGACCATGAGGCCACTCCTAACAAACGACCACTCCTAACGAGATAATGACCATGAGGCCACTCCTAACAAACGACCACTCCTAACGAGATAATGACCATAAGGCCACTCCTAACAAACGACCACTCCTAACAAACGACAACTCCTAACGAGATAATGACCATGAGGCCACTCCTAACAAACGACCACTCCTAACGAGATAATGACCATAAGGCCACTCCTAACAAACGACCACTCCTAACGAGATAATGACCATAAGGCCACTCCTAACAAACGACAACTCCTAACGAGATAATGACCATGAGGCCACTCCTAACAAACGACCACTCCTAACGAGATAATGACCATAAGGCCACTCCTAACAAACGACCACTCCTAACGACATAATGACCATCAGGCCACTCCTAACAAACGACAACTCCTAACAAACGACCACTCCTAACGAGATAATGACCATGAGGTCACTCCTAACAAACGACCACTCCTAACGACATAATGACCATCAGGTCACTCCTAACAAACGACAACTCCTAACAAACGACAACTCCTAACGAGATAATGACCATGAGGCCACTCCTAACAAACGACAACTCCTAACGAGATAATGACCATAAGGCCACTCCTAACAAACGACCACTCCTAACGAGATAATGACCATAAGGCCACTCCTAACAAACGACCACTCCTAACGAGATAATGACCATGAGGCCACTCCTAACAAACGACCACTCCTAACAAACGACCACTCCTAACGAGATAATGACCATGAGGCCACTCCTAACAAACGACCACTCCTAACGAGATAATGACCATGAGGTCACTCCTAACAAACGACCACTCCTAACGAGATAATGACCATTGGGCCACTCCTAACAAACGACCACTCCTAACGAGATAATGACCATGAGGCCACTCCTAACAAACGACCACTCCTAACGAGATAATGACCATGAGGCCACTCCTAACAAACGACAACTCCTAACGAGATAATGACCATGAGGCCACTCCTAACAAACGACCACTCCTAACGAGATAATGACCATGAGGCCACTCCTAACAAACGACCACTCCTAACGAGATAATGACCATGAGGTCACTCCTAACAAACGACCACTCCTAACGAGATAATGACCATGGGGCCACTCCTAACAAACGACAACTCCTAACGAGATAATGACCATGAGGTCACTCCTAACAAACGACAACTCCTAACGAGATAATGACCATGAGGCCACTCCTAACAAACGACCACTCCTAACAAACGACAACTCCTAACGAGATAATGACCATGAGGTCACTCCTAACAAACGACCACTCCTAACGAGATAATGACCATGAGGTCACTCCTAACAAACGACCACTCCTAACAAACGACAACTCCTAACAAACGACCACTCCTAACGAGATAATGACCATGGGGCCACTCCTAACAAACGACAACTCCTAACGAGATAATGACCATGAGGTCACTCCTAACAAACGACAACTCCTAACGAGATAATGACCATGAGGCCACTCCTAACAAACGACCACTCCTAACAAACGACAACTCCTAACGAGATAATGACCATGAGGTCACTCCTAACAAACGACCACTCCTAACGAGATAATGACCATGAGGCCACTCCTAACAAACGACAACTCCTAACGAGATAATGACCATGAGGCCACTCCTAACAAACGACCACTCCTAACAAACGACAACTCCTAACGAGATAATGACCATGAGGTCACTCCTAACAAACGACCACTCCTAACGAGATAATGACCATGAGGTCACTCCTAACAAACGACAACTCCTAACGAGATAATGACCATGAGGCCACTCCTAACAAACGACCACTCCTAACGAGATAATGACCATGAGGCCACTCCTAACAAACGACCACTCCTAACGAGATAATGACCATGGGGCCACTCCTAACAAACGACCACTCCTAACGAGATAATGACCATGAGGCCACTCCTAACAAACGACCACTCCTAACGACATAATGACCATGAGGCCACTCCTAACAAACGACCACTCCTAACGAGATAATGACCATGAGGCCACTCCTAACAAACGGCCACTCCTAACGACATAATGACCATGAGGCCACTCCTAACAAACGACCACTCCTAACGAGATAATGACCATGAGGCCACTCCTAACAAACGACCACTCCTAACGAGATAATGACCATGAGGCCACTCCTAACAAACGACAACTCCTAACGAGATAATGACCATGAGGCCACTCCTAACAAACGGCCACTCCTAACGAGATAATGACCATGAGGTCACTCCTAACAAACGACCACTCCTAACGAGATAATGACCATGAGGCCACTCCTAACAAACGACCACTCCTAACGAGATAATGACCATGGGGCCACTCCTAACAAACGACCACTCCTAACGAGATAATGACCATGAGGCCACTCCTAACAAACGACCACTCCTAACGAGATAATGACCATGAGGTCACTCCTAACAAACGACCACTCCTAACGAGATAATGACCATGAGGTCACTCCTAACAAACGACAACTCCTAACGAGATAATGACCATGAGGTCACTCCTAACAAACGACCACTCCTAACAAACGACCACTCCTAACAAACGACAACTCCTAACGAGATAATGACCATGAGGTCACTCCTAACAAACGACCACTCCTAACAAACGACAACTCCTAACGAGATAATGACCATGAGGTCACTCCTAACAAACGACAACTCCTAACGAGATAATGACCATGAGGTCACTCCTAACAAACGACCACTCCTAACAAACGACCACTCCTAACAAACGACAACTCCTAACGAGATAATGACCATGAGGCCACTCCTAACAAACGACAACTCCTAACGAGATAATGACCATGAGGCCACTCCTAACAAACGACAACTCCTAACAAACGACAACTCCTAACGAGATAATGACCATGAGGCCACTCCTAACAAACGACCACTCCTAACAAACGACAACTCCTAACGAGATAATGACCATGAGGCCACTCCTAACAAACGACCACTCCTAACAAACGACAACTCCTAACGAGATAATGACCATGAGGCCACTCCTAACAAACGACCACTCCTAACAAACGACAACTCCTAACGAGATAATGACCATGAGGCCACTCCTAACAAACGACCACTCCTAACGAGATAATGACCATGAGGCCACTCCTAACAAACGACCACTCCTAACGAGATAATGACCATGAGGCCACTCCTAACAAACGACCACTCCTAACGAGATATTGACCATGAGGCCACTCCTAACAAACGACCACTCCTAACGAGATAATGACCATGAGGCCACTCCTAACAAACGACAACTCCTAACGAGATAATGACCATGAGGCCACTCCTAACAAACGACCACTCCTAACGAGATAATGACCATGAGGCCACTCCTAACAAACGACAACTCCTAACGAGATAATGACCATGAGGCCACTCCTAACAAACGACCACTCCTAACGAGATAATGACCATGAGGCCACTCCTAACAAACGACCACTCCTAACGAGATAATGACCATGAGGCCACTCCTAACAAACGACCACTCCTAACGAGATAATGACCATGAGGCCACTCCTAACAAACGGCCACTCCTAACGAGATAATGACCATGAGGCCACTCCTAACAAACGACAACTCCTAACGAGATAATGACCATGAGGTTACTCCTAACAAACGACCACTCCTAACGAGATAATGACCATGAGGTCACTCCTAACAAACGACAACTCCTAACGAGATAATGACCATGAGGCCACTCCTAACAAACGACAACTCCTAACGAGATAATGACCATGAGGCCACTCCTAACAAACTACCACTCCTAACGAGATAATGACCATGAGGTCACTCCTAACAAACGACAACTCCTAACGAGATAATGACCATGAGGCCACTCCTAACAAACGACAACTCCTAACGAGATAATGACCATGAGGTCACTCCTAACAAACGACAACTCCTAACGAGATAATGACCATGAGGCCACTCCTAACAAACGACAACTCCTAACGACATAATGACCATGAGGCCACTCCTAACAAACGACAACTCCTAACGAGATAATGACCATGAGGCCACTCCTAACAAACGACCACTCCTAACGAGATAATGACCATGAGGCCACTCCTAACAAACGACCACTCCTAACGAGATAATGACCATGAGGCCACTCCTAACAAACGACCACTCCTAACGAGATAATGACCATGAGGCCACTCCTAACAAACGACAACTCCTAACGAGATAATGACCATGAGGCCACTCCTAACAAACGACCACTCCTAACGAGATAATGACCATGAGGCCACTCCTAACAAACGACAACTCCTAACGAGATAATGACCATGAGGCCACTCCTAACAAACGACCACTCCTAACGAGATAATGACCAAGAGGCCACTCCTAACAAACGACAACTCCTAACGAGATAATGACCATGAGGCCACTCCTAACAAACGACAACTCCTAACGAGATAATGACCATGAGGTCACTCCTAACAAACGACCACTCCTAACGAGATAATGACCATGAGGTCACTCCTAACAAACGACAACTCCTAACGAGATAATGACCATGAGGCCACTCCTAACAAACGACCACTCCTAACGAGATAATGACCATGAGGCCACTCCTAACAAACCACAACTCCTAACGAGATAATGACCATGAGGCCACTCCTAACAAACGACCACTCCTAACGAGATAATGACCATGGGGCCACTCCTAACAAACGACAACTCCTAACGAGATAATGACCATGGGGCCACTCCTAACAAACGATCACTCCTAACGAGATAATGACCATGAGGCCACTCCTAACAAACGACCACTCCTAACGAGATAATGACCATGAGGCCACTCCTAACAAACGACCACTCCTAACAAACGACCACTCCTAACAAACGACCACTCCTAACGAGATAATGACCATGAGGCCACTCCTAACAAACGACCACTCCTAACGAGATAATGACCATGAGGCCACTCCTAACAAACGACCACTCCTAACAAACGACAACTCCTAACGAGATAATGACCATGAGGCCACTCCTAACAAACGACCACTCCTAACGAGATAATGACCATGGGGCCACTCCTAACAAACGACAACTCCTAACGAGATAATGACCATGGGGCCACTCCTAACAAACGATCACTCCTAACGAGATAATGACCATGAGGCCACTCCTAACAAACGACCACTCCTAACGAGATAATGACCATGAGGCCACTCCTAACAAACGACCACTCCTAACAAACGACCACTCCTAACAAACGACCACTCCTAACAAACGACCACTCCTAACGAGATAATGACCATGAGGCCACTCCTAACAAACGACCACTCCTAACGAGATAATGACCATGAGGCCACTCCTAACAAACGACCACTCCTAACAAACGACAACTCCTAACGAGATAATGACCATGAGGCCACTCCTAACAAACGACCACTCCTAACGAGATAATGACCATGGGGCCACTCCTAACAAACGACAACTCCTAACGAGATAATGACCATGGGGCCACTCCTAACAAACGATCACTCCTAACGAGATAATGACCATGAGGCCACTCCTAACAAACGACCACTCCTAACGAGATAATGACCATGAGGCCACTCCTAACAAACGACCACTCCTAACGAGATAATGACCATGAGGCCACTCCTAACAAACGATAACTCCTAACGAGATAATGACCATGAGGCCACTCCTAACAAACGACAACTCCTAACGAGATAATGACCATGAGGTCACTCCTAACAAACGACCACTCCTAACGAGATAATGACCATGAGGTCACTCCTAACAAACGACAACTCCTAACGAGATAATGACCATGAGGCCACTCCTAACAAACGACCACTCCTAACGAGATAATGACCATGAGGCCACTTCTAACAAACGACCACTCCTAACGAGATAATGACCATGAGGCCACTCCTAACAAACGACAACTCCTAACGAGATAATGACCATGAGGCCACTCCTAACAAACGACCACTCCTAACGAGATAATGACCATGAGGCCACTCCTAACAAACGACCACTCCTAACGAGATAATGACCATGAGGCCACTCCTAACAAACGACAACTCCTAACGAGATAATGACCATGAGGCCACTCCTAACAAACGACCACTCCTAACGAGATAATGACCATGGGGCCACTCCTAACAAACGACAACTCCTAACGAGATAATGACCATGGGGCCACTCCTAACAAACGATCACTCCTAACGAGATAATGACCATGAGGCCACTCCTAACAAACGACCACTCCTAACGAGATAATGACCATGAGGCCACTCCTAACAAACGACCACTCCTAACAAACGACCACTCCTAACGAGATAATGACCATGAGGCCACTCCTAACAAACGACCACTCCTAACGAGATAATGACCATGAGGCCACTCCTAACAAACGACCACTCCTAACAAACGACAACTCCTAACGAGATAATGACCATGAGGCCACTCCTAACAAACGACCACTCCTAACGAGATAATGACCATGGGGCCACTCCTAACAAACGACAACTCCTAACGAGATAATGACCATGGGGCCACTCCTAACAAACGATCACTCCTAACGAGATAATGACCATGAGGCCACTCCTAACAAACGACCACTCCTAACGAGATAATGACCATGAGGCCACTCCTAACAAACGACCACTCCTAACGAGATAATGACCATAAGGCCACTCCTAACAAACGACCACTCCTAACGAGATAATGACCATGAGGCCACTCCTAACAAATGACCACTCCTAACGACATAATGACCATGAGGCCACTCCTAACAAATGACCACTCCTAACGACATAATGACCATGAGGCCACTCCTAACAAACGACCACTCCTAACGAGATAATGACCATAAGGCCACTCCTAACAAACTACCACTCCTAACGAGATAATGACCATGAGGCCACTCCTAACAAATGACCACTCCTAACGACATAATGACCATGAGGCCACTCCTAACAAACGACCACTCCTAACGAGATAATGACCATGGGGCCACTCCTAACAAACGACCACTCCTAACGAGATAATGACCATGAGGCCACTCCTAACAAATGACCACTCCTAACGACATAATGACCATGAGGCCACTCCTAACAAATGACCACTCCTAACGACATAATGACCATGAGGCCACTCCTAACAAACGACCACTCCTAACGAGATAA
This sequence comes from Bathymodiolus brooksi, assembly GCA_963680875.1. NCBI lineage: Eukaryota > Metazoa > Mollusca > Bivalvia > Mytilida > Modiolidae > Bathymodiolus > Bathymodiolus brooksi. The sequence continues at coordinate 111,767,145 of OY804584.1, forward strand.
TGACCATAAGGCCACTCCTAACAAACGACCACTCCTAACGAGATAATGACCATGAGGCCACTCCTAACAAATGACCACTCCTAACGACATAATGACCATGAGGCCACTCCTAACAAACGACCACTCCTAACGAGATAATGACCATGGGGCCACTCCTAACAAACGACCACTCCTAACGAGATAATGACCATGAGGTCACTCCTAACAAACGACAACTCCAAACGAGATAATGACCATGAGGTCACTCCTAACAAACGACAACTCCTAACGAGATAATGACCATGAGGCCACTCCTAACAAACGACCACTCCTAACGAGATAATGACCATAAGGCCACTCCTAACAAACGACCACTCCTAACGAGATAATGACCATAAGGCCACTCCTAACAAACGACAACTCCTAACGAGATAATGACCATGAGGCCACTCCTAACAAACGACCACTCCTAACGAGATAATGACCATAAGGCCACTCCTAACAAACGACCACTCCTAACGACATAATGACCATCAGGCCACTCCTAACAAACGACAACTCCTAACAAACGACCACTCCTAACGAGATAATGACCATGAGGTCACTCCTAACAAACGACCACTCCTAACGACATAATGACCATCAGGTCACTCCTAACAAACGACAACTCCTAACAAACGACAACTCCTAACGAGATAATGACCATGAGGCCACTCCTAACAAACGACAACTCCTAACGAGATAATGACCATAAGGCCACTCCTAACAAACGACCACTCCTAACGAGATAATGACCATAAGGCCACTCCTAACAAACGACCACTCCTAACGAGATAATGACCATGAGGCCACTCCTAACAAACGACCACTCCTAACAAACGACCACTCCTAACGAGATAATGACCATGAGGCCACTCCTAACAAACGACCACTCCTAACGAGATAATGACCATGAGGTCACTCCTAACAAACGACCACTCCTAACGAGATAATGACCATGGGGCCACTCCTAACAAACGACCACTCCTAACGAGATAATGACCATGAGGCCACTCCTAACAAACGACCACTCCTAACGAGATAATGACCATGAGGCCACTCCTAACAAACGACAACTCCTAACGAGATAATGACCATGAGGCCACTCCTAACAAACGACCACTCCTAACGAGATAATGACCATGAGGCCACTCCTAACAAACGACCACTCCTAACAAACGACAACTCCTAACGAGATAATGACCATGAGGTCACTCCTAACAAACGACCACTCCTAACGAGATAATGACCATGAGGTCACTCCTAACAAACGACCACTCCTAACAAACGACAACTCCTAACAAACGACCACTCCTAACGAGATAATGACCATGGGGCCACTCCTAACAAACGACAACTCCTAACGAGATAATGACCATGAGGTCACTCCTAACAAACGACAACTCCTAACGAGATAATGACCATGAGGCCACTCCTAACAAACGACCACTCCTAACAAACGACAACTCCTAACGAGATAATGACCATGAGGTCACTCCTAACAAACGACCACTCCTAACGAGATAATGACCATGAGGCCACTCCTAACAAACGACAACTCCTAACGAGATAATGAACATGAGGCCACTCCTAACAAACGACCACTCCTAACAAACGACAACTCCTAACGAGATAATGACCATGAGGTCACTCCTAACAAACGACAACTCCTAACGAGATAATGACCATGAGGCCACTCCTAACAAACGACCACTCCTAACGAGATAATGACCATGAGGCCACTCCTAACAAACGACCACTCCTAACGAGATAATGACCATGGGGCCACTCCTAACAAACGACCACTCCTAACGAGATAATGACCATGAGGCCACTCCTAACAAACGACCACTCCTAACGACATAATGACCATGAGGCCACTCCTAACAAACGACCACTCCTAACGAGATAATGACCATGAGGCCACTCCTAACAAACGGCCACTCCTAACGACATAATGACCATGAGGCCACTCCTAACAAACGACCACTCCTAACGAGATAATGACCATGAGGCCACTCCTAACAAACGACCACTCCTAACGAGATAATGACCATGAGGCCACTCCTAACAAACGACAACTCCTAACGAGATAATGACCATGAGGCCACTCCTAACAAACGGCCACTCCTAACGAGATAATGACCATGAGGTCACTCCTAACAAACGACCACTCCTAACGAGATAATGACCATGAGGCCACTCCTAACAAACGACCACTCCTAACGAGATAATGACCATGGGGCCACTCCTAACAAACGACCACTCCTAACGAGATAATGACCATGAGGCCACTCCTAACAAACGACCACTCCTAACGAGATAATGACCATGAGGTCACTCCTAACAAACGACCACTCCTAACGAGATAATGACCATGAGGTCACTCCTAACAAACGACAACTCCTAACGAGATAATGACCATGAGGTCACTCCTAACAAACGACCACTCCTAACAAACGACCACTCCTAACAAACGACAACTCCTAACGAGATAATGACCATGAGGTCACTCCTAACAAACGACCACTCCTAACAAACGACAACTCCTAACGAGATAATGACCATGAGGTCACTCCTAACAAACGACAACTCCTAACGAGATAATGACCATGAGGTCACTCCTAACAAACGACCACTCCTAACAAACGACCACTCCTAACAAACGACAACTCCTAACGAGATAATGACCATGAGGCCACTCCTAACAAACGACAACTCCTAACGAGATAATGACCATGAGGCCACTCCTAACAAACGACAACTCCTAACAAACGACAACTCCTAACGAGATAATGACCATGAGGCCACTCCTAACAAACGACCACTCCTAACAAACGACAACTCCTAACGAGATAATGACCATGAGGCCACTCCTAACAAACGACCACTCCTAACAAACGACAACTCCTAACGAGATAATGACCATGAGGCCACTCCTAACAAACGACCACTCCTAACAAACGACAACTCCTAACGAGATAATGACCATGAGGCCACTCCTAACAAACGACCACTCCTAACGAGATAATGACCATGAGGCCACTCCTAACAAACGACCACTCCTAACGAGATAATGACCATGAGGCCACTCCTAACAAACGACCACTCCTAACGAGATATTGACCATGAGGCCACTCCTAACAAACGACCACTCCTAACGAGATAATGACCATGAGGCCACTCCTAACAAACGACAACTCCTAACGAGATAATGACCATGAGGCCACTCCTAACAAACGACCACTCCTAACGAGATAATGACCATGAGGCCACTCCTAACAAACGACAACTCCTAACGAGATAATGACCATGAGGCCACTCCTAACAAACGACCACTCCTAACGAGATAATGACCATGAGGCCACTCCTAACAAACGACCACTCCTAACGAGATAATGACCATGAGGCCACTCCTAACAAACGACCACTCCTAACGAGATAATGACCATGAGGCCACTCCTAACAAACGGCCACTCCTAACGAGATAATGACCATGAGGCCACTCCTAACAAACGACAACTCCTAACGAGATAATGACCATGAGGTTACTCCTAACAAACGACCACTCCTAACGAGATAATGACCATGAGGTCACTCCTAACAAACGACAACTCCTAACGAGATAATGACCATGAGGCCACTCCTAACAAACGACAACTCCTAACGAGATAATGACCATGAGGCCACTCCTAACAAACTACCACTCCTAACGAGATAATGACCATGAGGTCACTCCTAACAAACGACAACTCCTAACGAGATAATGACCATGAGGCCACTCCTAACAAACGACAACTCCTAACGAGATAATGACCATGAGGTCACTCCTAACAAACGACAACTCCTAACGAGATAATGACCATGAGGCCACTCCTAACAAACGACAACTCCTAACGACATAATGACCATGAGGCCACTCCTAACAAACGACAACTCCTAACGAGATAATGACCATGAGGCCACTCCTAACAAACGACCACTCCTAACGAGATAATGACCATGAGGCCACTCCTAACAAACGACCACTCCTAACGAGATAATGACCATGAGGCCACTCCTAACAAACGACCACTCCTAACGAGATAATGACCATGAGGCCACTCCTAACAAACGACAACTCCTAACGAGATAATGACCATGAGGCCACTCCTAACAAACGACCACTCCTAACGAGATAATGACCATGAGGCCACTCCTAACAAACGACAACTCCTAACGAGATAATGACCATGAGGCCACTCCTAACAAACGACCACTCCTAACGAGATAATGACCAAGAGGCCACTCCTAACAAACGACAACTCCTAACGAGATAATGACCATGAGGCCACTCCTAACAAACGACAACTCCTAACGAGATAATGACCATGAGGTCACTCCTAACAAACGACCACTCCTAACGAGATAATGACCATGAGGTCACTCCTAACAAACGACAACTCCTAACGAGATAATGACCATGAGGCCACTCCTAACAAACGACCACTCCTAACGAGATAATGACCATGAGGCCACTCCTAACAAACCACAACTCCTAACGAGATAATGACCATGAGGCCACTCCTAACAAACGACCACTCCTAACGAGATAATGACCATGGGGCCACTCCTAACAAACGACAACTCCTAACGAGATAATGACCATGGGGCCACTCCTAACAAACGATCACTCCTAACGAGATAATGACCATGAGGCCACTCCTAACAAACGACCACTCCTAACGAGATAATGACCATGAGGCCACTCCTAACAAACGACCACTCCTAACAAACGACCACTCCTAACGAGATAATGACCATGAGGCCACTCCTAACAAACGACCACTCCTAACGAGATAATGACCATGAGGCCACTCCTAACAAACGACCACTCCTAACAAACGACAACTCCTAACGAGATAATGACCATGAGGCCACTCCTAACAAACGACCACTCCTAACGAGATAATGACCATGGGGCCACTCCTAACAAACGACAACTCCTAACGAGATAATGACCATGGGGCCACTCCTAACAAACGATCACTCCTAACGAGATAATGACCATGAGGCCACTCCTAACAAACGACCACTCCTAACGAGATAATGACCATGAGGCCACTCCTAACAAACGACCACTCCTAACAAACGACCACTCCTAACAAACGACCACTCCTAACAAACGACCACTCCTAACGAGATAATGACCATGAGGCCACTCCTAACAAACGACCACTCCTAACGAGATAATGACCATGAGGCCACTCCTAACAAACGACCACTCCTAACAAACGACAACTCCTAACGAGATAATGACCATGAGGCCACTCCTAACAAACGACCACTCCTAACGAGATAATGACCATGGGGCCACTCCTAACAAACGACAACTCCTAACGAGATAATGACCATGGGGCCACTCCTAACAAACGATCACTCCTAACGAGATAATGACCATGAGGCCACTCCTAACAAACGACCACTCCTAACGAGATAATGACCATGAGGCCACTCCTAACAAACGACCACTCCTAACGAGATAATGACCATGAGGCCACTCCTAACAAACGATAACTCCTAACGAGATAATGACCATGAGGCCACTCCTAACAAACGACAACTCCTAACGAGATAATGACCATGAGGTCACTCCTAACAAACGACCACTCCTAACGAGATAATGACCATGAGGTCACTCCTAACAAACGACAACTCCTAACGAGATAATGACCATGAGGCCACTCCTAACAAACGACCACTCCTAACGAGATAATGACCATGAGGCCACTTCTAACAAACGACCACTCCTAACGAGATAATGACCATGAGGCCACTCCTAACAAACGACAACTCCTAACGAGATAATGACCATGAGGCCACTCCTAACAAACGACCACTCCTAACGAGATAATGACCATGAGGCCACTCCTAACAAACGACCACTCCTAACGAGATAATGACCATGAGGCCACTCCTAACAAACGACAACTCCTAACGAGATAATGACCATGAGGCCACTCCTAACAAACGACCACTCCTAACGAGATAATGACCATGGGGCCACTCCTAACAAACGACAACTCCTAACGAGATAATGACCATGGGGCCACTCCTAACAAACGATCACTCCTAACGAGATAATGACCATGAGGCCACTCCTAACAAACGACCACTCCTAACGAGATAATGACCATGAGGCCACTCCTAACAAACGACCACTCCTAACAAACGACCACTCCTAACGAGATAATGACCATGAGGCCACTCCTAACAAACGACCACTCCTAACGAGATAATGACCATGAGGCCACTCCTAACAAACGACCACTCCTAACAAACGACAACTCCTAACGAGATAATGACCATGAGGCCACTCCTAACAAACCACCACTCCTAACGAGATAATGACCATGGGGCCACTCCTAACAAACGACAACTCCTAACGAGATAATGACCATGGGGCCACTCCTAACAAACGATCACTCCTAACGAGATAATGACCATGAGGCCACTCCTAACAAACGACCACTCCTAACGAGATAATGACCATGAGGCCACTCCTAACAAACGACCACTCCTAACGAGATAATGACCATAAGGCCACTCCTAACAAACGACCACTCCTAACGAGATAATGACCATGAGGCCACTCCTAACAAATGACCACTCCTAACGACATAATGACCATGAGGCCACTCCTAACAAATGACCACTCCTAACGACATAATGACCATGAGGCCACTCCTAACAAACGACCACTCCTAACGAGATAATGACCATAAGGCCACTCCTAACAAACTACCACTCCTAACGAGATAATGACCATGAGGCCACTCCTAACAAATGACCACTCCTAACGACATAATGACCATGAGGCCACTCCTAACAAACGACCACTCCTAACGAGATAATGACCATGGGGCCACTCCTAACAAACGACCACTCCTAACGAGATAATGACCATGAGGCCACTCCTAACAAATGACCACTCCTAACGACATAATGACCATGAGGCCACTCCTAACAAATGACCACTCCTAACGACATAATGACCATGAGGCCACTCCTAACAAACGACCACTCCTAACGAGATAATGACCATAAGGCCACTCCTAACAAACGACCACTCCTAACGAGATAATGACCATGAGGCCACTCCTAACAAATGACCACTCCTAACGACATAATGACCATGAGGCCACTCCTAACAAACGACCACTCCTAACGAGATAATGACCATGGGGCCACTCCTAACAAACGACCACTCCTAACGAGATAATGACCATGAGGTCACTCCTAACAAACGACAACTCCTAACGAGATAATGACCATGAGGTCACTCCTAACAAACGACAACTCCTAACGAGATAATGACCATGAGGCCACTCCTAACAAATGACCACTCCTAACGACATAATGACCATGAGGCCACTCCTAACAAACGACCACTCCTAACGAGATAATGACCATGGGGCCACTCCTAACAAACGACCACTCCTAACGAGATAATGACCATGAGGCCACTCCTATCAAACGACAACTCCTAACGAGATAATGACCATGAGGCCACTCCTAACAAATGACCACTCCTAACGACATAATGACCATGAGGCCACTCCTAACAAACGACCACTCCTAACGAGATAATGACCATGGGGCCACTCCTAACAAACGACCACTCCTAACGACATAATGACCATGAGGCCACTCCTAACAAACGACCACTCCTAACGAGATAATGACCATAAGGCCACTCCTAACAAACGACCACTCCTAACGAGATAATGACCATGAGGCCACTCCTAACAAATGACCACTCCTAACGACATAATGACCATGAGGCCACTCCTAACAAACGACCACTCCTAACGAGATAATGACCATGGGGCCACTCCTAACAAACGACCACTCCTAACGAGATAATGACCATGAGGCCACTCCTAACAAATGACCACTCCTAACGACATAATGACCATGAGGCCACTCCTAACAAATGACCACTCCTAACGACATAATGACCATGAGGCCACTCCTAACAAACGACCACTCCTAACGAGATAATGACCATAAGGCCACTCCTAACAAACGACCACTCCTAACGAGATAATGACCATGAGGCCACTCCTAACAAATGACCACTCCTAACGACATAATGACCATGAGGCCACTCCTAACAAACGACCACTCCTAACGAGATAATGACCATGGGGCCACTCCTAACAAACGACCACTCCTAACGAGATAATGACCATGAGGTCACTCCTAACAAACGACAACTCCTAACGAGATAATGACCATGAGGTCACTCCTAACAAACGACAACTCCTAACGAGATAATGACCATGAGGCCACTCCTAACAAATGACCACTCCTAACGACATAATGACCATGAGGCCACTCCTAACAAACGACCACTCCTAACGAGATAATGACCATGGGGCCACTCCTAACAAACGACCACTCCTAACGAGATAATGACCATGAGGCCACTCCTAACAAACGACAACTCCTAACGAGATAATGACCATGAGGCCACTCCTAACAAACGACCACTCCTAACAAACGACCACTCCTAACGAGATAATGACCATGAGGCCACTCCTAACAAACGACCACTCCTAACGAGATAATGACCATGAGGCCACTCCTAACAAACGACCACTCCTAACAAACGACCATTCCTAACGAGATAATGACCATGAGGCCACTCCTAACAAACGACCACTCCTAACGAGATAATGACCATGAGGCCACTCCTAACAAATGACCACTCCTAACGACATAATGACCATGAGGCCACTCCTAACAAACGACCACTCCTAACGAGATAATGACCATGGGGCCACTCCTTACAAACGACCACTCCTAACGAGATAATGACCATGAGGCCACTCCTAACAAACGACCACTCCTAACGAGATAATGACCATGAGGCCACTCCTAACAAACGACCACTCCTAACGAGATAATGACCATGAGGCCACTCCTAACAAATGACCACTCCTAACGACATAATGACCATGAGGCCACTCCTAACAAACGACCACTCCTAACGAGATAATGACCATAAGGTCACTCCTAACAAACGACCACTCCTAACGAGATAATGACCATGAGGCCACTCCTAACAAACGACAACTCCTAACGAGATAATGACCATGAGGCCACTCCTAACAAACGACAACTCCTAACGAGATAATGACCATGAGGCCACTCCTAACAAACGACAACTCCTAACGAGATAATGACCCTGAGGCCACTCCTAACAAACGACCACTCCTAACGAGATAATGACCATGAGGCCACTCCTAACAAACGACAACTCCTAACGAGATAATGACCATGAGGTCACTCCTAACAAACGACAACTCCTAACGAGATAATGACCATGAGGCCACTCCTAACAAATGACCACTCCTAACGACAAAATGACCATGAGGCCACTCCTAACAAACGACCACTCCTAACAAACGACAACTCCTAACGAGATAATGACCATAAGGCCACTCCTAACAAACGACAACTCCTAACGAGATAATGACCATGAGGCCACTCCTAACAAACGACCACTCCTAACAAACGACCACTCCTAACGAGATAATGACCATGAGGCCACTCCTAACAAACGACCACTCCTAACGAGATAATGACCATGAGGCCACTCCTAACAAACGACCACTCCTAACGAGATAATGACCATAAGGTCACTCCTAACAAACGACCACTCCTAACGAGATAATGACCATGAGGCCACTCCTAACAAACGACAACTCCTAACGAGATAATGACCATGAGGCCACTCCTAACAAACGACAACTCCTAACGAGATAATGACCATGAGGCCACTCCTAACAAACGACAACTCCTAACGAGATAATGACCATGAGGCCACTCCTAACAAACGACCACTCCTAACGAGATAATGACCATGAGGTCACTCCTAACAAACGACCACTCCTAACGAGATAATGACCATGGGGCCACTCCTAACAAACGACCACTCCTAACGAGATAATGACCATGAGGTCACTCCTAACAAACGACAACTCCTAACGAGATAATGACCATGAGGTCACTCCTAACAAACGACAACTCCTAACGAGATAATGACCATGAGGCCACTCCTAACAAATGACCACTCCTAACGACATAATGACCATGAGGCCACTCCTAACAAACGACCACTCCTAACGAGATAATGACCATGAGGCCACTCCTAACAAACGACCACTCCTAACGAGATAATGACCATAAGGTCACTCCTAACAAACGACCACTCCTAACGAGATAATGACCATGAGGCCACTCCTAGCAAACGACAACTCCTAACGAGATAATGACCATGAGGCCACTCCTAACAAACGACAACTCCTAACGAGATAATGACCATGAGGTCACTCCTAACAAACGACAACTCCTAACGAGATAATGACCATGAGGCCACTCCTAACAAACGACAACTCCTAACGAGATAATGACCATGAGGCCACTCCTAACAAACGACAACTCCTAACGAGATAATGACCATAAGGCCACTCCTAACAAACGACAACTCCTAACGAGATAATGACCATGAGGTCACTCCTAACAAACGACCACTCCTAACGAGATAATGACCATGAGGCCACTCCTAACAAACGACCACTCCTAACGAGATAATGACCATGAGGTCACTCCTAACAAACGACCACTCCTAACGAGATAATGACCATGGGGCCACTCCTAACAAACGACCACTCCTAACGAGATAATGACCATGGGGCCACTCCTAACAAACGACCACTCCTAACGAGATAATGACCATGAGGTCACTCCTAACAAACGACCACTCCTAACAAACGACAACTCCTAACGAGATAATGACCATGAGGCCACTCCTAACAAACGACCACTCCTAACGAGATAATGACCATGAGGTCACTCCTAACAAACGACCACTCCTAACGAGATAATGACCATGGGGCCACTCCTAACAAACGACCACTCCTAACGAGATAATGACCATGAGGTCACTCCTAACAAACGACAACTCCTAACGAGATAATGACCATGAGGTCACTCCTAACAAACGACAACTCCTAACGAGATAATGACCATGAGGCCACTCCTAACAAATGACCACTCCTAACGACATAATGACCATGAGGCCACTCCTAACAAACGACCACTCCTAACGAGATAATGACCATGGGGCCACTCCTAACAAACGACCACTCCTAACGAGATAATGACCATGAGGCCACTCCTAACAAACGACAACTCCTAACGAGATAATGACCATGAGGCCACTCCTAACAAACGACCACTCCTAACAAACGACCACTCCTAACGAGATAATGACCATGAGGCCACTCCTAACAAACGACCACTCCTAACGAGATAATGACCATGAGGCCACTCCTAACAAACGACCACTCCTAACAAACGACCACTCCTAACGAGATAATGACCATGAGGCCACTCCTAACAAACGACCACTCCTAACGAGATAATGACCATGAGGCCACTCCTAACAAATGACCACTCCTAACGACATAATGACCATGAGGCCACTCCTAACAAACGACCACTCCTAACGAGATAATGACCATGGGGCCACTCCTAACAAACGACCACTCCTAACGAGATAATGACCATGAGGCCACTCCTAACAAACGACCACTCCTAACGAGATAATGACCATGAGGCCACTCCTAACAAACGACCACTCCTAACGAGATAATGACCATGAGGCCACTCCTAACAAATGACCACTCCTAACGACATAATGACCATGAGGCCACTCCTAACAAACGACCACTCCTAACGAGATAATGACCATAAGGTCACTCCTAACAAACGACCACTCCTAACGAGATAATGACCATGAGGCCACTCCTAACAAACGACCACTCCTAACGAGATAATGACCATGAGGCCACTCCTAACAAACGACCACTCCTAACGAGATAATGACCATAAGGTCACTCCTAACAAACGACCACTCCTAACGAGATAATGACCATGAGGCCACTCCTAACAAACGACAACTCCTAACGAGATAATGACCATGAGACCACTCCTAACAAACGACAACTCCTAACGAGATAATGACCATGAGGCCACTCCTAACAAACGACAACTCCTAACGAGATAATGACCATGAGGCCACTCCTAACAAACGACCACTCCTAACAAACGACCACTCCTAACGAGATAATGACCATGAGGTCACTCCTAACAAACGACCACTCCTAACGAGATAATGACCATGAGGTCACTCCTAACAAACGACCACTCCTAACGAGATAATGACCATGAGGCCACTCCTAACAAACGACCACTCCTAACGAGATAATGACCATGAGGCCACTCCTAACAAACGACCACTCCTAACGAGATAATGACCATGAGGCCACTCCTAACAAACGACCACTCCTAACGAGATAGTGACCATGAGGCCACTCCTAACAAACGACCACTCCTAACAAACGACCACTCCTAACAAACGACCACTCCTAACAAACGACCACTCCTAACGAGATAATGACCATGAGGCCACTCCTAACAAACGACCACTCCTAACGAGATAATGACCATGAGGCCACTCCTAACAAACGACCACTCCTAACGAGATAATGACCATAAGGTCACTCCTAACAAACGACCACTCCTAACGAGATAATGACCATGAGGCCACTCCTAACAAACGACAACTCCTAACGAGATAATGACCATGAGGCCACTCCTAACAAACGACAACTCCTAACGAGATAATGACCATGAGGCCACTCCTAACAAACGACACCTCCTAACGAGATAATGACCATGAGGCCACTCCTAACAAACGACCACTCCTAACAAACGACCACTCCTAACGAGATAATGACCATGAGGTCACTCCTAACAAACGACCACTCCTAACGAGATAATGACCATGAGGTCACTCCTAACAAACGACCACTCCTAACGAGATAATGACCATGAGGCCACTCCTAACAAACGACCACTCCTAACGAGATAATGACCATGAGGCCACTCCTAACAAACGACCACTCCTAACGAGATAATGACCATGAGGCCACTCCTAACAAACGACCACTCCTAACGAGATAGTGACCATGAGGCCACTCCTAACAAACGACCACTCCTAACAAACGACCACTCCTAACAAACGACCACTCCTAACAAACGACCACTCCTAACAAACGACCACTCCTAACAAACGACCACTCCTAACGAGATAATGACCATGAGGCCACTCCTAACAAACGACCACTCCTAACGAGATAATGACCATAAGGTCACTCCTAACAAACGACCACTCCTAACGAGATAATGACCATGAGGCCACTCCTAACAAACGACAACTCCTAACGAGATAATGACCATGAGGCCACTCCTAACAAACGACAACTCCTAACGAGATAATGACCATGAGGCCACTCCTAACAAACGACCACTCCTAACGAGATAATGACCATGAGGCCACTCCTAACAAACGACCACTCCTAACGAGATAATGACCATAAGGTCACTCCTAACAAACGACAACTCCTAACGAGATAATGACCATGAGGCCACTCCTAACAAACGACCACTCCTAACAAACGACCACTCCTAACGAGATAATGACCATGAGGCCACTCCTAACAAATGACCACTCCTAACAAACGACCACTCCTAACGAGATAATGACCATGGGGCCACTCCTAACAAATGACCACTCCTAACAAACGACCACTCCTAACGAGATAATGACCATGGGGCCACTCCTAACAAATGACCACTCCTAACGAGATAATGACTTATTATGACCTGCTGCAATCTGTACTTTATATCCAATGAGTGCAATGATAAGACAGTCATTAACGACCCGTACCTAAATGAGAGTCGTGCATAAGAAGAGTTGGAAGATACCAAAGTGGTAATCAGAATCCGTAAATCGAAGAGGAATAGACAACACAATGGCCGAAATAAAAAGGACAATTAACGATCTACAATTTTGTTAAGTAAATGAGCAATATACCTAAGGTTACCTCCCAGTTTAATGGGTTCATGCTGCTCGGTCTTTAGTTTACTGTGTAATGTTTTGTAGATTATTGTTTGTCCTTTGTACTTTTTCTTTTGGCCATTGTATCGTCTGTCCTTCGATTTACGGGTTCTGATTACCCCTTTTGGTATATTAAAACTTTTCTTAGAACAAAATCCGCCAGATTTGATTTCCATATTCTACTCTTCCTATTTTCTTGAATCCACCAATAGATTCAGCTTCTGAAAATCACCCCCTCGATGTTGTCCAAGCCACCAATTGATTCGGTCGCTTTAATTCAGATAACGTGTACAAGACAGGTATTATGAAAATTATGTGCCGGAAAAACGGTAATTAATGGTAATAACATACATGAAATGAAGCGATATACAATTGAAAACGGTGATCTCACAGAAATAGAAATACCCTCTCGTGTTCTCAAGTGTTCTGTACACAGAGGTCATGTCAATGTTACTTGTTTTATTATATTGTAACGTTTGAAGCCACTGTGATCAGTGTAGAGTAAAACATATTTATTATTCCATTCAAGAGTACCTATCTTTAACATCATCGCTCACATTAAGTGATCTTTGAATTCAATTCATTTAGATATGCATTACAAATATAGTCACGATTGTTTTGAAAATAGTACATTCTTAAATAAATTAAAATAAGTCATTAGAAATATAAATAAACAACAACAAACAAATGTTGATATCTTCTTGTATGTGTGCACTACACGTTACTAAATAATGATCTTCATCTTCCCACATTGGGATATTTTTACTTAGTATTTTATTATATCTGAAAAATTGGAAGGCCAAATAATTTAAAAGTGCTTGGGGCAGGTAAAGCAATGGAGTTGCATCTTACTACTCTGACTCCTTAATAAACGTTAGAGAATACCGAAGGGTAATCAAAAACGAAAAATCAATAGAAACTGGCAACATGGGATACACAAGGCGAAGAAAAACAAAACAGTAACACAACATAATATGCGTTGGACACCACTATTCGCAAACAAACACAAATAACTTAAATAAAACATGCGCATTCATACAAACAACTGGAAGTAAAGACGAACCGAATATAGTTTTTATGCGGACATCGTAACGGATATCACAACACGGAATTCAGAACGTAAAGACACAATATAGGACAACAATGATGCGTGCTTAGTGGAGAAGCAACACATAATTTATAGTCTTGGTTTGACGTGACCGGGGCTTGAACCCACGACCTATCCGCACTCAAGATGACCACGCTAACCATTACACCTCCGAGACGATTGCAGGTTTTAGAGTACACAGTCTATTACGAATATTTAATACAATTATGTCGTCATATTTTACAAAATGGAAATAATTGGTCAAACAAAGATCAAATTATTTACCAGATAGTCATCTTAATTGAATAGAATATTACAATAGTTCCGAACGGATGATGTCCGCCTCCCTACCATAAAAGGTTTTGTATATTATATACAATTCTGCCTAGCGTTGTTTTTCATTTATTAATTAGGAATTACAATAATATGGATTATTTGGTATAATCTATTGATATCGACAGAATTAGAAACACTAAGGCGTATCCTTAAAGTAATGAAAATCGAAGGAATTGTTTGAGTTAGAACATGGTGTGAATTGTCAGTAAACAACGTATGCTTTTAAAATTGGGTTATCTCTTTTGCTATACGGATACGGCTTTTAACTGATTCCTGTAAAATTGATTGTATCTGTAAAACTTGTTTATTTCTGTTGAAATGTCACGGTAGTTAATTGTTTAATCTTTGTTAATTTGATGTAAGGGTAAATAGTCTCTAATTGACTTTATGTTAAATGAATTGTAGGCCTACATTGTACATCAATAATGAATCGGATGTTATACAATGTAATAACCCGCCACACGTTCTACTTGTTCTACAATAATCAACACTTGTAAAGATCTTTGTTCTGTCTTTTGTCATACCTATAGTTCTAACAAACAAATTGAATTTTATTTTTCTGGTGTATTAATCAGATTACTGTGTTCCCATTTACAGATATGTCACGAGAGTGCGAAATCGGAAGGTCACATGCAATTGACTCTTTGTCATGAACTACATACAACTACTCTCGAGGATATCATCTGATCAGTAGTCAAGGTAGAAATCATCCATACAACTACTCTCGAGTGTATCATCCGCTCAGTAGTCAAGGTAGAAATCATACATACAACTACTCCCGAGGGTATCATCCGCCCAGCAGTCAAGGTAGAAATCATCCATAGAACTACTCTCGAGGGTGTCATCCTCCCAGTAATCAAGGTAGAAATTATCCATACAACTACTCTCGAGGGTGTCATCCGCTCAGTAGTCAAGGTTTAAATTAGCCATACAACTACTCTCTTGGTATCATCCTCCAAGTAGTCAAGGTAGAAACCATCCATATAACTACTCCCGAGGGTATAATCCTCCCAATAGTCAAGGCAAATATCAGCCATACAACTACTCTCGAGGGTATCATCCACTCAGTAGTCAAGGTAGAAATCAGCAATAGAACTCCTCTCCAGGGTATCATCCGCTCAGTAGTGAAGGTAGAAATTAGCAATAGAACAACTATCGAGGATATCATCCGCTCAGTAGTCAAGGTAGAAATCATCCATACAACTACTCTCGAGGGTATCATCCGCTCAGTAGTCAAGGTAGAAATCAGTCATACAACTACTCTCGAGGGTATCATTCGCTCAGTAGTCAAGGTAGAAATCAGCCATAGAACAACTCTCGAGGGTATCATCTGCTCAATAGTCATGGTAGAAATCAGTCATACAACTACTCTCGAGGGTATCATCCGCTCAGTAGTCAAGGTAAACATTAGCCATATAATGACTTCAGATCGTATAGCCCACCTACAGGTGAAGAGTTCTACACTGACATTATTCATGAGTTATATATATAGAAAAAACCGAAGGGGTAATAAAGATCGGACAATCCAGAGAAAACCGAAGGGGTAATGTAGATCGGACAATCCAGCGAAACTGGCATTCTTGGATAAAATATTGTGATTATGATAAAATAAAGGGTCATATCCCTCAGACATATGTAAACTTAACGCATTTTGGCTTTCCTCCTTATGCCCTTTGTTTTGTTTCCTCCCCCCCCCCTATTGGCTAAAGGTGGAAATGAAACACACAAGAGAAGTTTGAAGATACCAACCGGGTAATGAGAAGCAGTAAATCGAGGACTGACCATAGCGAGAGAAAAAAAAGACAAAAAGAAAAACAATGATCTAGAAAACACTCTCAGAAAACGAATGATTGAGCTACACGAACCCTACATAAACCCTACAACACGAACCCTACATAAACCCTACAACACGAACCCTACATAAACCCTACAACACGAACCCTACATAAACCCTACAACACGAACCCTACATAAACCCTACAACACGAACCCTACATAAACCTTACAACGCGAACCCTATATAAACCCTACAACACGAACCCTACATAAACCGGAGATGAAACTCAGGTGCTCCGGAAGGGTGAGTAGTAGTTGTTCCTCCATTAGTGGTGCGCGTGTTACTTTGGTTACATAACCGACGATAAGTCATGAATAAAAGGACGGGATTTAGATTACGACAAACGGAGCATATTTGTGGTCACTTGTGACACAGATTTTCAGTAACGGATAGCCAAGTCTCGAAATGATATGACTTCAACTTAGCCACTAGAAACTCATGGTTCAGAAGAATCCTTGTTAGCAGCAAATATACTAGTAGCTCGTGAATATCGCATCAACTGAGAGAGATATACTCCATATGCAGATACTGGTGGAATGTTGCTGCATATAAATGGAAAATTCAGATTAGGGGAATTAAAACATTTTAGAATGTTGGCCATCCTGTGTAGGCCCATTAGTTTGCTCGCTCACAAAGAACTAAAACCTAGACATTAATGGCATTCATTATATTGCTAAATGTAAATCCAACTGCCATACGATCATGGTTATGACGCCCTATACAGGTAGCGGGCAACTGTTATATTATTGTTTCCTTCGACCGAAATGCTTGCAAAAAATTTCCAAGATGGTTAACAACGCGCACAGCAAAGCGCATAAGAGATCTTACAATCTTGATCCCCCGACTGTGGAACAATGTGGATAATGGTGTATTCGACCAACTACAATCAAAAAGCTATTGCTAAGCAACGATAACAATAACTGCTTTAAGAATAATCTTATTTATCGTTTTGTTACAATGCTACGTGTTTTATCTGCTTTTCAAAAGAAGTTTGCCCGGTTATATGTGAGGGTTGACATTTTACCCGCATGTGGGGAAAGCATCTGCATGGCCGCATCATTTCTCTTAGAGGGGAGGTGAGGGCACCTACAACTAGCTTAGCCCCCGCTACTTCCCAATGAAATATATGTACCAAGACGGGAAAGTAAGTGACATGTAATTTGTACGTATAAAGGGTATCCATTTTGTCTCTTTCTACGATTTTGATATTTTATTTTGTTCTGACAGTGTATTTTTATTTTTCATTTTATTTCAGATGAATATTGACTATTAAATTGCAAAAGATTATAAATTGTCTAAGATTTGTTTGTCATTAAGATAAACTTGTCTAATTTATTGAGATAACGAAAGTTATAATGATGTTGTCACAACGAATGTAAATAGAAAGCAAAATATAAAGTAGAACTCGATTGGTTCAGCAAACAACGGAAATCAAGACATAACCAATACTATCACCCGGTACAAAGATTAACTGAAGAGTACTTGACAAGGGAGTTAATAAATAATTTTTTCTTTGTTTATTATGGCGTAATTAAGATTTTATTATTTCCTTCCATTTTTCCGTAGCTTAACAACAAAAGATAACTATTCTCCTGGTCTAAAAACTCGTACATGTAACGTACTGTACTATATAGCTGAAAACCTTGCTAGTAACTAATATAAGCATAGTATGCTAAGAGACCATATGTACTGGCAAAATTGTAAATATACTGGAAAAAACCCCCAGTAATAATGAACAAATAATAAAGTGCAGTCACACGACAACGCCGGTGCTAGTTTAATATAGCAAATATAACATATATATATAATTCATATAACTACATATGAAAATAGTGTCAATAATTAACTAAATCCACATAATGTTCAAAATGTAAAAGCATAAAGCTTCAAATAAAATTTTGCCAAAAATACACTCCCGTTCAGATGGACGTTGTCGTGCTGAATGAGGAATCGAACATGCCAGACCGCGAAAAACAATTTGTGAGCGGGAAAAACCACTTCGCCACCTATACTACATGTACTCAAACACCCAGGAGAAATTAATGTTATCCTAATTCATTCCATTCAAACGGATAAAATAACTATTTTCGAGGACATAACTAGAACTCAACATAAAAATCATTATTGTCGCTTGAGAAATTAAAGATTTAACTCCGCCTCATGTTTGTTCCTTTATTAATCCTAGAATTCCATGCACATGTTGTCATGTTTGTGCTTGTAAATTGATGGTTTGTCAGAGGGTCAAATTAGGTTCTATGTCATATACATTCTTAAGCATAATGTTTGGCCATAATTTATGACGATTGGCCTTAATGCAGCAATTTTTAAAACTTACGACAATTTAGACTTATATGTTTTATTTTCAGATGCTTGAAGCTGGACTATGGTTTACACAACAAATAAAATTGACCCTGATTCATCCCTCCCGAGAACCACATAGTCAGATATCAGGTCCAATTTTCCAATATGCATTTTAAAGATGGTGGCCTGTCAATTGTCTGTCGAAATGTACAGATTATCAACATATATCATAACCGGTTTTACCCCAGCCACATTTTGTACATTTGCGCAGACAGGAACTGGATTTACAAAGACCTATGTCGTTGTCTTTTTGTGTTCAGTGTCGTGTGAGTTCAGTTAAGATAAGAGGTGATTTCTTATTTTGTTGATATAGGTGGATTTAAAGACCATCACTGCCAATTTTAAACATTTCTTTTCATAATTCTTCCCGTGATATACGAAATGTACATTCTGTCAAAATGTACTCTAAACCTTTCTGCAGACATGCAAACTCTAGACAGTCAAGATGTACCCTAAGTATTCCCAGCGTAACTAATGTGACAGAGGTGGTGGTAATAGGATGTTTCTTAAGGGTCTACATTGCCTATTTCCCAGGGATGATTTAGCGAATATCTTGACAGTCTGTATATTTCGTATGAATTACGATTTTCAGCAACTAACATAGTCAGGGTCATTACGGTGTTCACAGTTTTCCGGTTGTTGACTGAATTTGTCTGTTTATATACTTATGAGTTTTGACTTTCCCTTTGTAAGATTGTTCGGAGTTCGGTAATTTTGTTATTAACCTAAATAACGATGCGGGGGAATGTTAATATTACATTGTCATGTATGCGATTCTTATTATGTATAAGGTTGTTTATTGTTTAGTGTGACAACTTAATTAATAATGGAAATCAATAAAAATAAAAGAGACGCTTTGTACTTAATTAAATGTTTATCTGAAAATCACAATTAAACATGTGACGTTATTATCTGTTTGTGAGGTGTGTCAGTTAAGTACAAAGCACTATTACGCTATGTTTTGTTTCGAAATGCTGCTTCAGTGACGTCACAATGTATGAAAATAAAATGTACTCCCACTGAAAAGTAGCAAAGTCTGACTAAGAGTTTGAAAATATTGTGTTTAAGGGTATAAAAATAATTATGAATAATAACAAAATAACAAAATGTTGATAAGATACCAAAGGATAATCAGAAACTATAAATCTAAGAAGAACAGACAACACAATTACCAGGGGCGGGTGCAGGGGAGGGCGCACCCGGCGGGCACCGCCCTAAAATTGGAAAAAATATGATTTTTTGGCGTAAAATCGCGATTTTTCACACGAATTACCCCAAAAATGTTCACGCCTCCCTCCGCTCGGCGCATTTTTTTTAAGTGCACCCCCCCTAACTTAAAATCCTGGATCCGCCCCTGATTACCATGATTTCTCATTCCAATTCAATAAGAAAACGTCCGTCTGTTCCAATTTGTGTGGGTTTTTTTTTTAATTATTACATGAAAATGAAGTTCAAACAGTGTTAGTCAACACTTTCACCAACATTTACAAAGCGAACAATCACCTCTCGCATGGTTTCGTTGTTCATGAAAAACCCCACGACATGTTACGCTAGAAACCCATGTCATGTGATCGTGCAGGCACACACATGTTCCTAGAAACCCATGTCATGTGATCGTGTAGGCACACACATGTTCCTAGAAACCCATGTCATGTGATCGTGCAGGCACACACATGTTCCTAGAAACCCATGTCATGTGATCGTGCAGGCACACACATGTTCCTAGAAACCCATGTCATGTGATTGTGCAGGCACACACATGTTCCTAGAAACCCATGTCATGTGATCGTGCAGGCACACACATGTTCCTAGAAACCCATGTCATGTGATCGTGCAGGCACACACATGTTCCTAGAAACCCATGTCATGTGATCGTGCAGGCACACACATGTTCCTAGAAACCCATGTCATGTGATCGTGCAGGCACACACATGTTCCTAGAAACCCATGTCATGTGATCGTGCAGGCACACACATGTTCCTAGAAACCCATGTCATGTGAGCGTGCAGGCACACACATGTTCCTAGAAACCCATGTCATGTGATCGTGCAGGCACACACATGTTCCTAGAAACCCATGTCATGTGATCGTGCAGGCACACACATGTTCCTAGAAACCCATGTCATGTGATCGTGCAGGCACACACATGTTCCTAGAAACCCATGTCATGTGATCGTGCAGGCACACACATGTTCCTAGAAACCCATGTCATGTGATCGTGCAGGCACACACATGTTCCTAGAAACCCATGTCATGTGATTGTGCAGGCACACACATGTTCCTAGAAACCCATGTCATGTGATCGTGCAGGCACACACATGTTCCTAGAAACCCATGTCATGTGATCGTGCAGGCACACACATGTTCCTAGAAACCCATGTCATGTGATCGTGCAGGCACACACATGTTCCTAGAAACCCATGTCATGTGATCGTGCAGGCACACACATGTTCCTAGAAACCCATGTCATGTGATCGTGCAGGCACACACATGTTCCTAGAAACCCATGTCATGTGAGCGTGCAGGCACACACATGTTCCTAGAAACCCATGTCATGTGATCGTGCAGGCACACACATGTTCCTAGAAACCCATGTCATGTGATCGTGCAGGCACACACATGTTCCTAGAAACCCATGTCATGTGATCGTGCAGGCACACACATGTTCCTAGAAACCCATGTCATGTGATCGTGCAGGCACACACATGTTCCTAGAAACCCATGTCATGTGATCGTGCAGGCACACACATGTTCCTAGAAACCCATGTCATTTGATCGTGCAGACACACACATGTTCCTAGAAACCCATGTCATGTGATCGTGCAGGCACACACATGTTCCTAGAAACCCATGTCATGTGATCGTGTAGGCACACACATGTTCCTAGAAACCCATGTCATGTGATCGTGCAGGCACACACATGTTCCTAGAAACCCATGTCATGTGATCGTGCAGGCACACACATGTTCCTAGAAACCCATGTCATGTGATCGTGCAGGCACACACATGTTCCTAGAAACCCATGTCATGTGATCGTGCAGGCACACATATGTTCCTAGAAACCCATGTCATGTGATCGTGCAGGCACACACATGTTCCTAGAAACCCATGTCATGTGATCGTGCAGGCACACACATGTTCCTAGAAACCCATGTCATGTGATCGTGCAGGCACACACATGTTCCTAGAAACCCATGTCATTTGATCGTGCAGACACACACATGTTC
Source organism: Bathymodiolus brooksi (assembly GCA_963680875.1). Taxonomy (NCBI): domain Eukaryota; kingdom Metazoa; phylum Mollusca; class Bivalvia; order Mytilida; family Modiolidae; genus Bathymodiolus; species Bathymodiolus brooksi. Next base: position 111,790,025 of record OY804584.1, read on the forward strand.
CTAGAAACCCATGTCATGTGATCGTGCAGGCACACACATGTTCCTAGAAACCCATGTCATGTGATCGTGCAGGCACACACATGTTCCTAGAAACCCATGTCATGTGATCGTGTAGGTACACACATGTTCCTAGAAACCCATGTCATGTGATCGTGCAGGCACACACATGTTCCTAGAAACCCATGTCATGTGATCGTGCAGGCACACACATGTTCCTAGAAACCCATGTCATGTGATCGTGCAGGCACACACATGTTCCTATTTATTTTCCAAATGATCAATCAATGTCAATGTGTATGTAGAAAGTTTTCCCCAGGAAACTCTCTTCTTTTTTTTTTTATCAAAACGATCTTGGAAATTCTGATATATCTTGTTTTAATAAACACAATTAATTATATCAACGTTGTTCCCTGGGTGGGGGTCAACGTGTACAAATAAACACAATTAATTATATCAACGTTGTTCCCTGGGTGGGGGTCAACGTGTACAAATAAACACAATTAATTATATCAACGTTGTTCCCTGGGTGGGGGTCAACGTGTACAAATAAACACAATTAATTATATCAACGTTGTTCCCTGGGTGGGGGTCAACGTGTACAAATAAACACAATTAATTATATCAACGTTGTTCCCTGGGTGGGGGTCAACGTGTACAAATAAACACAATTAATTATATCAACGTTGTTCCCTGGGTGGGGGTCAACGTGTACAAATAAACACAATTAATTATATCAACGTTGTTCCCTGGGTGGGGTTCAACGTGTACAAATAAACACAATTAATTATATCAACGTTGTTCCCTGGGTGGGGGTCAACGTGTACAAATAAACACAATTAATTATATCAACGTTGTTCCCTGGGTGGGCGTCAACGTGTACAAATAAACACAATTAATTATATCAACGTTGTTCCCTGGGTGGGGGTCAACGTGTACAAATAAACACAATTAATTATATCAACGTTGTTCCCTGGGTGGGCGTCAACGTGTACAAATAAACACAATTAATTATATCAACGTTGTTCCCTGGGTGGGCGTCAACGTGTACAAATAAACACAATTAATTATATCAACGTTGTTCCCTGGGTGGGGGTCAACGTGTACAAATAAACACAATTAATTATATCAACGTTGTTCCCTGGGTGGGGGTCAACGTGTACAAATAAACACAATTAATTATATCAACGTTGTTCCCTGGGTGGGCGTCAACGTGTACAAATAAACACAATTAATTATATCAACGTTGTTCCCTGGGTGGGGGTCAACGTGTACAAATAAACACAATTAATTATATCAACGTTGTTCCCTGGGTGGGGGTCAACGTGTACAAATAAACACAATTAATTATATCAACGTTGTTCCCTGGGTGGGGGTCAACGTGTACAAATAAACACAATTAATTATATCAACGTTGTTCCCTGGGTGGGGGTCAACGTGTACAAATAAACACAATTAATTATATCAACGTTGTTCCCTGGGTGGGCGTCAACGTGTACAAATAAACACAATTAATTATATCAACGTTGTTCCCTGGGTGGGGGTCAACGTGTACAAATAAACACAATTAATTATATCAACGTTGTTCCCTGGGTGGGCGTCAACGTGTACAAATAAACACAATTAATTATATCAACGTTGTTCCCTGGGTGGGCGTCAACGTGTACAAATAAACACAATTAATTATATCAACGTTGTTCCCTGGGTGGGCGTCAACGTGTACAAATAAACACAATTAATTATATCAACGTTGTTCCCTGGGTGGGGGTCAACGTGTACAAATAAACACAATTAATTATATCAACGTTGTTCCCTGGGTGGGGGTCAACGTGTACAAATAAACACAATTAATTATATCAACGTTGTTCCCTGGGTGGGGGTCAACGTGTACAAATAAACACAATTAATTATATCAACGTTGTTCCCTGGGTGGGGGTCAACGTGTACAAATAAACACAATTAATTATATCAACGTTGTTCCCTGGGTGGGGGTCAACGTGTACAAATAAACACAATTAATTATATCAACGTTGTTCCCTGGGTGGGCGTCAACGTGTACAAATAAACACAATTAATTATATTAACGTTGTTCCCTGGGTGGGGGTCAACGTGTACAAATAAACACAATTAATTATATCAACGTTGTTCCCTGGGTGGGCGTCAACGTGTACAAATAAACACAATTAATTATATCAACGTTGTTCCCTGGGTGGGCGTCAACGTGTACAAATAAACACAATTAATTATATCAACGTTGTTCCCTGGGTGGGGGTCAACGTGTACAAATAAACACAATTAATTATATCAACGTTGTTCCCTGGGTGGGCGTCAACGTGTACAAATAAACACAATTAATTATATCAACGTTGTTCCCTGGGTGGGGGTCAACGTGTACAAATAAACACAATTAATTATATCAACGTTGTTCCCTGGGTGGGGGTCAACGTGTACAAATAAACACAATTAATTATATCAACGTTGTTCCCTGGGTGGGGGTCAACGTGTACAAATAAACACAATTAATTATATCAACGTTGTTCCCTGGGTGGGCGTCAACGTGTACAAATAAACACAATTAATTATATCAACGTTGTTCCCTGGGTGGGGGTCAACGTGTACAAATAAACACAATTAATTATATCAACGTTGTTCCCTGGGTGGGGGTCAACGTGTACAAATAAACACAATTAATTATATCAACGTTGTTCCCTGGGTGGGGGTCAACGTGTACAAATAAACACAATTAATTATATCAACGTTGTTCCCTGGGTGGGGGTCAACGTGTACAAATAAACACAATTAATTATATCAACGTTGTTCCCTGGGTGGGGGTCAACGTGTACAAATAAACACAATTAATTATATCAACGTTGTTCCCTGGGTGGGGGTCAACGTGTACAAATAAACACAATTAATTATATCAACGTTGTTCCCTGGGTGGGGGTCAACGTGTACAAATAAACACAATTAATTATATCAACGTTGTTCCCTGGGTGGGGGTCAACGTGTACAAATAAACACAATTAATTATATCAACGTTGTTCCCTGGGTGGGGGTCAACGTGTACAAATAAACACAATTAATTATATCAACGTTGTTCCCTGGGTGGGCGTCAACGTGTACAAATAAACACAATTAATTATATCAACGTTGTTCCCTGGGTGGGGGTCAACGTGTACAAATAAACACAATTAATTATATCAACGTTGTTCCCTGGGTGGGGGTCAACGTGTACAAATAAACACAATTAATTATATCAACGTTGTTCCCTGGGTGGGGGTCAACGTGTACAAATAAACACAATTAATTATATCAACGTTGTTCCCTGGGTGGGGGTCAACGTGTACAAATAAACACAATTAATTATATCAACGTTGTTCCCTGGGTGGGGGTCAACGTGTACAAATAAACACAATTAATTATATCAACGTTGTTCCCTGGGTGGGGGTCAACGTGTACAAATAAACACAATTAATTATATCAACGTTGTTCCCTGGGTGGGGGTCAACGTGTACAAATAAACACAATTAATTATATCAACGTTGTTCCCTGGGTGGGGGTCAACGTGTACAAATAAACACAATTAATTATATCAACGTTGTTCCCTGGGTGGGGGTCAACGTGTACAAATAAACACAATTAATTATATCAACGTTGTTCCCTGGGTGGGGGTCAACGTGTACAAATAAACACAATTAATTATATCAACGTTGTTCCCTGGGTGGGGGTCAACGTGTACAAATAAACACAATTAATTATATCAACGTTGTTCCCTGGGTGGGGGTCAACGTGTACAAATAAACACAATTAATTATATCAACGTTGTTCCCTGGGTGGGCGTCAACGTGTACAAATAAACACAATTAATTATATCAACGTTGTTCCCTGGGTGGGGGTCAACGTGTACAAATAAACACAATTAATTATATCAACGTTGTTCCCTGGGTGGGGGTCAACGTGTACAAATAAACACAATTAATTATATCAACGTTGTTCCCTGGGTGGGCGTCAACGTGTACAAATAAACACAATTAATTATATCAACGTTGTTCCCTGGGTGGGGGTCAACGTGTACAAATAAACACAATTAATTATATCAACGTTGTTCCCTGGGTGGGGCGTCAACGTGTACAAATAAACACAATTAATTATATCAACGTTGTTCCCTGGGTGGGGGTCAACGTGTACAAATAAACACAATTAATTATATCAACGTTGTTCCCTGGGTGGGCGTCAACGTGTACAAATAAACACAATTAATTATATCAACGTTGTTCCCTGGGTGGGGGTCAACGTGTACAAATAAACACAATTAATTATATCAACGTTGTTCCCTGGGTGGGGGTCAACGTGTACAAATAAACACAATTAATTATATCAACGTTGTTCCCTGGGTGGGGGTCAACGTGTACAAATAAACACAATTAATTATATCAACGTTGTTCCCTGGGTGGGCGTCAACGTGTACAAATAAACACAATTAATTATATCAACGTTGTTCCCTGGGTGGGGGTCAACGTGTACAAATAAACACAATTAATTATATCAACGTTGTTCCCTGGGTGGGGGTCAACGTGTACAAATAAACACAATTAATTATATCAACGTTGTTCCCTGGGTGGGCGTCAACGTGTACAAATAAACACAATTAATTATATCAACGTTGTTCCCTGGGTGGGGGTCAACGTGTACAAATAAACACAATTAATTATATCAACGTTGTTCCCTGGGTGGGGGTCAACGTGTACAAATAAACACAATTAATTATATCAACGTTGTTCCCTGGGTGGGCGTCAACGTGTACAAATAAACACAATTAATTATATCAACGTTGTTCCCTGGGTGGGGGTCAACGTGTACAAATAAACACAATTAATTATATCAACGTTGTTCCCTGGGTGGGGGTCAACGTGTACAAATAAACACAATTAATTATATCAACGTTGTTCCCTGGGTGGGGGTCAACGTGTACAAATAAACACAATTAATTATATCAACGTTGTTCCCTGGGTGGGGGTCAACGTGTACAAATAAACACAATTAATTATATCAACGTTGTTCCCTGGGTGGGGGTCAACGTGTACAAATAAACACAATTAATTATATCAACGTTGTTCCCTGGGTGGGGGTCAACGTGTACAAATAAACACAATTAATTATATCAACGTTGTTCCCTGGGTGGGGGTCAACGTGTACAAATAAACACAATTAATTATATCAACGTTGTTCCCTGGGTGGGGGTCAACGTGTACAAATAAACACAATTAATTATATCAACGTTGTTCCCTGGGTGGGGGTCAACGTGTACAAATAAACACAATTAATTATATCAACGTTGTTCCCTGGGTGGGGGTCAACGTGTACAAATAAACACAATTAATTATATCAACGTTGTTCCCTGGGTGGGGGTCAACGTGTACAAATAAACACAATTAATTATATCAACGTTGTTCCCTGGGTGGGGGTCAACGTGTACAAATAAACACAATTAATTATATCAACGTTGTTCCCTGGGTGGGGGTCAACGTGTACAAATAAACACAATTAATTATATCAACGTTGTTCCCTGGGTGGGGGTCAACGTGTACAAATAAACACAATTAATTATATCAACGTTGTTCCCTGGGTGGGGGTCAACGTGTACAAATAAACACAATTAATTATATCAACGTTGTTCCCTGGGTGGGGGTCAACGTGTACAAATAAACACAATTAATTATATCAACGTTGTTCCCTGGGTGGGGGTCAACGTGTACAAATAAACACAATTAATTATATCAACGTTGTTCCCTGGGTGGGGGTCAACGTGTACAAATAAACACAATTAATTATATCAACGTTGTTCCCTGGGTGGGCGTCAACGTGTACAAATAAACACAATTAATTATATCAACGTTGTTCCCTGGGTGGGGGTCAACGTGTACAAATAAACACAATTAATTATATCAACGTTGTTCCCTGGGTGGGGGTCAACGTGTACAAATAAACACAATTAATTATATCAACGTTGTTCCCTGGGTGGGGGTCAACGTGTACAAATAAACACAATTAATTATATCAACGTTGTTCCCTGGGTGGGGGTCAACGTGTACAAATAAACACAATTAATTATATCAACGTTGTTCCCTGGGTGGGGGTCAACGTGTACAAATAAACACAATTAATTATATCAACGTTGTTCCCTGGGTGGGGGTCAACGTGTACAAATAAACACAATTAATTATATCAACGTTGTTCCCTGGGTGGGCGGTCAACGTGTACAAATAAACACAATTAATTATATCAACGTTGTTCCCTGGGTGGGCGTCAACGTGTACAAATAAACACAATTAATTATATCAACGTTGTTCCCTGGGTGGGGGTCAACGTGTACAAATAAACACAATTAATTATATCAACGTTGTTCCCTGGGTGGGGGTCAACGTGTACAAATAAACACAATTAATTATATCAACGTTGTTCCCTGGGTGGGGGTCAACGTGTACAAATAAACACAATTAATTATATCAACGTTGTTCCCTGGGTGGGGGTCAACGTATGTACAAATAAACACAATTAATTATATCAACGTTGTTCCCTGGGTGGGCGTCAACGTTGGTACAAATAAACACAATTAATTATATCAACGTTGTTCCCTGGGTGGGGGTCAACGTGTACAAATAAACACAATTAATTATATCAACGTTGTTCCCTGGGTGGGCGTCAACGTGTACAAATAAACACAATTAATTATATCAACGTTGTTCCCTGGGTGGGCGTCAACGTGTACAAATAAACACAATTAATTATATCAACGTTGTTCCCTGGGTGGGCGTCAACGTGTACAAATAAACACAATTAATTATATCAACGTTGTTCCCTGGGTGGGCGTCAACGTGTACAAATAAACACAATTAATTATATCAACGTTGTTCCCTGGGTGGGCGTCAACGTGTACAAATAAACACAATTAATTATATCAACGTTGTTCCCTGGGTGGGCGTCAACGTGTACAAATAAACACAATTAATTATATCAACGTTGTTCCCTGGGTGGGCGTCAACG